>WEIU01023140.1:45139-119048 GCA_013389925.1 Aegithalos caudatus
AAGGCTAGGGGCAAGTTGGTTGGAAGGAAGGAAGGAAGGAAGGAAGGAAGGAAGGAAGGAAGGAAGGAAGGAAGGAAGGAAGGAAGGAGGGAAGGAAGGAGGGAAGGAGTAGGATAAAATACCTTTGTCTTGGCAAGTGTAAAAACTGGTAAATACAGGAAACCAATGCTATGAATAGATAATTTCACAGCTGATTCCTTTTCTCCCAACTCTTCTTACCGTGTTCCAATAATTAAAACAAAAAGTGGCTATTCAGTGCAGGAAAGCTGTATATATACAAACTATACACAGGCAGCTATGAACAGTAATTTAAAAGGAGGAAAGCAGATAACAGGCAGTTTAGAAGAAATTCCTGCAAGGAAGGCAAATGATGATAGGATCTAACCACATGTTCTGGAAAAAGGGTGTGTCTGAGCTGCCTTGGTGTTGATGATCTCACATTGTGGTACAGTGTCCTTATGGCCTCACAGCAGTGTGACTCCCCTAAAGTCCTTTGTTGGACCCCAACACCTTCCAGCCTGGATCAGGCACCAGCACCACAGTGTCCTGGAACATAGACAACCATGAACATGAAAGCTGAAGATAAAAACAAGCACAAGTCCTTCTTCTCCATCCTAAACTCAATTGAAACATAATACAGTCCCAAGAAGAGAGAAGATAATATTAGATGTTGCTGCCAGCCTGTTTACTTATTTATTGTCAGATGATAAATGCTGGCAAGTCCTCATCTCCTGTTTTACCCTTGAAAATGTTGTTTTCCACAGTTTCTCCTGTCAAAGCCATGCTAAGGTGGACATCAGCTAGGGTGGAAGCACAAAGTCAAGCTGTGCACTGCCAGTGGTGGCAAAGCTGCTCCAGCACCATGGCCCCAGGCCACCATGAGGCTCAGCATGATTTCCTCACACTTCCCTTTCTTGTTCAGGGTAATTATAATTCCCAAGGATGTGAAAATATACTCTGGCAGCCAAGGTGTATCTCCAGTGTCACAAACAGGCTGGGCTGGAACACAGACATCACAGCCTTCACCTCCAGACAGGGCAGCCACAAATGAAATTGAAACGTTAAAACCCTTAAATGCAAAGTGTGTGTCTGTGGCAACAAATTACTATATGCCAGCTGCTGCACCAATTAGCAACACAGGTCTTTTGTGCCTTTCCTCAGATCTGAAAGATAAGAAATACCAGTTCCTGGGAGTAGAATGTAGTAGAGCATCATCCAGCATCACTAAGGAAAATCAGCTGCTTAATCAACTTCTTCCCTCCAGCACTGGCCAATGAAGAAGAATCTGCTTCTCAAAATACTCTTTTGTCTTTCTTTTAGGAAGGATTTTCCACTCATTTCTTTGATTGACTGCAACCAGCCCATGCCTCAAATGAGCAAAGCATCCCTGGGAACTAAAAAGTTTGTTGTGAAACAGAGCTGGGAATATTACACCAGAACACAGTGTTTGGATGCTGCTTAATCAATGTTTCATCTCAGAAATACCAGCATGTTCTGTCTGACAACAAAGCAAACAATTTCTCTACAAGAACACTATTTATCTAAATAAAATCTAAAGCAGAAAAAAGGTTAAACTGATTAAATAGTCCCAAAATGAAAAATCTCTTTTTTAGTTTAAATAAAGCATTTGAATTTCAATAAAGAATCCTTTAAAACATCGTTTTTGGCTCAGCATCACAGGAACAGTTTTCCATTCTTTTGCTTCAATTGCCATTCTGACAACACTAATATTCGCTTCTTTCTTGCACAGCACAAATTCCAAGCAGGAGTACCCCTGTCTTCCCAGACAATACTGTGTGCTTTCCTAAGAAGGATTTCTTTTGCAGTTGAGATGTCTTGAGCAAAAAACCTACAAATAGATAGTGAGGAAGGTGACTTGGGACAGCTGTGAGCTGTATAAAGGGCAATTTCCTTACTCAATGAGAGCAGCAGAATTGGATTCAACTCATAGCTACTTATCCAGATGTCTGGAATATTTTTGTCTGTAAAATGACCTTCCCACAATAAGTTGGAAAGGTCCTGTAGGTCAAGGCTTAGAGATATTAATAGAAAGAAGAAGGAAAATGTTGTTGCCACTTCAGTAGCTATAGCTTTGCTACTGAGTTATTTGTGATAAGTCTATCTGAACATCCAGGTATGATGGAAAATGACAGATTTTAAATAAATCCTTTCATGTATTACCAAGAGCAAAAGCAGCTTTATTTTATATATGTAAAGAGCTTCCACTTAGACATCATACCCACACTGTAATTTCAAATAAACAACATTTAAAACTGCAGCTAACAAGACTTAGACTTAAAAGCCTGATGATTAATCCATCACTTCACCTGTCTTCCCAAATTATACATGTTTAGCCAAATAAAGTATTAACATTCTGCATTTTACATACAGCAGCACAAGGTAAAATAATCTACTGTGACAAATATTTCCAGAGGGGGGAAAAACGATTTGCAAACTGTTGAGGAAACTGACGTAATGCACAAGGAGCTCTCAGAGATTTCATAAGCAAAAGGCTGAGCTTTCTAAACACCTCACACTTATTTTCTGAATGCACTTGTGCTGAATTACACCACTGTGGGTTTGCTGCTGCTGTTTCTGCTCAGGGAGAGGAGGGAGAACCACTGGGATGGTTCCTGCGCCTTTCCCGCTGACAACACTCTCCCACCAGGCTGAAAAAAGGCATGGCTGGAGATGGGAGAGGTAAAAATGAGGAGCAGGAGAGCTGCAGACCAGGCTCCATCCAGCAGCACGCTGGGGATGGCAGAGACTGCCCAGCAGCTCCTCACAAAAGTAGCCTGAGATTGTGCAGAGACTGACTCAGAGCAGACCAGGAGCGAGAGCATTAAAAAAGCAATGCCAGCTTGAGAAACACAACCAGAATAGCACAGAGTGCTGTGACACACAGGCAGGGAAACAGGCTCATTACCTCATGCATATGTTTGGAAACTGTTTTCAAGAGAGCTTTTCTGGTGGTAGGTACAGTTTGTTCCTCATACTCATTTAGCTAGGTAACATTTTCACTCATTAGGGAGAAACACAAACCAGTT
The DNA here is from genome assembly GCA_013389925.1 of Aegithalos caudatus. Taxonomy (NCBI): domain Eukaryota; kingdom Metazoa; phylum Chordata; class Aves; order Passeriformes; family Aegithalidae; genus Aegithalos; species Aegithalos caudatus. The sequence continues at coordinate 48,187 of WEIU01023140.1, forward strand.
GGAGCAAGGCTGTGACACATCCTGGCTCATGAGCTGGGAGGCTGAAACTATGTCACCAAACCTGAGAGCTCTTTGTGGGGTGTTGGATGTGATGGGGTCAGGCTGCCCACAGAGGAGGACCTGAAATGACAGGAAAACCAAGACATATTTTCAACACATTTGTACAACACTTCTGTCTTGTGCTTCTGTATCAATATAAAATCTTTAAACCTGGGAGGGGTGGTGTACAAGCATGTAACAGAAAGGCATCAAGGGAAAGATGGTGTTTGTTGAGGAAAGGCTGATCCTAGGGCTGTAAGTCATTCCTTGGCACTGCTTATGCTTTTTTGCTCACTGCCATGATGTAACGCTTTAGGAGAGCCCAGGTTTTCTCTGATTTTCCTCCAATGGTGCCATCCATTAATGTCCTGTTAGAAAACACTGGCAGCAGCATATTATGGTGGTATTAGACAGTGTTTTAAGAAATGGGTGGAGTGTACAATGTCCTGGTTACTCCTCAGCCTTGGCCTTCTCCTCAGAAGGGACTACTGCCACCTTGGTGGACTCTTTAACTGAACACTGTAACCTCAGAGGCAAAAAGTCTGCTAACATTTCAGCCTATGGATGGGCAAGGCACCAGTAATGTAGTTCTCCAGTTTATTCTGGCATCAGTGTTTTCAGTCTGCTACAAGGCTTAGTGATTTCTGAGTCCCAGTTTGAGTGCCAACAACACACAGAGTTTGCACTGCAGAATGAGCTGGAGGTGCTGTCATGTTTTAGTGCTCTTGATGGAAATTTTTTTCCATTCATTTATTCAAGCACCTTTCAAGCACCAGATGAGATTTTGGTGTCCTGCAGCAAGTCCCACCACTCAGAGAGGTGCTGAATATCTCCTCAGCCTTACTGGACCTGCCAATTGTCCCTTTGTACTGCTCCCCTCTGTGCCCCACACTGAGGAATCCCTGGATTGCTGTCAGATTTCCCTGGGCTGCCCCTGCCCCAGAACCACCTTTCAGTGGAAAGTGAGAGTGGCAGCAGTTTTCCAACCCTTTCAAAAACTTCAGCCTTTCTCAGGCGTGTTTGTTTTGGCTGTTCCAAAGTTTCCTCTGCCTTTAATAGATGGCAAATGCATTATCCAGCACAAACAGGGAGCCCATATGATGGGGTGGAGGGACAAAACAGATGGCACATGAGTCACTCCCATCGCAACGTCGGCGATGAAAACATGCTCCTGCTTTAGCATCCTGCTGGAGGCTTCTTGCAAAAGACAATTGAGGAGCAGTGCTTGGCTCTGAGTCCCCACAGCCTTCCAGGTGAGACAGGGACTGAAAAAAGTCCTTTCTTGGTGCATCTAAAGCGATCCAGGAAAGGGCTTGGGGACTGTGGCAAGCCCCTGGTAAAAATACTGCTTGGAAAGAGCCAACATCCCTGTGTGATGTGAGGGCACTGAACCCTCCCCAGGGCCACCAGATCTCCATACTTCAGTGTATTAAACTTCCTTGTTGTACTTTTTTCACCTGCTTTGCTATTTGCTTTAATTCCCTGTGCCTGGCAGCACTAGGAATGCTCCCTGTTTTCTTTTCTCTTTCCCCCCCCTCCCACCATCCTTCTATGGGTAATGGATTTTATGTGCTAACTCACATCACTGAAATACCACGAATTACACAAGTAGGAGTAGAAGGCATTGGTTATGCTCTTGCCAGGAAAGATCCTCAGCCTATTGGAAACAATGATTATTTGCACTGTATAAATTGGATTTCTGCCATGAACAATATTAGAAGAAAAAGGCAGTGAACAGTATTACTCTGCTGCTGAGTACTCATTGTGTTAAAACAAAAATAGACATAATATCAGATAGCTACCACCTGGAAACTGCATTATATATTTGGGTGAGAATACAATCCCAGTCTGCAAACACATTTGCACATGATTACTTTTACATATTTCCTTGAAATTCAGTGTGTGTTACATTAATAGTCTTTATTCATATTTGCAGTAGACAGCTTAGAGGAAGAGGCACAAGACAGTTCTTTCTATCAAGAAGGTTTAATTAATTTTCTCTCATAATTCAGGGAAGGAAGATTGTTGGAATCAAAGACATATAATCAATGAACATATTATTAGTTATTTCTAACTTAACTGTCCAAATGTAGAATTCTTTAAACATCAAAAGCCATTTCACTGCATATCTAGAAGGGATTCTTTTTTCCTAAAAACAAGGCAGGCTTATTTTCAGAACTATCTGAAAATTAATATTTGTATTTCAAAGAAAAATTGCTATTATTGTAAATCAGGATCTTTCACAAAAAAAAAAAATCTTCAAATGTGAAACTTGACAAATTGAAATACATACACAGAGAAAGACTTTCTCCTTTTTCCTGTTTCCTTTTTACACTGACACTGTAAAATCGATAACATCAAAATTGTTCTGGTTTTGCTTTTCATTTTCCTTTTTATTGCCTTCAATAATTTTGAAATTTCCTCATCTTTGAAAAAGAAAAATGGAAGAGTCCCTTGTTTGTGTCACACTTCAAGCACTAGAAAGACTTTTCAAAGTTCCAATAGCAACCAGCAGCTGAAACATTTAAAAATCAAAAAAAAAAATGTTTGTGTGGGCAGAGGTGCCTGTTCTGCTTTCATTTTACTGTCCCCAGTTTCGAAGGAATATTTGACACTGTAAAAATTTCAAAGCAATCAGACTCTGGTGTTTCAAAGGTTTACAAAAGTTCCTTTTGAAAAACTGTGTAGTGTCAGACAGAACAATGTTCAGAAAAAAATCCTGATGGTGGCAGATGCTGATTATGTGCCTTGGAGTCCCGGTACCAAAGAGCATCAGTAGAAACAACCCTTCCCACATACTCAGAGCAGCAATGCTCTAATAAAAGAAATTAACTTAAACAAACCCCATAATTTGGCTCTTACAGTGTCTCCTCCTAACTGAGGAGATCTGGAAAGGAGAAATGTATTTGTAAGTGGTTACTGATTCTGCATGAACTCATCTTTAGGTATTTAACATGTGGAAATTTACAGGGATCTGATTTTCACACATCAGGCAAAATCAGACCCTTTGAATGTGTTTCAAGTTCAAAGCCTTGAACACAGCACATTTCTTGGCCCATGCAACACATGCAAATTACACCATGATACAGACACATCTGCACACAATTCCACGGACCAGTACACAGAATTCAAAAAAATACAAGAATTCATAAACTGAGAGAAGAGAATGTACAAATTAAAGGTCACAGATACAAAACAACACCAAAAAAAAAAAAAAAAAAAAAAAAAAAAAAAAAAAAAAAAAAAAAGTCTAAAACTAAAGCATCCTTTTTTATTAGTAGTAGTAATGATGTAATCTGATTTTGCACCAGTAAATTGGCTTTGGTGTTTGTCTGTGTTACCCTCCTGTGCAGACAAATAAAATAGCTGATTTCTGCTGTGATAGCAGAGGGACAGGAAGGATTCATGGCTCCTCAGGCTTGGGCTGGTGCCTGATCATGGATCTGCTGGGATCCCAGACTGCCTGGGAAAGGGGCAAGAGTCTCACACAGCTCCTGCACAAGGACTGTACCTGCACAATTCAGAGAACCCAGGGAGAGCTGAAAGCACTTTCTCAGCTTCCACATACTGTGTACATATCCAAGAGATGGCCTGAGCCTCATAAGCTATGTTAAATAAGCAAAAGTGGAATTTTAGAGTGGAAAACGTAAAAAAAATTCCTCCTTTATGCCATGTGTGCACAGGTGAAGGTGCATTCTTCAGTCAGCCTGTAGCTCAAAGCCTGTAGGACAGAGAGGTTACCAAAATCAGAAAATATCACAGATTTAAGCAGGCCTGGCTCATCTCAGAATGGCACTGAAATTTTTGAATCTAAGCAAAGCTTTTTTAAAAAATGGATATTGGACGAAAGTGTGACTGGGAAGCTTACAGATAAGTAAATATCAGCATACCCTAAACCCACCACGTCTTTCTGCAAGTAGCACAAAATAACACTCTAAGAGACACAAATGACCTTAATGTATCCTCTTCAATATATGAGACTAAGGCATTGACACCATATCAGTACTTTCAGACTTAATGAGATGTCAATGCCTTTGTTGCATATATTGATCTGTTCACCAGACCATAAAAAAAGAAGGACATGTGACCACATGGTGAACATCTGCACTCGCTTTTTGGATGACTTTTCCACCTTGACTTTGGCACAGAGAAAACTTGACCTTCATACCATCATTAACATTTCCTCCATCTGATCTATGTATTAAGGAATCACAAATTACCACAGTATTCATTTTTCTCCTTGGGGATTGTCTTTTGGACAATAAATCCTACTTTCCCTTTCATGTTGCTTCACATGATAAACACTTTCTAAACAAAAATTACACGGATTTTTTAAAATTAATTAGAAGCAGTGAAGTGTCTGCACATGTAATCTCTGGGTCCTGAAACTTTAGCACCTCAATCTGAAGGTGAAGAAATGCAGTCCCAAGCTGCATGTCCAGGAGAGTAAAGACTCCCTGTTAAAGTCCAAATAAATTTCAGATGCAAAAATTACATCTCCTATTCTGACAGCATCTCTTGCCAATGGGTTAATGCAGCATTCAGTTTGCATGTCCAGTGCTTAGCTTGGATTTACAACTCCCCCTCACTGTATGCTCAAAATCCACATGGAATATTTTAACCCAGTCTGTTGCCATAAGGATTTACTCAGCTCTCTTCAGCTGTAAAGGCAAGGAACAGCTCAAAGGATCACCAAAGTGAGGACAAGTGTCTCACTGACTCAAACCACCTGGCAAAAGTGACTTCCTTGAGTCCGGGGCATGCAATCCACAAATGGCTATAAACTAATAAAAGTGTACAGCCTGCAGGAATGCAGTGAAATAAAACAATGAACCCAAGCTGTTGAATGAGCAGCATGGCCAGCCACTCCCCAGGATGGTTCCTTGATTAGTCAACACCAGTGCAGAAGAGCTCCACGTGGAAAATTTATGGTTCACGTAAATATCACATTATTACAACATTTTCCTGTTCACTCAGAGATAATAAGAGACGTACTCCAAATCAATATTTATTGTTTTAGCTTTCCTTCCTCCTTGATGTTAAGTTTGACATCCTTCTCCTCCCCCATTTATAGCCTGCCATTGCTTACTGAACCGCTCCACAACCCCTGAGATAAGTATCTGGAGGAGAATCATATATCATGATAGCAATAAACCAATCCTTCCAGACACATTAAACCACAATGCAATACTGTCAAGCTCTGAAGACAAGTTGTTCCCCAAGGAGCAAAACTACTGAACCTTGATTTCCTGCAGTTCAATGTCCCAGAGCTTTCCTTTTTAACCCCAAACAACACCTCTCTGCTTCCAGCATCAGAAGTTCACCACATGTCCCCTCGGTCCTGTACGTGTCCCTGTAATGCTTTTCCTTGCAGTTATCTCCAGTTGCCTTCACATTTCACAGGTTTTCTGGTGACTTCACTCATTTCTCCTTCATGCCCCTGCTGCTCTTTTCTGTCTTGACACTTGGGCAGTGACAGTGGGACTGGGGTAGGAAAAGATTGGAGATTTTTTCTGCCACCTGGCCAGCTGTGGGGCTGCCAAACCCAACACAGGGCATTAATTTGTTCACACAAGACATGAAGAAAACCTCTGTCATTCACTCACCTGCCAGGTGGGATTGATAAATTAGGATGGCTGGGAAAACTCCCCCTTCTCAGGTTTGGTTTGAAGTGCCCAAGAGAGTCCCAAGTTCCCAGAGAGCCATCAGACAGGTGACAGAAAACCCTCACCCTCTTCTCCCAGTATCACAAAGCCAAAATCTTGCTGATCCACCCCACACTCTGCTTCTCAGTCAGTAGTCAACTGGCTGACACAACTGCCCATGATCTTCACCTGGCCAAACTCTTCTTGAGGCAGTTTTACATGGCACCAATCACCTCTCTCTTTTTTTGCTATTTTGTGCTAAATTTACACAAACCAAATCTGTTGGTCATTATTGCCAATGTTTCCAACCTAAATCCATGAGAATGTCAAACTTGGTTATGCTGCCAATGTTTTACTCTCTCTGAGGTGGAGCATTTCTTTCACTGCTGTGTTATTTACATAATTTCCTTGTTCAAAAAGAAGGGAGAAAACCTAATAAATATTACCTGGTGTATAGGTAAAGCCTCAAAATGCACAGCTAAGGCAAACAAGGCTGCAGTATGCACATTTGCTTGTGCAGCTCTTACAAACAAAGTTTAGCTGCCTGAATCCTGGTGATTTATACACTTTGGGCAAATATTGAGCTAATATGTGATTCATGTCCCCAGGCACGCTCCAAAGCCGCACTGTGTTCCCTCCACTGTGTTTTAGATGTGTGCAACAGAATGTTACTGTTTGATCCAAAACATGTGTTATGATTTGTTTCCTTTTCCTTTGGTGTATTTGCAGAGGTTTTTGGCAAGCCTAATTCCTTTTCAAGGACTAACAGAATAAAAGGGTCAGATTATAATTTCATTTACTTGGAGGAAACTGAGAGGGTGAGAAAAATATATTTTATGTCTCTCTGTGAACCAATAGCTGTCCCTGTGGGCACTCTCTGGCCCTGTCTTTTCTTCCATGACTCAAGTTTCACCTTCAAGTCTTGGCTTTCACCAGGAAGAAGTGAGAACATATCCTGAAAGACACTTTGACACCAATTGATCATTTTGCTCACCCAAGACTATCATTTATATGCTAACAGAATGTTCAAGGCTGCCATTCAGCTGCCAGCAAGTCCCAAACGGGTCCTGAAGTTTTCTTGGGTCACCTCAGACTCAGCAGTGACTCAAGACTGACAGATCAGCCAGGGCTCCTGCTGCAGGTGAGTTTCTGGGAGGTGAAATGCAGGCTGGGCTCAGTGGGAAGCTCCAGTGCAGCAACCAAGCTTGGAGAGTGACCAAGAGCATCCTTCTGCCACTGCGGCATGAGGGACACCCTGCACAGGGCAGCTCCTCCCTGAAAGGGGCAGCCTGATTCTGCTGTTCCTTCTGCTTCCCAATGCCCAGCAGACTCTCTGGATACCAAAAGCTGCTCATGAATGGCAGGAGACATTGTGCCAGATAAGTTAATTGCTGGAGTGTGATTAAGGAGAAAAAGGGCTGAGGCTGTGATCCTAGGGGTGGTGACAGCTCGACTTCACCCAGCTAAAATCATTCCCAGTGCTACGCCCACGGCAGCACAGCTGTGTGTGGCCACGCTGGGAGACACGTCACGGAACAGATCCAGATGGAAACAGCTAGTTCAGGTCATTTTTCAGATCATTAGACATTTTTGTTGGCAGACAGACAGAGGGTGACAGGGAGACAGAAGGGACAAAGGAGGGTCAGCGGGGAAGAGTGAAAATGATGTTTAAATGGCATCATGCTCAGACAAGGGCACACAGGCCAGCAAAGTCTAAATGTTGTCTTTAAGTCACTTAGCATTCTCCAGATATCACTGGAAAAGGGGATCTGGATTTCACAGGTACATGGGATTTTTCTTTAATATTGCCCAGATCCATATCCCTACATTATTATCATTTCATTTCAGCTTTTGGCCTGGGAGCATACAGAATGTATTCTTTATATATATGTGTGTGTGTGTGTGTGTGTGTGTGTGTGTGTATAAATTCATGTACAAAATGAGCAATGAAGGCAGAAAACAGACAGGGTCAGACTGAAGTTTCCATCTTCTGTGGGTTTCTACAATAAATATATCAATTTTTCTCGTAGGGACAATCCTTAGTTGACTTCAGTTCACATCACAGTGTTACTGTATGGCAGATGTTTGACTAATGTTTGAGCAAGCTATAAAATACTTGAGATTGTCACTTATTCTTTGTTGGAAAACATCCTTACATCACCCAGAAGAAAGAAAGAGGAGAATGAGGAATCCACACTTCCCTTGACATTGTGTGGTGCCTTTGAACTGTGGGCCTTCCTCATGCCTTGTAAGGTGAATTTTAAGGATTCCAGTTATTGAACTACCTATAAAATCATTTCTTTAGCTTTAAATAAAAATAAATACAAGCCCCACTCTCTGCAGAACAAAATGTGAGAGAACACATATTGTGCAGACACATTTCGTACAGTGCTGCCAACAGCTGTTGCCATAATTAAAGAGAGTAGTATTCGAAACAGTAATAAAAATTAGAAAACAGTATTGAAAAATGACTTTTCACTGGTTTCATTCTGGCAGGCAGCCTCATGTGACACACCTGAAGACTAAGAAGCTATTGCTTATCTTCCAGCATGGAAGTTCTGGCATTCTGAGCTTCAGCAGCTCTCATTATCTTCATCTTCAGACTTTCACTATCTTTTATACTTAAACGTTTTAGAAGTAGATGAAGTTAGTACCACACTAATATGCCTTCATTTTCTGATAAAACAGCATTGCCTCCATGCTAGATATGTGCTGCTGATGCCTCCTAGTAAGTACTTACTCTTTTATGTAAGATTTTTTTTAAAATAGTATTTTTTTAGTTATTGGATTCATATGTTGATTAAGTTTGTCAGAATAAAACAATACCACTTCCTTACATTAACAAATGAAAGATTCAGCAAGTCCTCACAGGCATTTAGTTTAGACTGATTGTAGATATTCAGCTGGCATGAGATCACATGAAAACTTTTGCTGCTCTAATGATAATCACCACATAAAATCTCAGATAACTGTGCGTAGAAAGCAAAATTACAGACTGATATTTTTATGCAGCCTATAATCTGAAGTTAACTGGCATTCTGTTATTGTTTATGGACTACACTGTCCCATTGGTCTGAATGGCAGATTACAAATATAAACATAAAGTCATTGTCCCAGGGAATTTGCAGTCTTTTAGATGAGTTAGCTTAGAAATTATAAAATAACACCACCAGCAAGTAGGACGTTATTTCTCATTCTTTTTGGTGATAAAACATGACCATATCACTGATAGGATTTTGCTAAATTTTCATTACTACTAGGCAAACACCTTACTAGAGCATCTGAGAAATGACTACCATTACAAAAAGATTTCTGGTGATTAAAGGCAATGATTAGCTCAACAAGTTGAATATGGCACTGTCAGCCAGCACTGGCTGGATTTAAGAGTACTCATTTTAGATAGCATTGCTTTCATATGTAATGTTCTCAGTGACCAAGGCATGATAGACTCTTCATTGAAAACCTACTCAAATTTTCCCACCTGGGAGTTCAAAATGAATCTAGCCACACTTGGTACCTTGTTCATATCAGCCAATATGTATTATTCAACTAGAACCAAGGGCAATTCTCCAGTTCCTGGGAGTTAAGGAAACTTAACATGTCAGTTTTTCTAACTCAGTGCTTTACAATAGAATCCCATTGTCATATAAATCACAAATAAATAATAACCTCTTCAATACTATCTTCACTTTTCATTAACCAAAATGTTCTTAAGTTTAAACTTCAAAATTAAATAAAGGAATATTTCTCTATCTGACATTACTTGCACTGTTCATCATTTTACTGTTCAATAAAATAGAATACAACAACAGGATTCAACCTGTAGGTTCACTCAGAGAATTCTGATCAACTTCCATGTTGCACTATTTTAGCTGGAAATAGGAAAGTCTACAGATAAAAATTACATTAAAAAATATTTCTAGGTACAATTTAATTTGGCTAACTATTTGGGAAATGCAATTAGTCTTCAGCAGTGTAAACCAGTAGTAGCTTTTTTTTACACAATTGCTGTTGGCATTTATGTTACTTCTAGTAACTCTGCATCTATTTCCCATATGCCAATAATATATAATGTGGGCATATTTACAATGAATTATATCAAAAATGTCATGCAACAGCCTAGCAAAAATAAGGCAAATAAGACAATTCCAACAAAAAAATATATATCAAAACCTTCTAACAGGCCCACCAGAAAAATAAAAATAATTTTAAAAGGTTAAAAACAAACAAACAAACAAACAAAACAAAACAAAACAAAACAAAACAAAACAAAACAAAACAACTAATGGTTAAAGAGTCTCCCTCAATATTCAGGCCTCCCTCCAAGGCCAGCAAACTCAGCTTTGGATGACAGAATGGATGCACTGTTCAGGTGTGAAGGAAGGTGAGAAACTTTAGCCATTGTCACTGCTTGTCATGAAAAATAGAAAATATAAGTTTTGGTGGCAAGTTTCTTAGTAGATTTCATCTAAATATAACCTTTTCTAAGTGATGGCTTACTCATGATGAGAATATACCTAACAGCAGCAGCCCTTAATTTGATTTTTCTGATGTTAGTTTTCAAATATATAGCTCAAAAGAAATTCTTAAAAGATGTGAGTACCCCATAGAATGCATTACTTACATATACAGAAAACCCCATGTACTTCACTTAATTTCCACTCTAGTTTTTTACTTCTACATCTTCAGTGAAGTTATTCTGAGCTCCATCTCACTCTTGATAATTTGTATTTCAGTTGCATCCTCCACTTTGCAGTGTCTGTATTTTTTTTTTCAGTTCAGTTGATAATGAAGGTACAAAAAGTCCTTGTCTTGTAGCATTCCCTGACTGCAATTCTCTCTGGCATAATTTATCCAGCTATTCAGTGCTAGGACAGGTGAGAGTAGCTCACCTGTTGCAAGCAGCATTTGCAACCTCGTGCTTGGTACAGCGTTATCAGTGCAAGCTGCAGTAAATATCCCTCATCTGGCAGAAGATAATCAGAGCCTGTTTCACCCCATTTGTCACAGCAGAGTTGCAAACAGCAGTCATTGGTATCTGCTGGTGCAGCTTCAGGGGTGCACAGATGACTCAAGGATCCCTGCAGGTTTTGAAAGCTGTGGCAAAAGCTCCTGTGTTTGCTCAAGATCAGCAAAATTCTATTAAATATAATCACTTTGCATAGGTTTTTAATTCCCAGACTTCCACTGTCTTCAAAAATATGAACAGTGTTGCCTCTCTAAAAGGCATACAGAAAACTGCTGTCTTGTCTGTGTGCAAGTACCAAGCCAAAATATACTTTATTATTCTAAGTGTATCTTTCCTATGCCTACATTCCGGTTTTCCAGTGCACTGGCAAGAAATAGATTCGCTGATCCCCAAAAAAGATCAGTGTTTTCAGCAGTGACTATAACTGTTTTAATCCACCATCCCAGAGCTGGAGGACAAGCACAGTAATTTTCTCACCTGCCTCCTCACTGCAAAGTTTGAGGAGTTGAGTTCGTCGCAGTGATTTCTGCTCGGCTGGGAGCAGAGACATGTGCCTGAGCTCTAGAGAGTGATGTCATCTCTTTTATCTTCCAAATGCATTTTCCTCTCTCTTTGAAAAAGAATTGGATGAGGAGTGACTGATTCAATTTTTCTCCACTACTGAGCCTTGCAACCATACCTGCAGCCAGGGGCTGTGTGTTTGTACTGGATGCACTGAGGTTTTCCTCACCAGCCTCTGTGCTGCTGATACTATCAGTCATTTTTAAATGGCTTTGGTAACTGACTGTCTAACAAGTACATCTGTCTTCCAAGCTACTTTATTATACAAAGAGTCCAGATCGTCACAGTAGTGATGGAATTTTAAAATCACATCTGGCCTGCTTCTCCAGACTACTTCATTCATTCCAATATAAAGTCTATGACACGAATGTAAGAAATGCAAAACACTATTAGGTTTTCGTTTTCAACACCTTTTCATTATCTGCATTATACTCTAAACTGATGCATGATTTATAAAAATGAACAAAATTTAGTAAAAGACTCAGTCAAAATGGTCTTGGCAGATACTACCAAAAACATTGTTGATCCACTCGAGCATAACTTCCAAGTGGGCAACATCAAATATAACTACTCTGTAGCCAAGAAAGGAAATCATTCCATACTAATCTAAAGAAGTGCTTCATCTCTAACTGTGTCAAGCTTGGCAAGACAGGTATTATGCCATCCCTTCAGCAGCTGCTGGATAAAGCCTCAAGATATGGTGCCAAATTCTACACCTAATCCTCACAAATGTGTCTCCTGGAAATATTTGCCAGTAGTAAACAGAAGATTGCAAATGGTTTTGAAGTCACCACCCTGGTAATGTTTCCGTGTATCCTGTGATGTTATGCATGTGGCCTTTGCACAGAGCTTAATCAAAAACATTTATATTGGCACATTCAGTATGTTCAGAGATGTTGGTACTTAACATCCCTGCCTATTCCAGAGGAGATGGCAGAGAGCAGGTGGTCTGCACAATGGTGATTTATTGCTGGGTGGCTTTTAATATGACAACAAATTAATGTCTTTGCCAGGTCCTCTCGTGCTTGCACTACATCCTTGGTGTGCTCTGGTGGTCTGTAACCTGAGAGGAACCATCCCACCCTTAACCCTGCTGGTTGTCTCTGACGTTTACTGTCCCCTGTTTACAACTTACAGCAATAAATTGCAAGTTTTCTTCATAGAGTCTTAAATTTTCTGGATATAATCTTTTAAGAGCAACAGATAACTCCCCTTACACAGTATCAGGTATTCTCCCAGTCACCTCTGAAGGCTACAGAATTCTCACACACACTGTTCTGGCACAGAAGGAAGCAGCAGCACAGTGCCTTACTGAGAAGTTGATGGCAGAAGTTGCCTTCCTCTCCTGTTACTGAATGAGGCACATGATGTCCCAGTCTGTTTAGTGTTTGAATGCTGCTCACATTCCTCATGGACCTCATAATGTGACTTCCTAAAAGGCAGCAGTAGATGTGCTTTAGGAGATTACATTTTCCACGTGTTACTGTAAAAACTGTAGTGGCAGAAGAAGTGGTAGTCTATCAAATGAGCACAGAAGGCTCAGGAGTCACAATTTCTGAAGATCAAACTTCAGACCTGCTGACAATGGTGTAAATTCAGGGATTACTCTTCTGAGAGCCATCCACACTTCCAGTGGTGGGAACTATTAGTTGATGTGATGAAGAGCTAATCACCACAAGCACAAAGGCCTGGAGATGGGCAGAGCACAATACCAAGCAGAGGAAACCCCACAGCACCTGGTCCTGGGTAGTCCCAGGGACCTCAGCACATGACAGCCCAACCAGGATTTGGCTGTTGGACAGGTCTGCAGGAGCTGCTGTCACCAGACAGCCTTGCAGACTGAGCAGGGTATTGCCTCCAGGTGTCCAGGACTCATTGTGGTATGGGCATTTGGGAAATGGTGTAAAATGTAATGCAGGGTGTCTTAAAGGAGTTAGTGGGAATGTGCAAGTCTTATGGGGTTTTAAGGGCAAAGACCAAGAACAGGAGGGTGAAGGCTGCTTGCAAAGAAACAAGCATGGAAAATACAGAGATAAGTGGATAAAAAGAGGCAGTTGCATGTGAACAGGCTGTTGGTCATTATGCTTGTTTGGTTGGGCCCAGTTTTCTTGTTAAATTGCATTTCTGGTTGTTTTTCTGGGTGAGAAACCATGTTCTGTGTGCATGTGTGTGTGTGTGTGTGTNAAGCCATGTCTCTGACGTTTAGTGTCCCCCTGACATAATGGAGTCAAGCCATGGACCAGAGGGCCCATGTGTTTGGGCATCAGGATCTGAAGAAATCATTGAGTGTTTGTGTGTTTGTGTGCTTTTCCCTATGGAACATCACTCCTGGGAGTGTCCATGTAGGATAAGGGGTATCCAGCTACAGGGGAGGCTGGATACCAGAGAGATACCAGAGGTCTGGCAGTCAGATCCTGGCATGGTAATGGGTCTGCACAAGCTACAGAGGGCTCTGTGTGTGCATGTTTATGTGTGTGTGTGTGTGATTGTCTGGCTGCAGCAACCAGACTGGAACTGCAGACTCATCCCTGCAATCACATGAACATCCTGGGCTCCAAAAGATCAGCCAAGAACAAATCAATGGCAGAGGGGCAGAAGTCGGGCAGAGCACGGGGTGGTGCCATGTGTGACCCAGGACTGACATTCCCCATTCCCAAGCACCAAACCTGAAGAGCTGGGCACAGGAGGCTGCAGGCAGGAGGCCACAGATGAGGCAGAGCTCCACAGATGAGGCTGTCACAGCTCCATGTCACAAGGAGCACAGCTCTTGCTCTCCCAAGACAGAAGGAGCAAGGTGCTGAAGCAGAGACACGGGAGCAGCCCTACCGTGGAAGAGACACCTGGGAGCTCAAGTGCTTTGTAGGATTGCACTGCCCAGGGACAGCCTGTGCCCACAGAGCACCCATGGGACAGTCAGAACTTGGCTATCAGGCTGGTGAAAAGTCTGGTGAAAAGCCACTTCCAGGTGGACCCTGCTGTGTCCCACGGGGGTGGGTTGCACTGGTGTTTCAGCTCCTGCCTCACAGGACAGCACACAGCTGTGAACTGAGGCTGTCCTTCCATCTCTGGCTGTAGTGGCACATCTGCCTCCTGATTCAGGGGACCAGCAGGGCCAGCCCTCCTCACCCCACAGGCTGTTGGTACAAAACAGGACCGTGGGGACACAGGCCCTCAGGCTGCCCTGCTGCAGCTGCTCCTGTGCCATTACAGCAAGGCCATGTACTTGCATTCACTTGTAGCTCTGGGGCACCGGTGCTGAATTCCTAATAAAATAGACTCTGATAGGTTGCAGCTAAGATGCAAACAGATGGCAGAAGGCTTTGAGCTCAGCTGATGTGAAGAGCTGTCAGAAGGAACTGGGAAGTGCTTTCCCTCTTCAGGGTGGTGGGACGGGGTGGCTCCAGGCGATGCCACACATCCTTGCCAAAGGCATCACACCTTCCCACTGGTGCATCTGCAGCCCTGGGTTCCCAGGGAGCTTCCTTGGAAGCCAGTAAGGGATATCTTTTAATGCATGGAAGGTGAGGGGCAGAGGATTTGCTTCCTTTATCTACTGGCCTCACTCCAGAACTGCAATCTGATCCAGGACTCTTGTTTCTAGCTCAGGAGTAGAGGAGGATTTTAAGTGCCATGAATTTGGTATTAAATGGAGCATGTTAGAAAATCCTGTACACATCTGAGAAACCAGAAGCCTAGGCATTAAAAAACATGCTTCCTTCAAACTTACAAAAGTAAGACTGTTCACCTTTGAGCTCTCAATTACAAGCGTTCAGGGGACAATAGAGCTGTGCAATGAACAGGCAATTTGTAATTGATGTGATTTATTAGATTGTTGTTCTGCTCTATGAATATCTATAAACCTGCTGCAACTGTTACATGCATTTGTTTATTCAAATACATTTGTCTAACTGTTCAGAAGCTTTGACAAGGTGGATTGATCATAAATAATCAAAACCTGAATAGTGTTGCACAGTAATTTGCTAGGAGAAAAAAAAGAAATGCTTTAACAAACCTGGAAAGCACAGAGGTACTTGTAGGTAGTAGAAGTTGCTTTCAATGTTTGTTTTTTTGTAGTTTCAAAACTAACTCCCAAAACTCCTGCCAGGATAACGATTGTTCCTATAGACACAGCATGCAAACCTTGAAGTTGGTAAGCATGTTCCCTCAAACTGAATTCATTTAAAAACTCAGCCACTGTTTGTATACTTTTAATTACATACAAAGAACTGGCAGTGCAAGTAATAGAAAAAATTTAAAAAGCATATAGAAAAGTCATGCCTTAAAAATTAAGCTCCTTGTTCAAGCCCCAGTAGACAACATCAGAGAATAAAGAGCAGAAAAAAGAAAACAGTTCTCATTTTTCCCAACTTCCCAAGTTGCGTCCAGTGAGCTTTCTTTGCTTTGCTCTCACTTTGTGCAGACTGCTACTGTGATAGCAAAGCCATTTTCTTTGCCTGGAAAATGTGAATATTCCCTCTGAAGAGCACTTGAAGCATAGCAGGAGGAAATACTGCAGGGAAGAGAGGTTTCTCTGAAACTAACCATAATGGATTCCTTTTCATTCCTGTGCTAAGGGACTTGCTTCAGAGTAGAAGAGTAGCCTGGCTCCCTCAGAGATAATGTTCCCTGTATCAAATGGAGACTAAAAGGGGAAATATTTTTTCCTTGGGGCACCTGTCTCTGGTCGTCAAGGGGTCTGCATTGTATAGGGCCAAGGCAGGTGAAGGATTTGTGGTCTAAGAGTTAAAGCAGGAGGAAAGAGAGATAGGACCTCTGGATTACAGCCTTTGCTCTGACGTAGAGGTAAATAGTCACTTACATTCAAAAAAAAACTTCCCCTTTGAATTACTTTTTCCATTCCCTACCAATCCCAGCTTATCTCCCCATAATGGTCTTCACTTCTAAAATCAATTTATAACCGATCAGACAGCTAAAATAGCTTCTTACAGTAGGTGTCTCTAGTCAATGACTGATTTGCATTAAGAAAGATATGACAGCCAAGTGTGAAGAGAAAAGAATGATAGTTTAATTTTAGAAAAATTCCACATTCATCTGAGAAACGATTACTAAGCACTGTGTATGTTCATACATAAATTACTTCTAAAAATGTGAAAAAGATATTAAAATGCTAAATATTTTCTTGCAGTGGGAGCAGGAAGGCCCCAGATGAGATGTTGTGGCCTTTTGCAGGAGGGGAGAGTGGGGAAGCACACACATCCAGTGGCTCTGACTGGTACTGAGCAAGGGGAGCAGCTCAGGGGGATAAGAGCAGAGGGATGCAGGAGGAGAGGGAGGCTGAGAGAGAGAGGCCAAAGCACCTTCTAACCTCATGCTCCATGTGTGTGAGCACTGGGACACCCCTCCTGCCAGCCCTGGGGACAGCAGGGACGTGTCACTGAGGGGACAAAGAGCCAGGTTCCCACTCAGGCAGGCTGGCAGTGCCAGCCCACTGCAGCTCCAACCCCTACAGAGCCAAAGGCAGCTCTGAGGAGCGTGACACAGCCGAAGGGGGACGTGCCAGGAGCCAGGTGCCAGCTCCCAAAATAAGCCCTCCAGCTTGTCAACAGAGCACTGTCATCTCTATCCAGAAAAAGACTAATAGTGGGCTGACGCCTGGCACTGACAAATTACCAGGTTGCTAGAACTGGGGTTTGGATTGGCCGCTGAGGTTTGTTTTGATTTTTTAAGTGTATCTTTATTTTACCAGGGAAAGCTTTTTTTTCTTTGTCTGCTCGTGGTCCAAGCTGGCAAAAAGCAGCCTGGGATCTCCCACAGAGGAAATCCAGACCCTGCCAGGGCGTGTGCACAGGCATTCAGAGGCAGCAGAGACCAGCAAGATAAAAATGTAGGCTCAGAGACTACGAGGGAAGGAGGGAAAAAGTCAAGAGGTGAGAAAGGGGTGTGAGGAGGCAGAAAAGACAAGGAGAAGGTCACTGCAAGACCATTAGAGCATATATTATGGTTTTTTACTAGATGTGTCTCATTTTTCAGTGTCAAGAAGAGAATGTGTATGCAGTGTTTGTCCCACGCCAACACACCCTGAGAGAACAGACATCAGTCACCGGCTGTGTCACGTTTTTATTAGCTAAGTTTCACAGAATCATCCCTCCAAGTAGGGAATAACTCCATGCATCACAGCTCAGGTTTGACAGGAACATTAAAGGCAATATGTACTTTGATATATCAATCCAAATTTGGAGGCAGCAGAGGCCAGACTTGATGTAAAGAATTATTATTTCTTATTAAAAAGTTAAGTTTGTACCCCCCTAATGAAGATCTCACTATCTTACATAAAGGTCTGTTTCAAACAACCCAAACTTGCACTATCTGACATTTTAATTAGTTTCATTTCATTGCCTTGGATTCATCCCGTCTTCTTGCATTATAAGTCCTAGAGCATTTGACACTCTAATGTATAAGATCATTTTAGAAAGATAGCAAACTTTTATTAATGTTGACTTGGTTTCTACACACTAGAACTGTGTTATTTGACATATCTGCTCTGCACATCACTTCCCTGAAATGTAAGGAGAAACTCTTTCCTGGCTTCATTCAGGAGAAGAAAATTATACTGAAAATTACTGTATACTTTCTGAGAAGAAAATACTGTATAGTACTGTATAAATTGCATGGAGGACGAGATCTTTTAAGGACTTTTGCTCTTAGGAGACAACACAGAACAGGAACTTCTCTTCCTAGAACTGCATAGCCATGAGTACCAGCAGAATGGCCCCAAGTTGCCTCACACAGAATTCTCAGTGCATTTCCTACCAGAGGCAGGAATAAGTAATTCTTTCCTATATAGACTGGTCCAAAGGCTGAAAGGCAACAGGAATCTCTTCAGCAGACTGGAGAGCTCAGCTCATTGAGAGCAGCAGGATTCCATTGTCTCAGGACAACTAAGGACATTTTTTTATGTTCTTTCGCAGATATAGCACTGTGTAAGGGACTTCTTTGCCCCATGAAAATAATTTAACTACCCCTTAAAAAAATTACACCATTGTAGCATGCCACTGAACAATTTGAGTCTTTTGAAAAGCACTCTGAAACTATGGAGAACTCAAGTTTCCCACCCAAGGGACTAAGGAGTAAGTTGCTTTATTTTGCATCATTTCATCTTGAAATTTTTAACAGATTTGGCTAAAACAGGCAAATATCAGTATTAAACAATGCATTTTAGAAAATAATATCACACACTCACAGAGCGGTCAAAATACTATATAACAGAAAGATTCCATGGTAAAAGGATTATGCTGGCTTACACCAAAAGCTCTGTGTCTAATTTAGGGCTTAGGCATTTTGAGAAATAAATTTTAAAAATCATGGGAAATTAAATTTTTTCATCAGCAGTGCCAAAGTTTTACAGATGAGTTTGAGTCAATTGACTGAAATTGGAGTTGAAAAACACCATCCCCCATCCAGCAAAGGCTCCAATTTTCCATCATTCAGGGCAGAGCCAGATTCCAGGAATTCAGCTCTCCAGGTTCACTTTTGTTAATTCTGTGTTCCTAGACAAAATGTATGGATTTTCACCCAGGACTTCTGTGCAACAGAACACCCTCACTGCTTTGCTTTTGTTGATCAATTATTGCTGAAATTACATCCCAGTGCTTCTGAAACAGCTCAGCTGGCTGAAACCTAAGAGGAGCCATGTGCCAGAAAATTCCTCAAAGATTTTTTTTCCCTCTCTGGATGAAGCTAGCAAAAAAAATCCCACTTTTCCTTTCTTCCCCAGGTACAAGCTTCTTAATCCACTGCATGGAAAGGAAATTAAATTATGTCTTTTCTTTTTAGATGGTTTTCTCTTTTTTTCAGGGCTTCAGGAGGAGTAGTTTGCCCTGGACCCCTGGCCCCAGTTTTTGCAGCAAGTTGGCAGTGCTGATTTGTTGGGCTGTGCCCCTGTGGGAAATGAAGGAGCACCCCAGGGATGGATTCTCCCCACCAGGAGTCTCAGAGGAGGGCTCTCAGGCAGGAGAAGGGATCCACTCTTCTCCATGTGACTGCCCCAGCATGTTGAAATGCTTTCACTCTTCAGTCTTCTGCTGCTGGTCTGAAAGGCCTATGTAAAAAACACAGAATCTGCCTTAAAGATCTGGGTGATTAATTTGTGTCCTTAGTCTGAGATACAGAAACAAGGCAAGACCAGCTCAGGCCTAAATCCCACCCAAGAATCCCAAAAGGTTTCCACAGGACACACATACTGGAACACTGGCTGCAG
Source organism: Aegithalos caudatus (assembly GCA_013389925.1). Taxonomy (NCBI): domain Eukaryota; kingdom Metazoa; phylum Chordata; class Aves; order Passeriformes; family Aegithalidae; genus Aegithalos; species Aegithalos caudatus. The sequence continues at coordinate 67,619 of WEIU01023140.1, forward strand.
GTTGAGGGAGGACATCTCCACCATCTTTAAAGGGTAGTTCTGTGAGGACAGTAAAATATGACACATTTCTTGCTCTACTCTGTTTGTTGGTATCTGGAGACAAACAAAATACACCTCTCACATTGCAGTGCCAAGCCCCAGCCATGGCATGCTCCCTGCTTTGGGAGCCTCCTCCTCTCCTCCCTGGCTCTGCACTCCCACAGTCAGTGTAGAGAATGAAAATCCAGTCCTGAACACCCCCCACAATCACCTTAAATGACTGTCTGGCACAGTCAAACAAACTCTTCCTTTCCAGGCACATCTGAGCAAAGCTCTGGACTTTTCCAATGCAAGGTGATTCTGTTATTAATATGTGACTCCAGGAGCCAAAACCCTTCTGGGCCCCACTGTGGCCATGAAAGGCACCTGGCTGCATGGAAGTATCACTGCTCTCCCATTTACCCAGCTAAAACCCAAATATTTACTCCCAAATTGAGCTGAGTTGCAGCTTGTCCATACCAGCTGGTTATCCCATTGAGCAAAGAAGGAAGGGAAATGGATTTCTTCCTGTTTTCCTTGCTGGTCAAAAGATTAAAAGCAATATAGTTGTGTTGGTCCCTAGGTATTGTCTGATTAATATCCTCCTAGCCTGCTGGCAAATTGCCAGAATCACTTCTCTTTAAATGAAAGACTGTTCCGTGAGCTTAAATGGATTTTATTAGCATAACACTAATAATTCAGCACTTAAAACCCAGAGAAAATACTAAAAGTAAATACAGGCATGCTGTGCCTACTAAGGTTCCTTCCTGCTTTCTTTCCAGGTGGGCAAAGAACTACAGTGCATCAGATATTTCACCACTATAGTCAGGTCAGAAGGGTCTAGCTTTTACAGGAAAGGGTTTAGGAAGCCAAAAAGAGAGCAGCACTGAGAAATTCCCTTTTTTCCCAGCAGCATCTAGCAACTTGCCCCTACTGGTTTTAAATGGTGTTGATCAGGTAAGGTGTAACACAGGAGTTCTCTTCCCCTACCTTCCCCTTCCCAGCTGAACCTCATCTGCTGACCCATGTATCATCTCTTTCTCTCACCTGGCTCTTCTAGCATGCTTCACATTAATGACCATTCTGAACTCCCCAGCTTGTCATTTCCTTCAGTCTTCTTTGCAGCAGAGGTTTGTTCCCAAGTTCAGTTTGGAAACTACTGGCATGAGGTTGGAATCAGCAGCCCATAAGGTACCTGAGATTGCTGCATTTATTCAGTTTTATTGATGTGTTTGAGAATGCAGCTATGGCAAGCCTATCTTTTGCCTACTGTCTGCATCAGCCACTCATGTCAACAGGGATTTCAGAGGAGATAACTCCTCCCTGTCACCTCCAGCAATGGTTGCTTCCCAAATAGTGCTCCCTGAGGGACTGACATGCCATAGAAGAAGATAAATGTTCTGAGGACACTCACTAAAAATACCTTGTGTTAATCCCCCAATTAAAAGCCTCTGGAGGAGAATAATGAGTGATCTGTTAGCAGTTCTGTAGGTTTGCAGTTGTCTGATATCCCACATCTGGGAGCTACTGCCCTCAGGTAGCAGCTAATTGGCCCCAGTTACCACAGTGCCCCGCAGTCCTTAATGTGTGTGTCATCACTCCTGCTCAGTAAAACAAAAAAGGACTGATTTCAGCTCGACAGACTTGGAGCTGCATTTCAGAGAAGGCAGGGAACTGACTTTACAGTATTGTACTCCATGTATAAATCACAGGACGAGGCAAAATCCAGGTCCTGACAAGTACTTTCTACCCAAGGGAGAAACTGGCTACAGAAGATGTTTCTTTGGGTCAAATACATTTATTTACAAGGACTGCAAAAGTGCTGCTTCCCTGTCAAAATCAAACAACCAGCATGTTCTTCACCTAGCCCCACTTGGCCAATTCTGCAACCAAAAAAAAGCTGTTGCAAGGCCTTTCTTGAGCAAAGATCCAGTGATTTCTCTGTCTCCTTGGTTTTGTGTTACTTTCTGCCTGTCTCTGCCAAAGTCCTGCTCCTCCTCTGGCAGGCAGACAAAGATCATTACCTCTCACTCCAGGCCTTGCTCTGTTATTCCCACGGACCTGTGTAATTCAGCCTTTGTGGGATCTCAAGAACTGTCTCCCATGGTTTTGGAGATTTAGTACAACCAGAGAGCCCTGTTATTTGTAAGGCTTATCTCTGAGCCCACTCACCACCCCCTGCAAAGCACCCAGGCTCTAACAGTGCTGAGATACCTCAAGATATATATATATATATTTATGTTTTTTAAGACTCCATCCGCATTGATTTCAACAGGAGCTGGATGCCTAATCTGCTTATACACTTTTGAAAATCCTATTAAGTGCCTCTTTACTGCTCTAGGTGCCTAAATATACTTTTCTTAATTTGGCTCTGAGTGATTTGCATCCGTCATCAAGATTTTTGAGAGCGTGGCTCGAGGGGAGAGGCCTCCCTTGTGACAGCCCCTCCGTGCAGTCTGTCACTTGCTCAGATACCCAAACTGGGAGCTGAGCTCCTGTGAAGATGCTGTGACAGTGTGAAATATCTCTATTAAACTGTGAACACTGGTGGTGCTGCTGCATCCTTGTCCCTCCTGCTCTGAGCTCACGTGTCCCCTCCCACCAGAGCCCTCCCCATGGGCTTCTCACGGCCTCATCTCCCTTTCCACCAGTGCCTCAGACACAAACTGTGTCCTGCAGCAGGTCCCAGCTGCAGGTGGAGGCACAGATCCTTGGTGAAAGTGGGGAAACACATTTTGGGAGTGGGGAGGGATGATTTGGCTGCTTGGGGGCAGCAGCCAGGACAGCATCAGTGTCTCATGGCAATCTTAGAGGATTCAGTGCCTGTGGCTCAGAAATGCCTTTGCTCAGCTGTTTTTATCTTCCTTGGTTTGCACTTCCTAAAAGGAAGTCACAGGCAAGAGAAACTGTGAGAGGATAAAAATCTGAGAGGCTGAAAAGAGCAGTTTGTGCTAAGCACTTCTCAGTTTGGAGAAAGGGCACTGAGAAGGGGTCTGTGCCTTTAGAACCAACACTGGATGCGGTAACTGCTTCCTGCACTCCCTGGACATTGAAGTGGGGCCAAGAAAGGAAACTGGCCATGGCCAAGCTGGTACCCACTATGGACAGCTTGGGAAAGATGGGCTCTGCATCCTCCAGCAGCACTGCAAATCTCATCAGAAAGGAGAAGGGAGGAAATCAGCACCTGGAGAATTACAGTTTAAACAGTCCTCAGAGAACCTTTAGCCATCCTGAAGATGAAAAGAAACTTTGAAAGAGGGATTAAAGGCAGGATGATCTGGTTTTGATACAGAAGAACAACTATTTTAAAAGAGCAATGAAAAATGGGAACATATTTCAAGATCTAAGCACACACTCAGAGAAATCTAGAAAAGAGAATCTGAATCTGATCAGATCTTTCTCCTCTTACAGGCCCTATTCTGCAGCCCACAAAGCCTTGATAAACCAGAGCCTAAAAGTCCACTTGGCCTTTGCTACTGATTTATCCCAGTAATTGTTTGCCACTAATCACAGGCAGCACCTGAAGTGCACCAGCACTCACAGCAGCCCCGTTAAGGATTCAGTAGTGCAGGATCCAGCCTGTGAGCTTCAGTCAGCAACTTCTGAGCTCTTGGATCTTTCCTTGCAAAGTGTCAGCCTGGGCAGGCCCTACAACACATCTGTGCTGCAGTCACTTGTCTGCAGTACTGTAGTAACAATTTCTGTAGCCCCGCATAATCCTTATGGATTGTTTAGTTACCATTGGCAGTGGACACATATCACCTTTCTGCAAATAGTGAATTACATGTCCATGCAAAAACATAATCAGTTACAACTTGCTGATACACACTGAACAGGTAGACAGTCCAAATCCAGAAAAAACCATTTAAAAGAATTTTTAAAAAAATATCATTTGCTCATTCTCCCATTGCAACCATGCAATGAGCAGAGGGAGGAAGAAAAGGTTACTCTTGTTCTTGATGGAAAGTGATGAGAATATTCTTGCCCTTGGATCTGCCAAGCTTTCAAGGAAGATCCCCGATCTGGATATCCTCAAGGAGCAAATGTTAACTAACAAAGAGAGAGTTGGACAGGCTCTCTTTCTTGGGAGAGGAGCAGGGCTTCCCTCAATGCCACTTTGCATGAGACCCAGAGCCAGCGGCCAGAACATAACCTAATTAGGCCAGAAAGGGTGATTAGCTGTTTATTTTGAGGATGTTCAAACCATGCACTCACATTATACACTGCCCTGGGAGAAAAAGGATGCTGTTTATAGTTCCAGGCCTACGGGATCAGCAAAGTTTATTTTCTCCTACAAATGAAGGCTTGTTCTACTTACATTCTTTCAACTCAGATTGGATCTGTTTATTTTCACTCATCTACAGGAAATGGGAATATTTCACTCTATTATTTTGAGTCCAGGGAAGCAGTTTGTATTGCTTAACCATGGGCAAAGACAAATTAGTTACAGCCTTCACATACTACCTCAAAATGTTTGTTTAATAGTAGTACCATTAGTGGAAAAAAGGATTTACAAAACCCCATAGTGCAAATTCTGCTTCTTGAACCTTTTCTGGAAGGCATGAGAAACTTTGTTAAAGCCCCTAGATGAGTGGTATTCCACCATGGAATATGGAGATGATCAAGTTGTCCCTCTTCCCAGCAGGCATTCCATGTTAATGCTGAGCTGAGGGGTTTAATGCAGTATTTTCAAAGAAGCTCCCTGCTTCTTTATTGAATTTAGCTCCTGATTGTCTTGAAGCAGAGCATTGAGAAAGGAAAATGCTGGTGGGAGAGAAGGGAGGTGCAGTGATGGTCCACACATGTGGCTTCTGGTCAGAGCAGTGGCAACATGACAAAAATGTCCTCATAATATATAAAGCACACCCTGCCAAAAGCTACAATGGGATCTGTCTTCAGTGTCTCCAAATATTTGTTTGAGTTGGCTTACATTTAGTTATAAAACAATCCCTGTTCACTAGAGTATGTTAACAGGATTTGTTTGCGTGCTTTGATCTTTTATTTTTAATCGTCTCTCATGTCCATGATGCCTGTGGTAAGATTCTCCATTGATAAAAGTGCTCAAATTATAGCAAATGGACTGTGAGATGGCAATATATATTACAGAGGGTTTTAATTCCTTTGAAGTTAAGCTTTTTTGATGGTCAATTAAATTATTTTAATTGTATCTTACTTATTTTAAACTTAAATCAAGATTATTTTTCAACTGCTGGAATTTAAAAATTCTGCAGAAGCCAGGCAACTGCAAGTGCTGTGAATGTAAATTTTATCTGTTGCATGCATTCAGCAGAAGAAACAATCAAAAATGCACCAAATACTGTGATGAAAACAGAAATTACTGGCAAGCAATTATGAAGATATGGAGCAGCAGAAGGTACAGTGTGTTACATACATTATGGGGCTGCCAGAATAGGCTACTTAGGGATGTACAATAATAATTTAGATTGTTGATCATAATAATCTCATGCTGGCCATTACTGTCTGGCTGTTACTTTATGCTTCCCCAGCCTGTTTGCTGAATCTGTTTGCTGATTTCTGCACTTGTTTATAGTTTGAAAATTGTTTGAGGCAAAGTGAATTTTGCTGTTTGTTTGTTTTGCTGGCTCTCCAGAAGGGAACGGGAACCTCCGTGATCTCCTTCGCTGAAAATAACTTAAAAATCCCTAATGGATGCTGTAAAAAATTCATCTCTAGGAAAAACAAGCTCAGCTGAACTCTAGCTAAATTAACTCATATCCCTCATGATCCAACAATTTTCATGATGGATTACAGGGAAGCTTTATGAAGTTCAGATATAGGATTGTGTTCCTCCCTCCTCCTCCTCATGGCAGGGTCCTGCTGGCTGCCAGATGAGCAGAACTTCCCCACTGCACTGGACATAATCCTGCAGTCCCCTGGTTTAAGGGAGCCTAGAAGGATCACTCTCCAGAGTAATGAGGATTAGATGTTTCCCAAGATAGCTAGACAGCCTGCATGGGTTTTTAAGATGAGCCAGTGCTTGAGAAATCACCAACTGCCTGTAGCCTTAACCTGGGTGTTTTTTTCCCTTTACTTGCTCTGAGACATCCAACTTCCTGGGAGCAGGTTGCTCATGCAGACTCCTGAAAAACAACTTCCTTGAGGTGCACATGTTTTTCTTGTTTGTTTCCCAATAGAATCCTTTTTGTCCTGTTCTTGTGAAAAAAAATGAATTAAATTATATCTGTTCCATTTTCAAACTTTCCCTGTGATTGTCAGGACAACAAAACATACCAGTGTAGAATCAGTTGGTTTGCAGGGTTTTCATACAGGTTTCTTGTGGAGTTTTGGTTGTTCCTTGTATATGATTAAGAAGTCCAATACAGATAGTAATATAACCAGAAGCTTGGTGTCAGCTCTTCTGGGGTAGGAATATTTCAATATTTCAGATTATTCTATTGTTCATAAGAAAAAAAGTAGATAAAATCTGATTAGCTAGTTAATTCTCTGGTAATATATGACTGACAAGCATTCATAATATTTACTTATGATTATTAAGTCATTTCTAGCCTTGTTAAAAATTCTCACTATTTCTGTGGAATTTACTTGTAGGTTTTCTGAGGCATTTTGACAAAAATCCATTGGAGTATAGCTGTTTTCTCCCAATACACATAGGAATTTATGCTAAATTGGATAACAAAGCTGCTTTGGTTGGAAAACAAATCAATCCACCCGGTCATATATGAAATGCCCACAAGAAACAGAATAACAGCTTTTCTACATTTCACCTCTGTGAAGAGAGAATGAAACATTCTTGTCTCCAGGGATCTTTGAGTTCCCACTCCCATCCTTCAAGTTTTATCTTCTCTCCCCAGATTCAGAGTTTCAGGAGCAGAATTAAATGGTTTAATGAGAAGAGGTGATGGTGGCAAGAGGGGATACTGTCAATCAAGGAACAAGTCCATGGCCATGTGAACATCCAGGATAAAATTCTCAGTGCAACCAGACAGGCAGTCCAGGAGCTGCTGGGGAAGAGCAGAAGTGGGATCTGAATGTCTGATAATCAATGGCAAGGTGATCAATTCAGGGATGGGGGTCTCTGCTGCTGTCCATCTCAGGCAAAAATAAACCTTAATTGCAGGTGTTCCTCTGTACTGACCTGGACCTCTAGCTCACATGAAAGCATCCACACTTAGCAAAACAAATCCCACCCTCTTCCAAGGCTGCTTCCATTCCCTAAATTGCTCAGGAGGGAACACTCTTCCCTTTCTCCTGCACTTGCAGCTGTCCAAGAGGAGGATGGTGCTCAAACTTTGCTCTGAAAGAGCAGTGCCCCTGTTGGGGAGCACTGGGGAAGTGATTGCCAGGATTAAAGGAGGAAGAAATTGCATGTGTTCAAGTAAAGGGTTTCTAGCAGAGTCAAACAAAGACACAAAGGCATCAGAAATTCACCTCAGGGGAAATCCTAGGCTGCATTTTTTTCTGGGAAAAACACCTAAGCTTTACATCACAGATGTGCCTGACAAAGGAATCTGACTGGCAAAGTTCATCCACGTCTGCTGTCTTTTTAAAAGGGGGTAAAAATATATTTGATGCAGTGTTCAGTTATTTGCTCTTTGGAAATCCAGTTCCCAGGGAGTTACTCTCTCATTCTGCTTTATTGGTTTTCAGTGTCTCCCAAGATCTGTGCAGTTCAGCTCCATGGTAACTCAGGAATTTCCTCGGTCGCTTACATATTGATGTATACAAGGAAAGCACAGTGCTAATACACTGTTTGAGCATCTCTAAGGTATATTTAAAATATCTAAAAAGTGTGGCAGAGTAGGATTTATAGAGGATACAGAACAGTGTTGCCTTGCCTTAAGTGGTAGTGATTGTCTCTTGGGAAGATCCACCAAGTCACTCCAGGCTTTGCAACAACTCAAGCCATGCTGAACTCCTGTCCACACTTTTAAGCAACTTTTGCTCTCCCTGTCCTCCAGAGACTACAATAAAAAAAAATACGAGGTGATTAAAAAGGGGAAGCAAAACAGAGGGAAAAGGACTTGCCCTGCAGTAATTAGCCATGTCTAGGCTTACTAGACAGGTGCTACTGATTTAACAGCCAGGATAAGAGCCCTGTAATCCTCATTCTCTACTGATCTACAGCCCACCACCACACTGCTCAGCCTGTCAGGCCTGGGGTTGTTTTACAAAGAACAGAAGTGCCAGAGGGGCTGGTGCATGTCCACGTTCTGCTCAGACATGTGCATGCATAATCAGAAAGCACTTGAGGCATTAGGAAACAGAAAAGCCATAACAATTCCCACACAGACCTGAAATCAGATCCCTGGCTCCTAAGCTTTCATCCTGGTGCCCAGTCACCACCTGGCTGCTCCTGTGCATGACACAGGTCCAGTTGCTTTGAATATCTGAGTGTTGATTTTTATGAATTATGATGGGGTCCAGACAACAAAATGCTTAGTGCAAGCTGCAGTTCTGGACATGCTGTGGGGATTCATTAGTTATTGCCACTATGGCCTAGAGTAGAGCATTTAAAGCTTTAGCAGCACTCTGCACCTTCTCACTGTTGTTAGCTTTGAATATCCTTGGGATTAATTTTTAAATACTTCAGAAAAGATGACTGGAAAAGTAGAAATGACTACCAGAAGGAAAAAAAATTCCCACATGTTTTGGGAGAGAAATAAAGCTGCATGTTACCCTTTAAGTCTTGCACTGAGAACAGGAGAAGGATCACCTTCTACTATTTCAGTTGCAGTGAGAGACCTGCACTGAGATATTTGTACAAATATGAGGGCAAGGAGCTAAAGATCTATATCAACATGTCCCGAGATCCTTGGAATGGTTAATTTTTTTGAAGAACTGTTCTACATTGAAAAGCCCCCCTTTGAAAATTGGCAATGAGGTAACCAAGGATGTCAAACACAAGACCCTTGGAGATGGCTACACTATTGAGTAATAACAGGATCCCCATTCCCTCCACTGACAGCAGGCAAGCACCACTCCCTAGCTGCAGACCTGGAGGTGGAGATCTTCCCTTGAGAGTTTCACTGAGCTCCCAGCTGGTCCACATTCTCCTCCTGCCCTGGAAGTGCTCCCTCCTGAAGGATGCTGCTGTGCAACATCAGGGTCATTTGAGTTGAGGTTCAGCTGGTGGAATGCAGCTTTCTGCACTGTGTATGTTTATCTGTAATCCCACAGCTAATTTCTGAAGCTGAAACAAAGCTAAATGCAGAAAAAATTAAAATGGTTGGGTTTTTGTCCACATTGTAAAGTCCATATGTTCCATTGTAGCATGAAGCTCTTTATTCTTACTGATACTACTACTGTTATTATATTTTTCATTTTGAGCACCAAACAATAAGAAAATAACCAGGAGTTTATAATTTATTTGATTAAAAGAAGGGAAACTCAGCCAAGTACATAAAATATATATATGTATAACTATACTACTGCTACAGAAAATACGTTTATGTGGTCAGAATCCAGATCCAGCCTGTGCAGATAAAAAATGGTGAAAGGAAAGCTACTTTACTTCTGGAGACATCTGTTGTCTCTGCTAAATAGGAAACCAGCTTCTAATTAGGGAGATGTTATAGAAGATGTTTGGCAATAGTTGAAGCATCCTGCATGCTGCATCTTGTTAGAGCTACCTGACTCATCAACATTTTGCTTTAGCAGTTAAGTTAAGCCACACAATGCTAAGGCAAAAATAAAGAGTCATCTGACCTGTAAGTAAATAATAATATAGTCATAGGAGCTACCTCTTATTTAAGGTTTCAGAACAATTTTGGTTTTAAAGTTCATTTTGTTAGAATGCTTCAGCACATTCCTCTCTGCACTGCTCTGTGGTTAGATCCCAATCAGAGGAAAATATTTGAAAGTTGCAGGTTTTAGGAGGAGCTGCTCTTTCAGAACACAGAATCAGCAATTTGTGACTCTCCATACTGAAAGTTTTGTGCATTTATAATTCAAAATAGGCAAAATTGAACAGAAGTTTTCTCACTGGCCATGCTGACAATGAAAACATGGAATATTTTTTCCAAGAACCTGGGGGAGAAATAGGTATAAAAGTGATCTCCTGACCCAGTATAACCTCATGAGAAGTTTAGTAAAAGGGTAAAAGTACATCACCTGTCCTGTTTCTAATTCTATCCTACTTTGATGGCTGGAGATACATTATATATTATATATGTCTGGGCGAATATATTAATCAAACTTCCATAAAAGTCCCCTAGCTCTGCCCTTGTATCTATCTAATGGAAAGTGAAGGCCTCAGCCTACAAAGATCATCCTGAAATTCACTTCTATCCTATCTCCTTTTGTGAATATTCTTGGCAGATGCTGGCAATGAATACACTCAAGCAGTCATTTAAATTCTGCTGCTTTCTCAGGAAGGGAATTCTTTACAAATTATATTTCGTAGCATCTACTAATTCATTCATTCTCTATCAAATGCCAACTATAGCCTGATCCTGTATGAATGTTCATGTAAAAAACTTTCCCTTTAAGCATTGAGACTCTAAGACTCAGCAGTGAAAATACTTGAGTTGCTGATTTTATTTAAAAAAAAAAAAATTATCCTGAAAACAGCACATTCCTATACGATGTTTCCACCTTGATTAAATTACACACTTCCCACTGGAAAAAAAAATCCATTTTCCACTCTCTATTTATGGAAGAATCAGTCCACCTTCTTGAGGTTTCTCTGCAGTTCAGACAAGGGCAGTTTGCACTTTGCACCAATCAGCTGTTTACTGCCTTAAAAATTTGGGCTTCTATAGGATGAGTCACCAGGCACGGGAGATTCAAAGATCAGGGAACACTTTACTGTGCCTAATTTAATTGCTAAAGTATATTTAAATCCTTCTCTGTGTTGGAGTTTTCAGTTTAGAGCACAACATTCAATGGACAGCAGGTTTTGGTGAAAATGCCATTGTGCAAAAATCAAATGCACACACTGGAGTGACATTTCATGTGACAGCTAATTAGGAACTTCAGCTGATAGATGATGGACCTGGGGTAAAACTAAGGGCATTGCAGACTTTGCACTGCCTACTTCTGGGATTTCTAATACTTTTTTCATCCTTATTAAACAGTCTCATTATTTTGAAGAACAATAAATTATTACAACTAAATCTTCTTTACCGTTATCTTGTTTGGGAAATTCTTTATGGATCACAGTCTTTCCTGAAATTAGACTGTGCAAATATTACCACTTGTGAGATGGAATTAAGCTTAGTGAGTAAACCAAATAGATGCACAAATAAATAGACATTCTTCAGTGAGCAACTTTTTTTTAATAGTTTTGGACATGTCCATTAATTTGTCCTTCTGCAGGCAGTGAACAATAATTTCACCACCCCAGTTCTGGACACTGAGGAGCAGAAGGTTTCAGCAGTCCTTAGGCAAGCTTTTAAAATCATCCACATTTTTAAGCAGAGCATGAAGTTCCTTCTAAGCAGATGTCTCACCGTGGCATGCATTTGTTCAGAAACATCCATGTGGTTAGCATCCAATAATTGCAGTGTAACAGGTAATAAAAATCATGGAAACTTACATTTTTGCATCTGCTGAATTCCTAAAATTACCCAATTGCAAAGCTAGTTACGAAATGAAGAGGGGGAAAGTTATAGAAAACTACAATAAACTCTGAAGTCAACACTGACAAAAAAGGGTGGCAGGTGTCAGATTAGATGAATTAACTTGTGATTGCATACCATGATGTGACTTCGTTAAAGGTACAAACAAATTTAAGCCTGAGGTTATGGAATTGACTTTAATTTGTCTTCATAACAACATCTAAAACTTTTGGAAAATGTTGGCAGAAAAAGAAAATAAAGACATCTGTAAAGAAGCATTTTGTTTGTTTGTTTTTGTCAGTATATAATCAAAATTGAAATAAGCCTTAGGTTGAAAATCAGAAATAAGATCTGGCTTCTAATTATTTGGTAAAATCATGTAGTTAGGTAAAAAATAAATTGTGCTAATTTGAGCTTGAAAGAAAAAAAAACATAACTAAGTGAGGAAATGCATTTTACCTGCTGTGCTCAGCTGAGTACATGTTGCTTCTCTGTTCAAAGGTGTTTGTTTTTTACGTGAACCATGTCAGCAAAGGGAAATTTCTTTTTAAAAAGGTACCCACTGATCCAGTGCAATCACTGCTCACTCCTGATCATTCATCCCAGTTAACTCCTAGGGTATTGCCTTGAAAGTTCTGTTTTGGGCTTTCCCATACAGGCATTTCCAACACAGGATTGCATCTGAGGGGCTCATTCTTAGCATTTTATAAATTCAGGCCCTTCCACAGAACTCAGCTGCAGAGTCCTCCTCGTCTCCTTTCACTGAGGTATCCAGGCATGGGCAGGGTAAGCTGTATCACTGCTTTTCAAGGGGTTTTCTTCAAAGGGTTTTCTTCAAAGAGTGATCAGAGCAAGGCTTTGCTAACTCAGCCACCCCAGCAGAGATGCTGCAGCACAGGGATGCTGCTGCACTCTCAGCACAGGTATGCAACTGGAGGGTATGGTTCTTTTTGCTCAGGAAAGCAGAGCCACGGGGAAGTTCCCAGTGTTTTTGTTTTGATTTGTTTTGCTTTGCTTTAATCAACTTAAGCTACAACAGCCAAATTCAAGTTGCACAGCATAAACAGGGGGATTTCTTCAGCTCATTCCCATCCATTGCACCGTGCCACACTTCTGCTAATGTGATTTTAAAAGGCAAGACTTTTCTTTCTGACTGGCTTCTGTCTTAGACAAATTCCACACATCTGAATACAAAGATCATTCCAGTATGGTTTTAGATATGAGACTTCATTATTAAACATTACTGAGGTATTTAATCTCTGTTTGACAAACAAAGAATATTAAAAAAAAATAAACTGGAGTATCTGAGCCACAGGAGGGTCTCAAAAGGTTCATTAAATAAAAAGACAACAGGAATTTAACTCCTAACCCCAAAGGATAACAGCAAATTGCTTCTGTTGGCATTTCAGTCGGTTCTTTTCAGATTTCTCTACAGGTTAAGAAAAAAAAGACTTGGAAACAGTGACTCCTGAAATAAACTGAACAAAGATTTATATCTATTTGCAGAAGTATTAGTTCTCAGTGGGTCTGTCTGCATTCAGCAGTTTCTGTATTATTGCATCATTTCAGTGTTGCCAGAGTCGGTTTGGTTACTGTAAATTTCTTTTGCTCAAGTATATATTTTATATCTGTTGATGGGAAAATCTGAGACTTGTAACTTCCTGGGCTACAAATTCATAAGTGACAGTCAGACATGAATAAAATTTCTCTCTCTCTTCAGCACCTCAATAAACAGGAACATGGAAATGATATTTTAAATGTAAGCAGAAAGTACTGATGTTAAAGTGTTGTTTCAAAAACTGTCAGTAAAAAAAACAATCAAATTCTCAGGTATTCAACACAGAAGTCTAAGAAAGGAGACTAGATTAATCCATTTCCAGCCAGAGAACATGACACACTTTAAGAGGCCAGCAAAACCAAGCTCATGAAATAGGATTCCTCTAGATGGAACGCTTGAATTTGAAAGATGACAGTCGTGTAACAAAACCATCAAAACTTAGGAAATTATTCTCTTCCTCCACTGATTATTTCTCCTTCTGAAACACCTTCTTAGAGGAAAATGCGTGTATCTCGCCTACTCAGCTCATGGCATGATGAGATACAGCTCTCCTGTATCAAGCAGAAGACTTGAATTCAAAGGACTTGAATAATGCTGTAAAATAAATAAGGTGATGACTACGACAGAGGTTTTGACAGGTGCAGAGAGCTCTTTATCTGTGTAGTTCTTTTCAGAGTAGCATTAAAGCTGCTAAACAAAGATTCTAGATGTTACTCAGCTCTTGCCATTGAATTTCCTACTAAGACTTGAAAATGTGCCTGGACTAGAAAAAAGATTTTTTAAAAATATTCTTTTAATTATTCTGTAAGTAAAACAATTATATAAAAATACTTGGGAAGGTAATGGGCAACAAAAAATCAAATTAACTTAAATAGAACACAATCTTTTTCAAGTAATATGAAGTACTCACAGAGCCATAGAAGAGTATTCTACACCAATTTTGTATGCAGCATCAGAACAATTCTGCAATAGTCTTTAAGAAAAGTGTGATATCTTTTAAAATGAATCCTTATAAATGTATTGGAGAAAATGGGATATATCTACAGGTCTGAGTGGTATCCTTTAGCTTCAGAAAAACACAAAGGTGCCAGCAGTAACACCGAGACACCACAAATATATTCAACAAGAACACAAGTGCAGATAAAGCCGAAGTGCTAAAACGACAAAGAGCTTTGCAGGATAACGTGTCCCAGCTGAAGCACTTGCAAGGTAAAATAAAATACTGTGAGGCAGCTGCTCTTAAAGCCTCCACACTCACACTGAGGGCCAGGAATCAGCTGGATGTCAGGCCCTTGAACCCTCCATCAACACTGCAAGGAAAGGAGCTGCCACAAGCAAGATCTCTGCACTCCAGCACAGCGCACGCTGCGGAAATAACAGAGACATTAGAAAGCACAACGTGATAACAGGTAGTGAATGCTGACCTCTGCCAGTGACTGTGCAGTTTTTTATTCCTTGCATTTTTAGCTTCACCTCTTGCCTGCTGGAAAACATGTTTTCTTCAGGCTGCCTTTAAAAACATACAGAGAAATCTCACCTGGCAGAAAGCATAATGTGCGTGACCTCCTGTGGGGCACACGAGCATGGCTGGGCTCTCTCCTCGCTGTCTGCTGGCTTCTGGCTGTTATTAGAGGTGCCAGTCGCCCTCCAAACCCCCTACTGCATATGGAACACATTTATCTTCAAAAGATTGCTTCCCTCATTGAATCTCTCAGAGCAGCAGCAGTGTTTTGGCTCCGTACTCCTCTGGGCACATCTGGAAATGCCAAGAGCCAGAGAGGCTCCAGCATGGCCACGGTCCAGGAGCTGCCTTTCCTCTCTCAGGGTTCCAAAGAGGATCCCAGCTCCTGCAGTCAGTGAAACATCCAGCTCAGCTGTACCTCACAGCAGGTATTTAAAACTTGGAATACATGCACAGAATGGTTTCAGAGGCACCCCTGCCCAGCACACACTGCAGACCCACCCCAGCTCAGGGGCAGCCCCCCAGCACAGCCCCTGAGAGGAGGAAATTGCCACATATGGATCATTGCTCCAGTGAGGAACAAAACCCCTGCACACAGGAGAAAATGGTGCATCAGATACAAAATATATGAACTGATCTATTTCTATTCTGACCTGAGCACTAAGGAGGCCCAAAGCCACCCCTGTGGTGTAACAGAGACTTCTCTTACTGCTGCCAGAGGAAATGGTCCCTGCCCTTGGGTCCCATCATGCACCCTGGAGCAAAAACTGGTCACAGATCTGGTACAGCTTGAACCAGAGTTTGGGGTGGCCCCTGGGTGCTCAGCAGGTGCTCCTGAGCCAGCAGGTGCCCATCCAGCACACACCATGCCAGGTCCTGGCTGCTGCTCCCCCGTGGTGCTGCAGGGGTGGGGATGGCTCCTCAGGAGAGGTTCTGTAATTGCCACCATGAGTGTCATATACAGCAGCCAGATGCTTGGTGGGCAGGGAGGGGGGAGAGCTATAAATCTATAGCTCAGTACTGGAGTGTTGGGCTATGAAATGCAGAGATTAACCTGGGAGAGGCTCTCCCTGTGGCTGCATTAGCGCCAGCACAGCGTGCAGCTGTTTATCGCTCCCAGACAGCTCCTGCCTCCCGCCACAGAGGCTGACTCCGGCTTGTCTGGCCTCCTGCAGGCTCTTCTCACCCTCACCTCTGGCCATAAAGAATTAATTCAGCACTGAAATGGTATAAGCAGGATCTCAGGCTCCACTAAGACCTGCTTAAATAGTATGACTATGCCTCAAATAATATGACTATGCCTCATGTAACACCAGCCCCTCTGGTCTCTGAGTGCAGCTCGGTGCTCACCGCCTGTCTGAGAAATTTTGGGGGAATAAGAGACACAAGGGACCACCTCAAACCTATTTCTCCTCTCATGCTGATCACATCCTTGTCATCAGACACCCCAAGGTCACAGAAATATTACACACACTTGAGATAAGTCTGTAAGGATTTATTTGTCTTGGAGAACCACTTGTCTTGGATGAGCCACTGGTCTTGGATGAGCCACTCCTGGCTGTCAAGCAGGGACTGATCTAAACCTGCTGCAGCGTCTCCAGGTGCTGCCTTTTCAGGGAAGAATTCAAAACTCCTTCAAGACACCACCAGCAGGCAGCTGCAGGCTCAGCAGGTGCTGGTGTTCTGCATCCTGGACCACCCAGCAGAGCCACATCCATCTTCCCAAAGATTCCTGCCCCACAGCCCCCTCTCCCCAGGGCACTGCTGGGATTGCTGGCACCCCTGGGGCAGCAGCTCACCCAGTGGGAAGCCCCAAGCCTGTTTCTAATCCCTCTCATGCAGGGACAATGCACTCTTCTCCTTGTCCTACTGCCCAGCTCAGCACAAGACCTTCCTGCAGGTTTCCCTGCCGAGGGCAGAGTCCATGGAATGTGGGATCCTGCACTGTGCAGCGAAGGTACCTCACTGTCCTGCACCCCAATCCTACAGCTCCTCTCCATCTACATTTCTCCTGTCTCTTACCTATTTTTTAGTGCATCTTGGACTGATTATCAACTTCCATCATGACAATATCCACATGCTTTGTAGTTAGTCACTTTATTCCTCTGCCAAGGGTGCTCTCAAGCCCCTGTCACTGGGAGCACCATGTGTTCTCTTTGTGCCACAGATCTTTAAATGCAGTAGTTACACATTACTTAGGCTGCACATATTTATCCCTAAAATAACACAGGCGTCTCTGCAGACCTTCACTGGGCCTTTGATGCACTCCAGACATCTTGCTCTCCAGTCTGTTATTCAGTAGCACAACTGAAATAATTGGTACTTTCCAAGCCTTGGCTGTGTTTTTTTTGACTCCTAACAGTGTGAGTGGTCAGGTGTGATACTGAGCTCAGAGGAAGCTGGAAGAAAAGAGAATAGATGAGTATGTGAGGAATTAAGCTGGTTCTTGTTTTTTGCCTCTGTAGAGGATGTAAGTCCTGCTGAGGAGAAAATCATGAATAACTACCATTCTGAAAGCAAGCAAAGGTGGTGAATGAATGACTTGGGGTTAAATGTTTATTAATAAAACAGAAGTCAATACGTATTTTTTTAATGCAGTCAAGATTTGAAGTATTCTAACTTCAAAAGACAAATTAAAGCAGTGAAGGGAAAAACCACAAAATATCTGATAAAAAAGACCCAGGGTCTGAAATAGGATGTACTGCTTGCAAACATATTTCATTATTTAGCTGCACCAAGAAAGCTGCCATGGGATATGCTGCTTACATGGTCTGTTCTTCTCCAGGTTTAAGGAATCAGAACTGCAGAGTTGGAAGAAAAGATCCAGTTTCATCCAAGGCTGTCAGATAAAAGATCAGGAAGTTTTTCACTGAATTTTCACTGAATTTTGGTAAGGGAACCTGGGTAAGGCCATAGGATTTCTCCTCAAGCAAAGTGTAGCACACAGTATTATTCAAAGCAGAAAATGCTCCATCCTAAAAAAAAAAATTAAAAAAAAAAAAAAAAAAAAAAAAAAAAAAAAAAAAAAAAAAAAAAAAAAAAAAAAAAAAAAAAAAAAAAAAAGAATAAGTCCAGAGGCAGGCTCTTGTTTTATTAGGTGTAAATCAGAGGTGATATTAAATCCATATGGTAAAGGTTAACATGTAGGAAGGATTACATATTGATTGCAGCACTTTAGGACTGGACCATTTTCCATTAACATTTTCTCAGCTTCACTATAGGCAGCAATGGTGTTACAGAATGCCTAGCAATTAACCACAACAGTAAATGCTAATGCAAGCTTTATAAAGATAACAATGCCTCCCTTACATTTTTGATGGTAACAAACAACAGAGATCCCTAATAGCAGCATCAATTCTGTCTCACAAACAAGGAAAAACTAAAAAGAAACTACCTAGACCTACTAATAAAATTATAAAGCTGGAAGCAAATGATTCATCAGCAGAAAAAAAATGCAAGATCAATATAAAATATACTAATTATTGCCTTTTCCATCCCACTGCATATATGTCCTACTCTGCTGCTTGCAAAAGCAGGAAAGATTGTGATATCAGGGCTCCAGACTCTAAAGCTCATCTTTCTGTGGCTGAGCAATTGTCCCTGAAGGCCACTAAATTAAACAGAGGGAGACAGAGGAGTAACACTTTTTTTTCCATAGATATCAGTGGATGGTGGGATTAGCCATCTCCCTGGAACTCCCCACAGTGGAACTGTAACACCCTGTTTCCCCTCTTTCTACGTGTTAATATCCCAAACCTTCCAAAATACCTCTCCAGTGGGAGAACTGGACTCCTCCCAAGCAGAAAGAGTTAGGTCAGACCCTGTTGCTGTGCAAGTAAAGCTTGGATAAATTTTCTTTTTGGCCTTCTTTCCACCCATCAGCACTGAATTTCACCTGCTGTTTCACTACGTGGTCATGCAGTGTCAACTCTGCAGACAGATTTGCACTGGCCTCAGTAACTTGGTACCATGAGATGAAGTTATTTTGGCAAGTCATCTGAAATATCTTCTTCTCCCCACAACATAAAATCATTCTGTCAAATAAACAATCTCTCTTCTGTGAGCACACCACTCCAATTAATGGAGGTTAATTGTCTATAACAAACAACCATTCAATGTATTCATTACACTAATGAGATTTCCTTTTTAGAGGATTTATGAGTTGAAAAATGCAGTTCTGTTCAGTCAGCTTTTAACTGCAGGAAGGAAACGTGCTTGAATCCGGGAAAATCTTTCATTCCAAGAGAAAATTACAACCTGCTCTTAAGAAAAAATGGATATTCATCCGCTAGTTGACAATTGGATATATCTGAGCAAAAGACCAAAAGAACTGCTAATATAAACATGTGTGATACCACAGTTGCACCCACCTGTTACAATGACTATAAAGATTTTTTTAAAGCATAACTGACCCTGATGAAGCAGTCTATGTCCTTGTGTCCCTTCCAGATTGCCACCACAGAGTTAAACAGTTCTAACAGCAATGTGCTGGAAAGCCAGTGGAAAGTAACAGCTATGATATTTTCAGTTCTCTTTCTTTAATGTTTCCACAGTTAAAATAATTGGCCTGATTAACCACTGTCTGTTAAAATTAAAAGGCAAGTATCATCAGAGAAATTACCCTGGGTTTGGTGCTGCTACAGCCAGACCTCTGCATCTTGTTAATTTACAATTAGGCTGTGGATTGCTGTTCTGCTCTCCATTCACACCCTTGTTTGCAATATAGACTATACCCCAAATCAGAACCTAATGCTTTCAAGATTAATAAGCGTATATTGAAGCTAGTCCAAAAGAAAAAAATAAGGTATTTTTGTACTGGAGAAAAGGAGGCTCAGGGGTGACATTATTGCTCTCCACAAATCCCTGACAGCGAGGGTGTAGCCAAGTTGGGGGTTGGACTCTTCTCCCAGGCAACTAGAAACAGAAGGAGAGGAAATGGCCTCAAGTTGTGCCATGTTAAGACTGAATATTGGGAAAATTTCCTCACAAAAAGAGTGCTCAGGCACTGGAAAAGGCTGCCCAGGGAAGTGGTGGAATCAGTCCCTAGAAGTGTTCAACAAGACATGTAGGTAGGGTGCTTGGAGACAATTTAGTGGTGAACCTGACAGGTTATTGGTTGGACTCGATGACTTTGGAGGCTTTTTCCCAACCTTAATGATTCCCTGGTTCTATGATTCTTTGCACAAATGTCTGTGCTGATCCCTCTACATCAGTGTGGGCCACACACTGAGCCACTCACACCAACAAGGCTGCAGGCTAAGCAAGGCCAGGGTTTGCTCTGCAAAGACCTGTAATTTATCCCAAGAAAATTGAAAATAAGAAATCTGAAAAGTAACCACAGTGGTGACAACTTTTAGTCTTAGGCACATGACTTTATGGTATTTACCTGCCACTGGTCTAGACTGTGCTTGGCCTCACATTTGAGTCAAACTCCACCATGGAGGGAAGTTCCTCCAGTGAGGTTGTCCACATGGAAGTGGACATGCAGTCATCACTTGTTAAAGATGTGTAAAAGCTGCATGACAGTGTATAAGGGAGGAAGGGAGGTGCTCTACAGTACTGAAAACAATTTCAATTTGTTTGATGAAAATAAAAGACATTTATAGCATGGCAAATATCAAGAGAAATGGGAATGGAAAAATAAGAGAAGCCCCACCAAAAAGATAGATTAAAAGCCTCAGGTATTTCACTATGCCAGAAGTCAATTCATTCTGAGTCACTTCCACAGGGCCACTTCCACTTATCTTTTCCAAATAATCTGTTTTCAGCTTTCAAGAAGGGCTTGGCTGTGGAAACTGAAAAGTAGCATGGGCCACAGGGCAAAAAATGGTGCATGAATGTTCATAAGCATGCCTGCTTAAAAGTAAAAACTCACTTTCTTTGTGTGTAGGTTCATTTCTCACTCCAGCTACGTGTGAAGAATAGATCATTAAGAGCACAGGCATGAGAGATGAAAACATTTGACTGCAACTAATAAGATGTTAAACTGAATGAGACGTGGTGAGGAACACAACTCTGGGTGTGGCATGGATTCCACCACTGCTCCATTTGGGCTGAAGGAAGCAAACATCAGCTTAAAATCAATGTTTTAGTCCAGGAAAAGCAGCAGTGGCCTTATTCATTATCTTCCATTGTCCTTCTCTTCACATCTCCCAGACAGCTCCTCCTCCATGAATGAGAGAAGAGCCAGATGCCCTCTGTCAATTGAATGATATTATGGTATTTTTACCAAATACAAGTTCCAATGTGCTCTTCCAGACAATTCTGATGCAGAAATGGTTCTAAATATAATCCACTTCTCTCCACTCCCCCTTCCAAAGTCTTCCCACTAGTTCCATAAGCAATAAGTAAAACAAACATGAAATATTATCACATCCAAATTTGTACTGAGATTACATCCTCAGGGTCTGCTGCCACCCTAGATAGTTTCCTAGAGCTACCATTTCCAAACCAAACCTTTATCATGTGCCTTGGATATTTGATACCTTCCAGGTGAATGGGATTAGGAACATTTGCATTTTATTAATGCCAATGAAACAGCAAGAATAGAAAAGACATAAGATGTTCAAAAATGAAATACTTAGTAAGAGTAAATAAAAAGAAAAAAGTGCAAAAAAAAGAACTCACTAATACTTGATGAGGTGATACTACTCTAATCAGTAAATTGCAATCTTGTTTCAGACTGAAGATTGTTGCCAAGCAGAGCATAAGAACAAACTAAATCATCACACTTATTTAAAATGCTACAACACCAGCAAGCTTATTGCAATATAATACAGTAGTAAAGCAATTACACTCTGAGATTAATATTTATAGAACATAATCAGGTTTTCCTTATTTAAAATTTTATTCAATAATTCGTGCACCTTAAAAGCATTTTCAAAGTCGAAGTAGGTTTTGAAATAAGTCTTTAAGGAAAGATATCAAAACCCTGGCAGGAGTCTGGAACATTGATCACTGCCCCTAGAAGGCCACATGGGTGTGGCTCCTGCAAGTCTTGACTTCAGGACTGAGGATGTGACTTGTGACTTGAAGGAAGTCATCACAAGAGAGATCAGGGAATGGGTTGAAAAATGGCATGAATGGGGTGATGTGAAAGGAATTTGCAACACAGGACAGTTGCCATTCCATGACAAGAAACACAAAAACCCCAGCAGAACTCAGATGCAGAACCTCACTAGGAGGAGGGAAAGGAGGGTATTTTTTGAATCCTAAACACTGTGACAGTGACACACCAGCCAGAGCCTCAGAAAATTAAGTGTGGACCTCCAGCACAACTGGCCAGTGACACAAGGGCACAGTGACACAGTTCTCTGGGTTCTTTCCTCCTGGCTGGCTCCTTTCTCAGGCAGGAGCTGTTGGTCACTGGGCACACAGTGCACAAAGCTGTGACCAGACAGGGCAAAAGTCTCTGTGGGTTATTGCAACACAGACTGTGTACAATAATGACTATTATTTCTGGAATACAGTTAAAACTAACATTGGAGCACTAATGTTTTCATTTTCAGTGTGAGAAAGGTGTATGCTGTGGTGTCCCCATCTGAGTCAGAGCAAGAACTTTGCCCAGATTAGAAAAAGGGAGATGGAAGTACAAGGTAGAAATCCCTTATACCCACAGCACAGGGGATCAATGTCTGAATTCTGCCACCAGGAACTGACAGTATTTTAAGGTTCTAATTGTCAGTACTGCCAATTCTGAGCAAAATGTCTTCTGCTGCAACAAGCCCTGCTTCAAATTCCAAAATGCACATACACTTTATAACAAGGTGTGGGAGGGTTGTTAATTGCTTAACTGCACTCTTCAGGGATGCATTTCTTATAGTTGAGTGTGTATAATTCCTGATCATTTTAACTTTTATCTTGTAATTCTCACTTTTTACTGTGCTTCATAAACTTGGTATGTAATGCAACTGATCAAGACATGATCAAGCACGTGGGGAGAGTCCTTCAGTTTCCTTGTCTTCAAGGCATGTCCTGCTTATAGACAGGACAAAATATTACCTGGTTCTGGGGTGCTCAGCATCCAGTTTCTCTGGTATTAACAAAGGTTCTCAAATCCCACTCCTGGGACTTCTCAGTCACACTCAGCATCCAAGTATTGCTTGTCTCTGTCCAGTGAAACACGAGTTCAGTCCAGCAGCCCCTCAGATCAGCTTGGTGAAAGCCCCCTCCTCTTGTCTCTGAAATGGTCTGTGGCAACAGTGGAGCAGAAGAGAGACAGAAGAGCAGAAAGTGCAACCAAGCATCTTCATTGGGTATAATGATAGGTCACAGCAGACAAAGAAACTGAGAAAACAGAACACTTGAGATTAAATGAATTAACTTCATTGCTGACACAGCTTCTGGCTTCAGCAAACTCGTGTTTTCACATCTCACTAAACACACAGCTCCTGAGCCACCCTTTTTTGTCTTCAGATTGTAAGAAGGCAAAATTTCTTGGCTTTACTATCTAGTCATCTTCCTGGCAGTGGCTGTCAGCAGTGGACACCTCTTGACACCAAGTGATTAATAGAGACAACTTGCAAAGTATCAGTGCAATTCAGAGCAAAAAAAGTCTTTCAGATTTAATTTTAGGAATAGAATGTAGCATCTACCACATAATTCCCCTCTACAGTCCCCTGTTAACTGCTCAGAGGTTCTCAGTACTTTGGAGACCCCTGAAATGAAAGGGCATTTCTCTCCTGTGACTTGATCCAGACAAGTCCAGGCTGATTGGGGTTGTTGGTAGAACTGAAAACAGTTTTGCCCTTTACATTTTTTAAAACAGCAGCCAACCATGTCAATCCAGCATTGTTTGTGACATGAGTAGAAGCTACAACCAAGGCACTTCTATTGTTTGGAGGTTTTTTAATTTCCCTCCACCAAACAGTACTTTATTTCCTTTCACCTTCATATCTTGCCTAGCACTCCAGTGTTTCAGAAATGTATCTTTTTCATCTTTTTAACAAAGATATTCTAGTAAAAATATTAGCTTGACTTGGGTGAACAATGCTGAATGTACTTCCAAGTGTTAAATCTGAAAATCAGGAATTTGCTTTAATATTCACAGCACCTTTCATCCCTGTAAATATTCCTGTAAAGGTCTTGTTTCAAAAAAGGCAAAGGCAAACAATATGTTTGCAAGTTCATGTGGAGATACATAGTTATAAACAATAACTACAGAACAAAACAAATGTCAGGGGACTTAAGTGGCTATTTCAGTATTGGAAAGAGTAAGGTGCAAATGGATGACTATATAAATATTAACACATGCAGGAGAATAAAGGTGTGACTTCTCCTTACCTCTGTCAATATATTAATCCATATCTCACATATATGGGTGAAACTAGAGAGGACCTGGTAATTCTGTTTTCAGAAAATGGGCCAGACTGTGCTGGATCACTGATCCTGCACCAGAGCTCATCATTTCATACAAACACAGAATATCTCAAGCTGGAAGGGGCCCACAGGAATCACCAAGCCCTTCTCCTTGCTCCTTTCAGAACTGTCTAGAATTAACCATATGGCTAAGGATGTCATCCAGATGCTCCTTGTACTCTGATACTCTGGCAGGCTTGGTGCCAAGATCATTTCCCTTGGGAGCCTGTTCCTGTGAACAACCACCCTCTCCTAAGGTCCAGTCTGAAGTTCCCTGACACATATTTAGCTCTAGGTATCTGCAAGCTTTCTTTTTAATGTTTTGTTTCAATTGTTTCTCCTTTTTCTCCTTCTTTTTTTTTTCTCTTCTTTCCCTGTCTGAAATAATCACTTGTGTTTTGCATGTGAACCTGGAGGGTGCATCAGCCAGAGCATATTCACTTAGCAGTTCGACTGGAAAAGTGCATTCTTGAACGTAGACTCATTCCAGAATGTCAGCTCCTGGTGCCTTGTGGAAGGTAGGGAGAACACTTCATGGTTTGTGACTTGCATCTTGAAGGGAGAGCCCTCACAGCACCTGATCCTTGTGCACTCCCAAGGAAATCGCACCAGGCTGCAGACCCAGCAAGGGCCTAAACTTGGGTTCTTCACTGGAGGTGCAGGAAGCAGGCAAGCAGAACAAAGCAGCACAAGGCAGTGCTGCTGCAGCCTGCTCAGGGTGTCTGCCCCCTTCTCCTTCCCCCCTCCCACAGCTCGGTGATGAGCAGGATGCTTCAGCAGGAGGATGACGGGACTGGTTTGTGACATTTTTTGCTGCCTGTGAAATGCTTCCCATGAAGTCTTTTTGACAGGTAGAAACTCCTGTACACTCCAAAGCCTTCTTTTCTGCTTTTTTTTTTTTTTTTTCCCAAGGAATTCTTGATTTTAACAGGAGGATATTGACTGTTGCAACCAGGAGAAAGGTTACGCGGTGTCAATCTCAGATATGATGAGGAAGGAACTTGCACAGAAAAGACTGCAGGCAAATTAATGCACGCTGTCAATCTAAACTCAGTGTTGCCAGGCATTTATAGCCTGTATCTAAATTATATTAATTTTTGACTGTCCATACTACCAGCCTGACAGATGACTGGTTCATCTAATTGTTGTGTTTTCTTCTCATTAAAAGATACTTGCAAAAACACCTCTAAGCAAAATACACAAGCTGCACAAGAAAGCAGTGTTTTTCCAGCAACCTTTGCACTGCACATTTCTGACAGGTTTTTGCTCCACATTCCACATCAATAATGCTGCAGCAACCAAAAGGCCATGTAGGCATTTAATCTCTGAGTGCTGAGGGCACACAGCTACCGGCCCAACACTCTGCAAACATTCTTCAAAATGTGCTTCCGCTCCAGGGAGTTGCCATTGGAGACTCCTCAAAGTCTAAGTTAGACTCATTTTAAAATAAAGTGCTTTTTGACACTAAATAAAACAAACTCCTAGCTTTATTGAATTACATGCAGTGCTAGAGAAAGAAGAAGAAAAATTATGCCTTTAAACCATATTCTTGTGTCATGTGAGAACAGCTACCAGGAGCAGAACTAAAACTTCCTAGTGATGGCAGGTAAAACACTCTTTGTCCAAATTATAATTTGTATGTATCTAAATAAATGCAAATATCTTTCTTACTGAACTCAACAGAGCCACATAACACAGGTCAGCAGGCAGGAAGGAGCACCAAGAGACAGTGGAGAAAGGGAGCAGGGCTATGGAATGAAGAGAGTAAGGGACAGACAGAACCTCTCTCCCAAAGAGACTGAAGCAATATAAATTATTTTCTCCAATGGCATCTCCCAGACACAGCTGAAGATGTTTTGTTTGACCTTGCCCTATGCTTTGAGATTGTTCATTTCATTAGACCAATACACAAATACAAAAAGCAATTATTTTTGTGAAACGTGCCTCAAAGAGTGAAATATTATTGACTATAGCTGGTATCCATTCTATACACATTGCCAAAGTGCAATTAATCATAGGCAGACATTGTAAACATTACAGTTATCAACATTTAAAATCCATATAAATGCTTTTCCAGGTAATTAATATAAGGAAAGTATTCCTTCACTTAAGGGAAGAAAACACCTAAGGAATAGTATGGTAATCTTATACTCTCTCAAAGGCAAAATTGTAAAGATTTTAGTGGTGACACTGTCTGAGTAATAAATGTAGGCTGCCTGAGATGAAACACAAGAGAATAGATATATATATAATGAAATTTTAAATAAAATTTAGATTGTTGCCCTCAGAAAAAAATAACGGGGTTTTCATCTTTTTTTGTTCCTTTTGGTACTTTCAGACTCCTGAATACTATGAAGTTGAAAAAGCAAGTAATAGTAAAAAATTACTGTCATTACATAGCAAATAATATAATACACGATGCCTCTGACATTAAATCTTAAATAAAAATCCAGTCCACAAGAGGACCTTCTTGGAAATGTTATTGTGCAACTGCAAAAAGAGATGCACAACCCCTGTATTTTCTTCTCAGTCCCAGGAGCAGAAATAAAAATAGAAACTCCAGGGGGAGCAGGGTCAAGCAGCTCAGAGGGCGAGGAACTGGATGGCCTTCACCTCTTCCCTCTCACAATGTCACAGTCATCTGCTCCTGCTGGGATCCTAGGGATATTGCCACTGCAAGGTCCTTTAGAAAAAAAACCAAAAACCACTGTGGTTTACCAGAGGGAAAAGACACTGAGAGTAATGAAGTGAAAGGACAGTCCTTCCTACCCATGTGTACTTATACTATAATTCATGTGTGGTGTTTCTAGAACACCCAAGAACTCAGTCTTTGCATGTTCTGTGAAAAAGGAAGTGTACATAAACATATGGGAGACATGCTCCCAGAAAGAAAGGCAGCTGCTAATAAACAAGCACGGAATGAGGTGACAAATAAACGGATTAGGTGAATTTGTCCCTGAATTAGGTGAGAAACCCACTGCAGGGGGAAGCAGAGGAAAGATCAAGCTGTAGCCCCACTGCACTGAGGGAGCTGGAATTGCTCCTGGAAGTGCAGCAGGGCAGGTCTGGGCTTGGCATCCCCAGCCGTGCTCAGAGCTGGTGCCACCGAGCTGCAGCTGCAGCTGTGAGAGTTGATTTGAAACTCACCTGAGCATCCTTCCAGCACAGTGCTGCAAGAGCACTGACTTCAGTCACTATTCAAAAGTATAATAGCATTATACATAAAATAATTATTCGTGTACAGCAGGTAGATGGATGTTTCTTAATTACTTTTTCACATAAAGCCAGCACTAGGACAAGTGTCAGTGAAATAGAAAACAAAACACATTCAGACTTGCACATGAGGCTTAGTTACTGATAGAGTTCACTTTGCTAGGCATAAAAAAAAAAAATAATAATTCAAAAAAAGGGTAGAAGTTTGTATAACTTGAAAGAATAGAGTGAAAGAGACAGATCACAAAGCATTGAAAAACACTAATGCAAAGCAAACAGCAAAAACTCCCTTTTAACTCTGAGGATTTAGGAAGACTTCACATGATACATTTCATTGCTGTTTTCTGCACCACTTTCTAAATTGTTTGGCTTGGGCTGGTCTCAGAACCTGCCAGTGTAGTAGAATAGGGGAGTTTCCACCAAGGGATTCCATACAGGAGGTGCTAATGATGCCGGGAATGAACACCACAGTTGCTCAGCGAGAATTCCTGATGCAAAGCCATTCTATGGATGCTGCTTGTGAGCACAGTTCTCCTCTTGTGCAGTGACACTCAACAGCCCCCTCTTTTACTGTACTGCTTTTATGGTCTTTAAAGGCCTGAATATGACTTTCCATCTTTTCAGCAGTGCTTTTTCTTTATTGCTTGCATGAGTTGTTCCATTTCATTATCCAGTGGCGTAGTAGATCTTCCTTGTTTTGACAGGGACTGTTCTGTTACAATTACCTGCTGTCGTTGTGGTTCAAGTGAAGGTGCTGCCAGTTGGACAGAGCTGTAAAGCAACATGAGTGAATTTCCCAATGTTAAAGATTTTTTTTTTTTNAGGAAGCAATTAGCCACTGCTATATTTAGAAGCCTGCTTGTATTGTAACAAGACACTGCCAGCCAGGAGTTAGGGGCAGACAGAGCCTTGATGCCTCCCAAACTTCAGAGATGCTTCACATTTAAACACTCTTCCTCTCATCTGGAAAATGTTTAGCATGCAGGAACATGTGACACTTTGCCACAAAACTACATGGGAATAAACTGCACTAAAACTTTCAAGTAGGATTTTCCAACAAGGGGAAGCAAGAAGTTCATGGCAGGCAGCAGAACTGGCAGAAATTCTGTTCGTCTGATGGGCTCAGCACCTCTTGTCTCAGCTCATCAGAGTAGGAACAGGCTCTAGGGATTACCAGCATTGCAGGTCTGCGGTCAAAAACACAGAAAGGAAAGGAAGAGGAGGTGGGATATGGCAATGTGGGCTCATACAGGTCACCTGCTCCTCTACCAGTGTAAATTCCTCATGCCCCTGTGCACTCTCCTGGAGGGACACTGCCTCAGGACATATGTGACACCTATCATCTCTTTAAAGGTTTGCTCACACACTGCAATCATGAAAGAAAAAATTAATGCAGCCTCATTTTAAGAAATTAACAAATACAGTACGATATTTCAAAGCCACTTTTCTAAAAGATAATTAGAAGATATTTGGAGGCCATTACAACTCTAAAGCCTTCTACTATTAAACCAGAATTTGCAACAAAACATGCAGCTTCAGCAAGATGAGTACAGAAGGCTGAAGCCACACATGAGAGGCCATAATCCTACATGTGGGAGGGCAGTCTTGAAGAAAAGGAGGAATTTCAACTCTAATGTGGTAACTGAAGCTAATCGAAATCTGGTACAATTATCTCAGTTAGTACTTTTTCCAAATGAACCTCAATTATATGCATTATCTTTATTTGCCTCAAAAAGACAAAAGAATGTTTTATGACATTTTTGCAACTAGTTTCCACTGAGCTAGCAAGTACAGAAGAAAATCATTGCTATCTGAAAAATGAAAATTAACCTTACTAGTTCCCTCTAAAAATTCATGTGTAAGCCATAATTACAATTTTCTTTCCTTTTTGCAGAATAGACCAAAGCAGCTTTGGTTTCATGGAAACCTGGAGAGATTTCTGTAATTTTCCAACTATTACAGTCCCCAAACACTTTCCTGTTGAACACGATTATTAGATCCACCAGTTTTGTCTTTCATCTGTGTGTTCCTAACAGATGAGCTGGTTTTGTGCCCCACCATAAGCTTACAAATTAAACTCCTACATGCTCTCCTGCTTCCTAATTTGGTGCTTTGGGACAGCACTGCTGTTAGCTCTCTTAAGAACAAAACCATTATTCAGATGAGCTACAGCAAGTTGTCTTCAAACAGTAAACTGCAACTTACAAAACAAAATTGGATTGCACTCGGTATTAGCTTCAACATTCAGCTGAACACAACACAAGCTTTGGGACATTCAATTTAACAATACATGGAAGAAATTCTTGCCAGAGAAGAGAAGTGAAATTTCCAGCAGACGTCTGGGGTAACCTTGTGTTAGCAAAAATGTTTTTGATGAGTCTTTTACACTCAGGTTCATCACTGGTGCCCCTTGCAGTGATATGGGCAAGTGAATATGGGCAACTCTTCTCAGGAGCAGCCTGTAATTGTCACTTCATACAGCGTAAATAATTACTTAGGCAGAAAAAAAAAATATACAGTGAACTGTGTTTTCCCTAGACTTTAAACTGGACTATTAGTTTTTTCAACCTAGAAAGACATGTTGCAGACTCTCATTGGAGTGTGATCTAGTATAAAAATAAGGAGACAAGTTAATCCATAACTCCTAGAGGGAGTTAGGGTACCTAAAAGTGCCAACTGCCAGGATGCTTCCAGTGATGTTCCAGTAAATAGAAAATTCAGGGATAGCAAGAGCCATGTCTTTACAGGCTCCTGTATGCTCCAGGCCCAAAGCCACCAGCCATTTTAGGGGAAAATACAGTGATATTGGTGTCCTTGATTACATGAGAACAGGAGTGTGCAGGGTCAGGCTGAATCTTGCTCTTTCCCTAACCTGCACTCTTGTTATGTGTGGTCAGTAACTGTTCAGAAATATTTGGCACCATTTTCCAACACTTTCATGACTGCAAAAAGCAATAATTATTGACACTGCAGCACCTGCTGTGCATCCAGGGGATGTGTGTGCCATGGGGAAGGAAGTTGTGCTGGAAAAGGTTAGATCCTTCAATTTCTTCCCAGAGATAAGACCAGGTATGCAACAGTCCAGCATGGGTCTGCAGACTCAGAGACAGAAGTAAATTTGATGTCCTGGTGGTGAGGTTGAGAGATCAAACAAAAGACCCAAATACCAAGGGCAGCCAGGATGGGAATGTGATGTTAGCTGAATAAAGCCTCCATTTCTTCAATTAAGAATTGTTTTCCTTTTAGGAGAGACCTGGGATCAGCCAAGCTCAGGTCCTGCCTGAGACTCAGTGGAGAAGAACCTTCCTTCTGGTAAACAAACTCATCTGTCCTGTGTCCTACCAGGATGGCTTCTGGACAAATCCCAAGGCAGGGGCCAGAACAACACTAGGCTGCTGAAAGAAGTACAGTAATGAAGGAAATAAAAAGTACCACAAACAAACAGAAAAATCCACACACCCCCTCCCCCAAAAAAAACAAAAAACAAAAAACAAAACAAAAAAAAAAACCACACAAACACACAAAAAACCCTAACAAAAAACCACCAAAAACCAAACAACAACACAACCAAAATTAAAACAAAACCAAAACAAAAACCCCAAACAAACAAACAAAACCAACCAAAAACCCCAAACAACCTACCTGGCATTTGTTAAAAACTCCAGAGCTAAAAAGTTGAACTATGCTTATAAAAAGTAAAACTCTTTCTGTTTCAAATGCTTCTTAGTAGGAGTACAGTGAACTACATGAAGGTTTTAATAAACCAAACAGCACTGCATTTATGAGGGCTTATGATGTGGCAATGCCGTTTTAGTAATAATAATAGTCATGATTATCATTTTAGTTTTTGTAAAAATTATCTCTTAATATGATTTGTAACTCAGCAAAGAAGCCTCTTGTCTAGACTGCAATTTAATTTTTCAAGAGAAATTACCAACCGTGTTAGAATTTCAATCAGTTGCTATTGAAATATACACAGTGCTTTAAGCACATCATTTTTCACAGGATTTCATTTCATACATGTACATATATCCCAGGGAGAAAAAATCATCAATTTTGTTCTCTTTGTACTGGTGGTGATGGGTATAGGTCTCTGCACACTCATCTAGGTGAAATCAGGTAATAAAATCACTGTATCACAAGGGGTCTGGGTACCTGGGGTAGGTTGACCTTCCTGTCTCCCTGCTGTCCCCCTGTGTCTCCCCTTCCACCTCTCATCTCTGTGAATCATATATTTAAGAATTATCATTAAAATCCACATTCATCACACAACCTTCATGGATGTCAACAAACCCAACAACAACAACAACAACAACAAAAATCCCCACTCATAAAAACGAAAATAACATCATCACAACACAGAAAAAAACAGGCAATTTACACAAAAACCACCCCTTGTCCTTTCACCACAATAACAACTGAAGTTCCCTACGATCTTTCTGCTCTCTAACATTGTTCAACCCATGTTTTGCCCATTCTCTCTCCCAGTTCCCATCCTTATTTCAAAATCCTCATGATCCCGGGTTTCAGCACCAAAAAGACTGTGGAGGGTTGACCCTGGCTGGATGCCAGACACCCACCAAAGCCACTTTGTCACTCCTCTCCTCAGGTGGAAAGGCAGAGAAAACGCAGTGAAAGGTTCATGAGTTAAGGACAAGGAGAAATCACTCACCAAAAACCATCACAGGCAAAACAGATTCAACTTGGGGATATTAACTGAATTTATTACTAATAAAATCAGAGCAGGATAACGAGAAGTAAAAATAAATTGTGAAAACAACTTCCTCCCATCCCTCCCTCTTTCCCAGCTCTCTCTCCTCCCCCCAGTGGCACAGGGAGATGGGGAATGGGGGTTTTGGTCACTTCATCACACCTGGTTCCTGCCACTGCCCAGGAGAGGAGTCCTTCCCCTGCTCCAGTGTGGGACCCTTCCCACAGGAGACAGCTCTCCATGAATTTCTGCAATGAGTCCATCCCACACACAACAGTTCTCCATAAATTGCTTCACTGTGGGTCACTCTTCCACGGGGTCAGTCCCTCAGGCACAGCCTGCTCCAGGGGGGGTCCCCCACAGGGTCACAGGTCCTGCCAGGAAACCTGCTCCAGGGTGGGCTCCTCTCTCCACAGCTCTGCAGGTCCCTGCCAGGACCCTGCTCCAGGACAGACCTCCCAGGGCCTCCCAGCCTCCTCTCAGCATCCCCGTGCTCCATCCTGGGTCTCCTGCAGGGGCTGCAGGTGGATCTCTGCCCCTGTGCCCCCAGGGGCTGCAGGGCACAGCCATCCCCCCTGGGCTCACCTGGGCTGCAGGGGAATCTCAGCTCCAGCCCCTGGAGCAGCTCCTGCCCTCCCTCTGCACTGACCTTGGTGTCTGCAGGGCTGCTCCTCTCACAGATCCTCACCCTGCTCTTCCCTGCCTGCAGTCACAGCTGCACAGTCACTTTTTCCTTCTTGAATTTGTTATCCCAGAGGTGTTGCCACCTTTTCTAACTGGCCCAGCCCTGGCCAGCAGCAGGTCCATCCTGGAGCTGTCAGGGATTGGCTCTGCTGGACATGGGGGAATCTTCCAGAAGCTTCTCACAGAAACCACCCCTGCAGCCCCCCTGCTTCCAAAACCTGGCCATGCAAACCCAGTACAGTCCCAACCAAATTAACAATGACATCTCAAAGCAATGCCATGAAACACAGCACTGTTAATTCATTGTCCTGGAAGGCACAAGATATTTGGGAAGGAGCACTCACACAGTGACTGATGTCCATAGTTGTACATCTTGCCCTGGTTTAAACTGCACCACCCTAAGTTCCAGGAGACCCACTTCCACCCATCTCTGAATTAACAAGTTGTTATATTTGATGCACCTTTCTTGCTCCCCACCTCTGTCTCTATGTAGTTATCAGCTTCTATTTGCTGTAAACCCACTTTTTTATTTCTGGGATGAGAACTGTGAGGTTAAAACATTCTTTTTTAATTTGAAGACTGGATAAGCCAGGCATACAAGTTTGAGGTTCTTTCCTCACTCTGCTATTCTTCCTTAGGGAATATTTTCCCCATTGTTACATCTCCCATGTAATTTTCCTTTACTGCCCTCTTCTGATTTAGCACTTGGATATTAGGCAGGTTAATAGTGAATAGATAACCTGCAAGTTGTCCAATATTGTAAATATATTGTAAATACTACTGGCACTTGCCTCACTCTTCCCATTAGCAAGGCTCACCATTATATCTCCAATGATAGCATGCACATAAAGCACCACCAAGGCTGCAAGACAAAAGAATCCCCAAGCAGAGTGGATAAATCAGAAAAATTTAAACAATATAAACATGAGCTTCCATACCTTCTACAAAGTTCCATTACTGCCAGCAATACATTTTGAGATGATGTCATAATGCATACATCACAAATACCCAGAAAAGCAAGGCTTGTAGCAGTCTTCTTCCCAGACAGCCATCCAGCATGTATATTTGAATATCTTTTTGACAGTACTTGGGCTGGAGGAAAAACAACATTTTTTCCAGCCTCATCAAAAAGCAATTGACTTTTAAGCACAGGGTTTCATCCAATGCTGTTTATTTAGGGGACTTTATTGGATTTAGTGTTTTGCTATTTCACATTGATACAAACAACTTATTCTATGTATATTTCAATTTTTTTTCTTTGCTTATTATGAAATTAAATAGCCTGGCATGAAATTTGAAATTGCATGCTTTTATTTCTGTGTAAACAGCATCTCCCAATAAAATAACCTGTAATACAGTTATGGAAGGAAATTATTTTAGAAATTACAATTCTCAGTTTAATTTGTCTGCTTCCTTTATAGACTGAGTTATGAAATCTTTATAGACAAATGTTAGTCTTTACTACATTTTGCTTTTGGAGTGCTGTGTAGACTCCTGGGAGCCTAAACTGGGGTGTTTTATCAATCATTGGACTTCAAGAATCTCACTGAAAGTCATTAACTGTGTCCCCAGTTCAGAAATGCTGCTGCTGGTCATTCACAAGCTATAGAGAATGGCAGTCTTCGCTTGCAGGATACATTTGCTGAGCTGGTGTCTGACAAAACAACACACCTTTGTATTATACATCCCCCTGTGAAAATAAAGGACACAGGAACAACAGGCAGGCAGTCTGGAGCCCTCAGTGCCCAGTTTTACACCTTTGTCTCAGTTTAGAGCTGCAGAGTCCTAACAGCACTTCTGGACAGGGGTTTCTTGAGTGCACAGCAAGTTGGTGCCATCCTTTGGTTTGCATCACAAGAGCCAGGCTGGATGAAGACTAACCCACCCAGAAACAGGGAACTCCGGGCCTGCCTCTAGGGAATTCATATCAAACCAACTGGATTTCTGGGAGGGGATTGTCTGACAGACAACCCAGACAGACAAACAGGAGATCCTTCCCCAGTCTGCCAGACAATCTTTAAAGCAGCTGCTTTAACCTTGCTGAACCAGATCTAATCAGAGCAGGTGAGACTCATCTTGTAACCACTCAGTCATAAAAAAAAAGCCTTTGTGGCACCATGTGAGAAACTCCTGTGAGCAAAAGGAGAGGCAAGGGGACACTGAACAGCACATGCATGTGGCCCTAAAGAAGCTGAAAGGCCCTCACTACACCCTGACATCAGGTGATTGCCTGATCACCGTGGGCTGTGACCTCTTGCTGGTGGCACTTGGCCCTGGCACTGCCAGGCAGCTGCACTGAGCCACAGGTAGGGATGTAATTGCAGGTACCCCACTGCCACCCTGAAAAAAACTCCTACACTGTGGGCTGGAGTGTTTCCAGGCCCCAGGCAGTGTCTCACTGACAATACTTCTCGTGTTTAGAAACCACTCTCCCTTAATAGCCAAGTTAAGATTCTGTGTAATATTCTTACAGCTTTCAGTCTCTGACTTTTTAATGGCTCGGCTATTAAAACCAATGGAGTTTAAATGCAACAAAGGTAGGGCTTAAAAAAGAATCTCCAAAGCCTTACTATTGGTAGGTGGTAGTGGCTGAGTTAAAAGGGGTGGTATTTCTCAGAAAAGATTGCTCAAAGGGAAATTAGGAAGTTCTGGAAACCTGAGCTGTCCATTGAAGAGAAGGTCCTGGCAGTGGGAGTGAAGTGTGACGAGACAGACACTGGCTGAGAGAGGTTCATGCAGGCTGTGGGATAAACTGAACAGAGGGAGAAGGGGTTGTAGGCAGGTATGAGAAAAAATGTAAAAAATTAGGTAAAAATGAGAATAAGGTACACAGATAAAAATAGGAATATTCTCTAGAAAATATTTCAAAGTTCAAAGGTGTACCTTGGATCAGGATTAATATGGACAGAGTATCACAGACACAAGGGTAAGAGAAAAATGTTTTTATTTACAGGTAAAACTAAAGAACAAAATTATGCATTTTTGGACCAAAGAGAGGACAAAGGGAGCTTAGGAGTACTAAAAACCTGAAATTAACTCTGAGGAACTGTAAGTACTGGTTTTAAGTACAGAATTGAGAAAAGGCTGGCTATAACTAAAAGCCTTGTTTCCATAACAGGAGACCAAGCTCTCAGAGCAGAAATCCTTCATATTTAAGGAGCTCAGCTGTGCACATCCCAAAATAAGGATTCACCAGCTTATGTCCAGTCAAGTTCAAGCCTCTAGAGCAAGAGCTATAACATGCCATAGGGGTGAAGGTGTTTCTAAATAAGCTTTTACACCTGAGGAGGTGTGGAATGACACCTTCATGGCTCCGGGAATGCTGTGGAAATACTAACTGTTGTTTTGGCAGAGGCAGAGTGCACTCA
This sequence comes from Aegithalos caudatus, assembly GCA_013389925.1. Lineage (NCBI taxonomy): Eukaryota > Metazoa > Chordata > Aves > Passeriformes > Aegithalidae > Aegithalos > Aegithalos caudatus. Next base: position 103,530 of record WEIU01023140.1, read on the forward strand.
TGGAATGCATTTCACACTGTAGAGCAGCAAAAGGCTAAGCAGACACATGACCATGTCTTCTCCTCTGTTTAACATCTCCTTCTTTCTTCAGCCTGGTGGAATCTGAGCAAACTCCACTGCCTTTGGAGCACAGCAGTGGAGCATGATCAGCTGTGGCAGGAGAGCAAAGGGGTCCCAGTTCAGCTGCTGTGGTGCAGCTGCCAGCTGAGTGCTCCTGCTGGAAAGCTGTAACACTGCCACATCCTCAGCAGAAGTCCCTACATACTGGATAATAAAGCAGCAGATAGGAACCAGTTGTTTTTCAGGAGAAATTAAAAANAAAAAAGAATATACATGTGGACTGAAGAGCTACAGCAAGCTACTTAAATGCAACACTTTAAGTGCTAATTGAGCTATGTATTAAAAACAAACTATTCCTCATTATGAGAAAAATGTAAACTATTCAAGGTTCTGCTGAAACAGTTCTTTCATGGGGGCAAGGAGACTACTTTTAATAAGGTGTTTTTGTAACAGCAGGATGGGAGAAAAAGGTTTCTGTACCACCTGGGTCAGGAAACTCTTGGTTATTTATACCCAGTTACACTCAGCTAGAGGCAGCCCCAGGCAAATGGGGGTTCACAGCTTGGCAGCCAGGGCAGTCACTTCTGCCACTAACCTGAGGTGCTGCTGAGTTTTATGTGACCAAAGGACTCAGGTCACCACACAGGTCCCTTTAGTTATGTATTCTGCCTGCCCAGCACCCATGACATGTGAAGGGAATATATGCTAAAAAAAATCACATCTGTGGTGCTTAATTTTTGCCTCCATTCCAATTACATCAGAAAGGGAATGCTGTCTTCCAGGAGATGTATGGCCTTTATTTCACATTGCATCGAGCCCATCAAAATTTACAATCAATTGACAAGACACAGCTCGTGAGACTTCTTAGTTTGTGGGCATCCACACTGTTAGGGAAATAGAAAATAAACAAACTCAGCGGTACAAAAGGACAAGATAATGAGCTGGGACACACCTGAGGCACAATCTATTGTTCTCTTCTGCAGGATGGAAAACCCATCCACTAAAACAGCAAGAAAACAAAGATGGAGACAGGAGTCTTTGTGGCTCTGTGGGATAAGCTGCTATTCTGCAAATGATTGTTTATTTTAAATACAAATATTTCTGACTTCCGGTTTGCTCAGATAGCTACAACAAAACCACTTTGTTCTGATCCTTGTTCTGATGTTTATAAGACAGTTGAGGATTTCTGGTTATTAATAAATTGGCCTTAGCTGCATTTCCTTTCTTCTATGAAGTAGTTCATTGAGGCAGATTTACCTTGGCGTAAGAGATGGGCAGATGGCAGGGCTATATAGGTCATGTGCTCCTCAATGCTGATAAAGGAACTGCTCTGTGCCTATACACTGACTGTCTCCTGCTGTCTGAGACTGAAAATAACCAGAAAAGCATTCCTTATAAACAGAAATACCTGAATCTAAGTATAAACACACTGCCTAAACTAATTGTGATGGTCAATTTCATATACCCCCTGTGAAAATAAACTCCCTGATTAAAAAGAATGAAGCATCTGACTATCCCAAATATGAAAGTGGCACAATCTGCTGTTCTTTCTATTGTTCATATGGATTCTTCTAATTAGCACCTTTGACTTCCAAATGGGTAGACTCAATGACACCAGCTCGTCTAGGATCATGTCAGCAGCTGTTGACAGTCCCTGGTGCTTCAGATGAGGAAGACAAAATCCAATTTTTTTAATGCAAAGATGAAATAGCCACTCCATTCCCTTATTTTCAGGTTTGCTTTTACTATCCGTTCTCTTCAGTTCTAGCATCGTGTAGTATGTTTTAATTGAGGACATAAATACCTTTTTACATTCCTCCATCTGGTTCTACTCCTGGCCTCAGGAGTATAGTACAGTATTGCATCCATTGCTACTTATTATCTATTATGTCTTCAGTTAAATATGATAAGTTTTATCTTTTTTTATTTGATATTTGTATTGTTTGAACATCTTTTTGCTCTTGTATCACAATTAAAAACATTAAGAATGTGAAACATCTTTCCTCAACTTTTTAATGTGCACTCTACAGCTACATATTCACTTCCTATCTAGATAATCCTAATATGGAAATCCTTTATATGGAAATTTTTCCATGTAATTCCTCCCAGTTGCTTCTAAACTCTTCTGCCACTTATTCCTTTCATGTGATAGTTAGGATTGAAGGTTTCCAAATAAACATATCAAAGATTTATTCCATACAAATCCATCAATTCTTCCATGCCACTCCTGGATTTGCACCAATGTTTTCACTCTTTTTTTTTTTTTTTTTCTTTTTAGTGGTTGCCATTAACTTTGACCTCTGACAGCAGTTCAGGTAATTCTTCCAAAATGCAATACCCACATTAATTTTCATCTGATGCTCAGTGACCTAGCTTAGCTGTCTCTTAGTGCTCTTTGGTCTTCTCTTGTTTTAATTATCCCAGACAATTTTGTCGTATTGCAATCGTTGCCACCTCACTGATCATTCTTTTACAGATTGCAAATTACATTAATCACCGAGTACTGGTACTCAGCCTCAGGCCATTCTGCCACTTCTTCTGACATTTCTGTATCTGCCTCTCCATGTTTCTATAACAACTTCCTTTTCCTCCACAACAACTAGCTTTTTACACAGGTTCCTACAAAGAATTTTTCAGAAATCAAGTATTTTTTATTATTATTCATTTCTGTCGAAAATCTTGGATTTTCCTTGATGGAAACATGTTTGTTCCTACCACATTATATCCTCTTAGGTGCTTTGTACCTATTCATAATTGTTTAATCCAATTTACCCATCAGTTAAGCAAAGCTCACAAGGGCTGTAATCACAGGATTGTCCAGAGTGCTTACAATCTGTTCAGCTAATATCTTTGCAGTGTCTCCCATTCCCATTTGAGCTGTAGCTCCCTGGAATAAAACTTCCAGCCCAGTGATGCAGGCACAAGGCTCAGAGTTAACACTGGATCCTTGCTCTGGCTCTGCCAGCTACTGGCAGTGTAACCTTCAGGAAGTTTCCTAATCTTTCCACATCTCTCTCCTTTCTCCAGTGCAGGTGGTGCTTCACAACGTCACAGATTTTCCAGGTCTTTGTTTGTCTCACTGCTGGTTCCTGGATTTCCTTTCTGGGTGGAACAGGGAGCACTGAGCAGAGGCACAGCTTCAAACCACCCACCCCCAGGAGCAGACACATCTGGAAAAGCTGTGCTTTAATTTTTTATGAAGCCTGATTATTAACGTTTTGTAAAATGCTTGGAGATCCTTGGTAGGAAAATCTTACCACCTGCTAAGTATTAGCCTTATATAAATATTTCCAAGCAGGACACAATTGCCAAACGTTTGGGTTTAACATTAACCATTCTAATGCAGGGCTGGGGGGAAAATTCTTATGAGAAACCAAATATTCTTGCTGAACAAATGTTTTACACCACTCATTTTTCTGCTTTCTGTCCCAGTAGCCCCCACTGCTTCCTGTCCCTTAAATGGTCCTTGTAATCATATATATAAACTTTTTTTTGTCAAACATATCTTCCTTCTCAAATTCAGAACTTGATAGTATTAAAGCACTGATATGCTGTAGATATGAGTTTCAAGTCTTAACATATTTAACATAATTAAAGAATCTGAACAGTTTGTTCCAGTATTGTCATTTTAGCACTGCATTGGTTTTTGACTACATGAAGTACTGCAGAGTACCCTAACTGCAGAAGGTCTGAGATAAATTACACCACTTGAACTTTTAATATATTTACTCATGTGGTAGCTTGAAGGAAAGTTCATAGAAGCAAATCTATTAGGTAAATTAGGGTTGTAACTTTTTGGCAGCTTCATTTAAAATATTAGTCAAAATTAGCCAAGCAATTTAGTCCCATTCAAAATTATGCAAGACCAATATGCAAATAGAAGAGAGAGAGCTTTAGAAATGTAGAACAATTACTATTTTAATATATATGTATTTAAATAAATGCACCACAGAGAGACCAGCCAATGACAGCTAGTTATCCTACAGTGTAGGCTGGCTTTGATCTCCATGTTCCATGTATTTCTTTCCTTATTTCAGCAGAACTTTTGACTTTCTCTCTGCCAAGGCATCTAAATGGCTGACTTCAGAGCAAGCTTCTTTTCTTTTCTTTTCTTTTCTTTTCTTTTCTTTTCTTTTCTTTTCTTTTCTTTTCTTTTCTTTTCTTTTCTTTTCTTTTCTTTTCTTTTCTTTTCTTTTCTTTTCTTTTCTTTTCTTTTCTTTTCTTTTCTTTTCTTTTCTTTTCTTTTCTTTTCTTTTCTTTTTTCTTCTTTTTTCTTCTCTTCTCTTCTCTTCTCTTCTCTTCTCTTCTCTTCTCTTCTCTTCTCTTCTCTTCTCTTCTCTTCTCTTCTCTTCTCTTCTCTTTTCCACATGCTGATACGTGAATCAGAAAATATTATTCTGATTTTATGTTATATTTGTATAGGACACAATTCTTCCTTATCTCTATATACTCTGTTAAAAACAGATTAGTAAAATTGTTTGATTATTCATGCTGAGTTCCTGGCAACAGCCTGTCATACTGTAAAGATAACTTTTCACTGAGTATCTCTCCCATAAGTGTATTAAGAAGACAGGAGAAAAGAAAAGACATAGAATTGTGTTTGGGAGTAATGATTTCTTCATGTTTATGTCCAGTCTACATGACCTGAAGGTCCACTCTAAAGGCTTGGTATTCAGCAGCAAGAAGAAGCAGCAAAGAAATTATCCAGAGCAGGCTATATACTGAATTTGGTGGGGGATTCCTCAGGTAGCATTTTCCCTGCATTATCTCCCCCTTGGAGAAAGGTCTTTTTACTGTAGTGGTTGAAAATGAGCCAGGCATGCTTTCAGAGGGTACTTGAATTTAATTATCACCATCCAGAGGGCTGATTCAGGTAAGCAGACAACACAAAGTTTTCAGACACTTAAACACACACTTAGCCCTACATATTAGAGGTCCCCAGTCTAAGGAGCAGATTATACACGTGATTTCTCACTGTGCTACAGAATCGAACCCCAGGGGTTTAGAACTGTGGGGGAAAAAGCTTTCTCTGTGCTATTTCTCCTCAAAATATTTTCTAGAACATTGTGCCTATCTGTCGAAGAATGACAAAGGTGCTTAAAATTGACCTTGAGTCAAACAAAGAGGAAAAAAAGAAGATTTAATTTTTAGTCAAGAACCAAGTTTAATCAATTATTTTAATAAGATTAATTTAAGGGAGTCTCATGAGCAATCTTCTGCTATATTTAGGGCTACCGTGTCATTTGTGTAACATGGAAAATCAAAGAATGAAGAGGAAAAGGTAAAATAAAAAATCAGGCAAAGGCATAATCCAGTACCTAAGAAATAAGGAAAACAATGTTGCCAGTTCCTCTTATTTGAAGTGAGAGGTTAAACGTACAAGAAAACAAAGATCACTCTTGAAAACCTTAACTTTTTATTTAAAACGTAATTCTAATAAGAGCAGGGTATGCTGAGTAACAGCACAGTGGTCTGCTGAGGGTGACAGCTGCTGAGACCTGTGATGTTTTTGCATTGAAGATGGAAACCCTCAAGTGTTGAAATGGAAAATTTTTAATTACTATTAAATTGCCAGCCATTTTTTGCCTATCCACAGTAAATTATTTCTGTAAACACTTTCAGCATTGGGAAGAACTTTTCAGAGATGAGTGATTAGTTGTGAGTGACAACCAGAGACTTCAAAGTGCAAGACCTGAACGTTTTCTGAGCCACAGCAACTGTGAGATGACAGCAGCAGCTGTAAAGTGGCCAGGGCAGGGAACCAGAGCTTTCCAGAGCTCTGGAAAATGCCAAGAGCTGGTGCACAGAGCCAGGTTAAGCCATGGCAGTCAGAGAGACGTCAGGCAGGAATGAATCACTCAAACATCTTGGTTCTGCAAGCTTGGAGAATAAAGCCCAGGACCAAAAATAAAACTAACTAAGGGTGTAACTTCACTGAAGACTGCAATGGACAGCACAGATATCTGAGGCAATTTGAAATCAGTGAGCTTTCAGGGGAGCAAATTAACCCATGCACAGCTTTGTGCTTTCATATACAGCTAGCTTAACATGTGAGCACACTCTCAGAAATTTTTGTCATAGCTGCTTTAGTTTATGAGGTGTAAACTAAGGCATATAATCTTACAACTGGGACATGCTGGATGCTTAGGGACCAACAGACATCCATTCTGCTTCTAGCAGTCGTGGCAGAAGCTCCTGTGTTCAGTCAAAAATGAGACAGGTACCTTCAGCAATTTAAATAATAAGTCTTCATTAATCCATCTCATTTTCTAGAATGGTTTAGGAAATGATCACACGAGGGAGGTTGATGTTATCATTAGTGTACCTAGCCTGACAGACAAGAAAGGGTTTAAAGATTCCTTGGAGAGACAAATGTTGCATGCAAATTTGTGCCTGACAGAGCTGCCAGAACCAGCTTTCTAAGCCTGGCACTCTGCAGAGCAGAGGACACAGCAAAGCACTCCAGAAACAAGTGCCTCTGCCAGTGACAAAACTCCTGAGAAGCTGAAGGAGTGAGAGGCCTGTGAAAGTAATCACAACATAAAGTTTTCTCCTACTCACTCCAAGAATGACAATGGTGCAAGTTCTCTTACAGTGACGGTGGTGAGGCCCTGGCACAGGCTGCCCAGAGAGTTTGGGGATGCCCCATCCCTGGAAGTGTTCAAGGCCAGGTTGGATGGGACTCTGAGCAACCTGGGATAGTGGGAGGTGTCCCTGGCCATGGCAGGGGGTTGGAATGAGATGATCTTGAAGGTCCCTTCCAACCCAAGCCATTCTGTACTCTGTGATTCTCTTTGAGCTGCATGTGGGTGTCAATAATTGCCAGTGCCACAACTAAAAATGTTCATGCTCTCATTCCCCAGAGATAAATTTTAGCTGGAATTGACTGTCTGCCACAGGGACCTGGGAAATAGTACTTTAAAGAACAATATTCAGCTACAGAAACACGATTTGCAAGTTAAATGCAAACCTAGGAAAGTTTTAGTGGCTGCAGGCACAGTCACCCACTTAAAAACTGGGCTGTAGTTCAAGGTCCAGAGTCAGATTTTACATGAATCAGGCAGATTAAAAAAAAAACAACAGTAAACACAGAATACAGACGTCGTTTGTCAAACCTGCTCTTACAAACAAGTTTTTTACACAATGTAATTAAAACTATTTACATACTGTGCCCAGTATATTATTCTGTCTTTACTGATAATCCTTATCAAGCTCAAATTGGGGGGTGCTCTTAATGTCAGATGGATGCTTAAAGAGAATGGAGTGGTCATTTTTAAGATGTCATTGAAAAATTATAAAACGAACAAAGACAATTCATTTAGGGATTGAAAATGCTAAGAAAAGAGTATAAAGATTTGTCCTGATCCCAAACAAATGAATTCATCAAGGAAGTGGTAAGACTTGTCATATGATATGGCAAGTACTTGTTCCCAATGCAAAGGAGAAATGAGCTTGCATGTTCTGGCTGGAAAGGAAAATCTACAGGCAGCAGTCCCTTATCCTAGATGTGTATTGAGAGTATTCTTATTTTCCTGGGAAAATGTTGCTAGAAAAGATAACAGCTTAGGAAGATGACATCCCAAATTTCAACCCTTATGCTAGGTTTGGCATACCTGATACAGGAATGCCTGGCATTTACTGGGGCTCTGTTTAATCATTCTGTTCTGAAATATAAGTTTAGTCATATAACAATAACTTCCATCATCTCCAGCCTCTGTGGGCCAGCAGAAAATGTTAAAGGATACACAGGAATGGATGTCAATTCTGATCTGTACCTAGGGCTGTTAATAATGGAGTGGTACCATTGTAACATGACTTGTTACTTGCTTACATTTTATTCAACAGGAAACTGAAAACAAGAGTTCCTGCTCTTGAGTGCTTACTAGGAATTCATGTCAAAGTCATAGCAACCAGAAGATAAATGGGGAAAAATACAAGGTGGGGGAAGGTAAATGGGAAGCATAATCTGGGATACCAGGAGCTGTCACCATTTTGTAAGAAACAACTGTGGGAATGCCTATAATGAAGAGCAATGACTGCAAACAGCAATAATGTTGTAAGAAATATCCTGCGGCCAGAGACAAACTTGACACCCCAGGTGGACAGATGCAGAGGAATACGTGACACTTCCTCCAAAGGAGAAGTATCAGCACTGCCATTTCACCTGAGAAATTCTGACAGCCACAGCAGGTTGAGATGAATTTGTTTCAGGACATGGCACAAGTGGAGCTAACAGACTTGCTGCCATCTGACAGCAAGGGTATTGATACTCTGGGAGATATTTCCAATTCCATGAATCAGTGCAGAGTACCTCCGAGACTAATTGAACATGTGCTTGTTCATTAAGTTAGATTAAGTTAGGAACTGAACTTCCTTATTATGTTAATGTTTAATTTCATGATGCAGAGGGAAGTTGCTCAGAACCTTGTCTTGAAGAGGTTCTGGCTTGAACCAGTTGTTAAATACGAGCTACAAATTGCACTGCTCTTGTTAGGAGCTCACACTCCAAGTCAGACAGATCCCTATCAAACTCTGTGGTGCCTGCTGGTTCCAGAACACGGAAATAGTGAGGAGACATTTTTTCATTTCTGTGAAAGCCAGACAAAGAAAAAAATACCTTTCTCATTACTTTTTTAAAAGCTAATAATCTTGTTTTATTTTAGGGCACCTATTACTATATTAACAGAAGAGTTTAAAGCATCCCCCTTTGAAAGATCAAAGGAAAAAAATCTCAATTTTTTTTAAGGGAAATTTGATGGAGCTCCTATCTCTATGTCTCTATCTGTTGACTGTCTGTAAAGGAAGCCCAGACAATTAGCTCAGATGGAGACCATTGAGGCCTAAAGTTAATGAGATGATTTGTATATGATTCTTTGAAACCCACAGGATGAGAAAACAGAATTGACCACTGCTTGTCAAAATCTTGGTTTACCTGACCAGCTGGGCACTGGCTGTATCTGTACAGCAGAGGCAAACCAAGTGCCTTTCCCTGTACTTAATTCATTCCTGGTCTTTGTGCCCTTCACATCCTTAGCTGACCTGCTTCTGGAGAGGTACAGCTACTCTGGGCCACATCTGCTCTCTGATTATCTTCATACTTCCAACCAAAGGCACCAAAGGAAGGACAGCACAACCCCAATCAAGACTCTCAGTACTGTGAGTCAAAGCTTTTCCACTTATGGTAGGATTTTCCCACTGATCTGACAATTACTGTAAATAAGTACTTAGCAGTTAGATTTTTAGACAGCATCTCCTTTCTTCTGAAACGAGAAAGCACTTGGTCCAGTCCAGCTATTGTTTGAAATAATCAATTATTATGACTGAAGTCAAGCTTCCAGTCTAAGAGATGTCCTTTATTAAGATCTGTAATGACTGAGCACAGGCACAGCTGAAGTCTGTGGGTGTGGAGCACCATGGACACCATGGCTCAGGAAAATCCTCAAAGAAAACTCAAACAGCAAGGGAGTCTGAGGGATCCAAATGGTGACAGCATGGGAAGGACACCAGTGTGCCTTTCTGCTCTGGATGCTTTTCTGTCCCTGTGCCTCCTACAGGATAGAGGTTTGGGTGGACTGTCAGCATTATGTGTTACTTCTGGCCACTTCTCCTCACAGAAAAATCTATTATTCCTAAAGTTTTGTCCTTCTTAAGTTACTGTAAAGATATAATCCTCAGAACTTAATTCTGCTAGATTCTTTTGTATTCTGATGCTAAGGACATCACCAGCATCAGATAGAGCTTCTGATTGGGACTCATCATGCATAAGATGAGGTTAGAACAGGCATTTGCAGCTCTTGAGAAAGTGTTTACATATTTCCATGATCCTTGGTTTTCCTCTGCTTCTGTGATAAAATATTTTATAACAATGAAGGAGCAGAGAGATTTTTGATGATGCTGTACACCTGGAGCTGAGAGAAAATTGAGGGCAAGTCTTGTCTCCAGATGAGCACTGATGGCCAAAAAAACCCTGAAGCTGAGCATACTGGCCTGATGTAAAAACACTGAGCAAAGCATCACTGGGGACCACACTTTACTACAACATAAATAACAATTTGCTCACCTGTGTGTCACTTTCCTTTCCTTATATCAAGATCCTTCTCCCACTTCTCACCTTCTGGTATATTCTCCACTGACTTTCCAATAGTGAGAGCAAATAGGGCAGCAATCACAAAAATAGTCTTGCACTTAGCACACAAGTGCCTTTTCCCAAGGAAAAAACAATTGCCTTTCTGAGAGCATTTTTCCTTCCAAATGAAAAGGCCCCAAGCTACTCACAGAAATCTCTGCTGAGATTTGGACCATGTGCAGTGCACAGGTGATCATCAAGGGAGAATGGCTCAAATTTCTTCAAAATAAGGGAGAGCCCAAAAAGGGAGCCATCAGAGAGATGCTGTGCACTGGGTTTAGAGAGAGCTGTTACAAAGCATGACAATCTTTTTCTCTCTCTGCTGTCTCTAAACTTCACTTTCACAACAGCTTTTCAGCTGCAGCCAGAGTATCAGGCTCCCAGCACAATGGGAATGCTGTGGACACTGCCAGGGATGAGGATGCCCATGGCCAGTCCCCTTGGATGGCTCTCAGAGTGCTGCTGCCAACGTATGCCATAGCAAAAAAAAAGGGTATTTTTCTTCCAGTTTTTCCCTCTGACAGACCTGAACAGAATTTCATGGGACATGGTAAACCTTACACCTTTGCCCTCCAGGAGTTTTTCCTCCTGCTAAATTTCAAAGATGTGTTGCAAACCATCTATGGCTTGGATTCCTGCAGGTAAAAAGTTTACAAGAATTTTCTCAATGGTAACTTGACCAGTCTGAATCAGGAAGTCAATACCAACTCTTTCCATTGCAGGTGGTTTTGTTCTTGAAGTATAAAAAACCCCTTGAAGTTTGGGTGTGAATAATCAGGTAGTGCCAGCATAATATTCCAGAAAGGGAAAGCAAAAGAGGGAGAAGGAAGAGGGAAGCAATTAAATGGTCAGGCAGAGAGTATTCACTCTTCTGTGAAGATATTTCCCATCTAAAAAAAAGTAGGCTGTGAAAACCAGGAGAAAAAGAAAAAAGCTGGATGAGAAAGAGGAAGATGAAATACTTAGTAAATAATTATTTACATAATTAGTATTCTCTTCTAAATTTATAAAATGTGGCAAGCTTAGCTTACCTTGAGGCAATAGGATAAGTGGTAAAGCCAAAGCTGTGTCTTAGAAGCCTTCAACTGTAAACCTTGTCAGCTTTTGTATTGCATTACATTAATAGAATAGTGATCTGGGAAATGCAGTAAGAAAAATTAGGTATCTTAAACCTCATAAATAGGGTTGGGAAAAGAAATTGGTGGCAGAATGGGGACAAAATAAAGGACAAAGTTTGGAATGAAAAATAAAACAGAATAAAACTACAAGGCTGAGAACATAAGAAATGCCCTAATGAGTTCACCTAGCCCTCCTTACCCAAGAGGGAAGACTGAGAACAATAATGTGGCCTTCCTGGGTAAGGATATTATTTGAATTCCAGGTGAGCTGACTCTTGGGATTCACCTGAATATGGATAAGCTGACTGTATATATAATTTGTAGTGAAAACTGAATTTACACCTTTGAAAATGAAAACAGAACAGTGGCAATAGGAGATAGCTTTGAAAGTGCATGAAAGTCTGGTCACAACCTCCAACCCTTCCACCTCCCCAGCACCTACTGTTGTTGTACCAGGCCTGCTCCATGGCACAACCCTGCCTCTTCCATCCAGGGTTTGTTTTTTTCATAATGAAGTTTCATCCCTGAAATGCTTTAATTCCTTTTTGAACCTTCTGATATTATTGGTGTCTACAACCTCCTGTGGCAGCAAGTTCTCAAAAAGTTTGCTATCCAGTGAGTACATATAAATTTTTTTTGAAAAATATATTTTTTTTTTGTCTTAAACTACCTTTCTACTTGCTTTATGGGTGATCCCTTAGTTTCAGTAGTGAAGGTTTGAACAACAATTCTGTTCTCTCCTTCATGCTTTTGTAAACCTCAAGTATACCCTACCTCCAGTGTCTTCTCTGCAAATTGACAATCCCAGCCTTCTGCCCTCTCCTTGCAAGGCAGCTGGCTCATCCCTGGGTTGTTTTTGCTGCCATTCTCTCTCTGTTCCTTTGCAAATGCCATTCTTCTGGAGATGGGAAGGTCTGAGACATTCCAGCCCTCCAGCTCTGGGTGCCCCAGAGTTTTCTGTGGAGGCAAAATGACACCTTCTGTCCTGTTTTCACGCCTCTCCTGACACACCCAATACTGCTTTGGGTTTTTTGGGTTTTTTGTTTTTTGTTTGTTTTTTTTTTTTACTGTCACTGCACCCCTCAGCAGTGGTTTCAGAAAACTGCCAGGCTGAGTCTGAGGGACCTTTCCAGAGCTGCAACCACCAGTTCCAAGTTCAGCATCCAGCAGGGATGGTGTAGATGAGCATTTCCTCTCAATGAAGTATTCCCTGCCATTTATCTACACCAAAGCTCCTCTGGGAACTTGCTCTGCTTTGTAGGGCCCTTCTGGAGTTTCTATCAGGGTGGCAGCTGTCTAGTAAAAAGAGCTTAATAATCTTGTAGAAGAAAACAGGAGAGAGAAATGCAAGAAAGAAGGAAAGAAAGATGTGAAAGGAAAATAAAAAGGTCATTATTTTTCATTTGTTTGTGCTAGCACTTAGCATTTTGATATTATCCTTATAATGTGATTTTTAATTATTTTTCTCTATATGGGCGCATAACTGTAGCATATGGTTGCAAATGATGAAAGGATAAATGTAATTTTCAATTGGTTTTATTACCTGGTTTTAACCCCTCTAAGACATTTTTAATTTTAAAAAGTTTCAATAAAAGCATCCTGGAGAGATTTCCTCTACAATTCTTATAATTTAATCACATCAATGAGGAAAAGCTGCAGTTGGGGAGAAAATAAATAAACACCTCTAGTAATGCAATCAAGACACAGCTACATGATACACAAGGAAGGGGAAAATCAGCAGAATGGCAAAGAATAGCTAAAGAAACTCCATTAAATAAGGGTTTGTGTAATTTTACAGTATTCCTCTCTCTTTTGATGTTGTCAGCTATTCTTACCTGGGACTGTTTTACCTTTGGAAGTTGATTTTGAAAGGTGATGTAATACTTCTGGCAGTATCATATTGGGTCAGCTTGGGTTTAGTTTAATGCCCATCCTCAGTAGTGTTACCACAATTTCTGTTTAATTACGAGTACAGGCTAATTACAGATGAGGAAAGTGACTTTTTTCCTTGACCAAGACCTGTCTGGATACTGGCCCTGGGTCAGTGTGAGCCAAGTGCCAGAGGGAGGGGATGTGGTCACCAAGTCTTAAGGGCAGTGAAAGCAAATTCCTCATTCCAAAGAGGCACCTCTCAGCCTGCTGCCCAAGGAAACGAGGTTCTGCCATGTTCACACTGCACCTAACTTTCCCAGGAACTTTTGAACCTGGCAGTCAATTCCAACAGAATTAGTCGGGGGCAAGGTACAGATCCCTGAGATAAGCTCCAACTGCTTTTTGAAGAGAAGTGGCTGCAGAAAAGAGACCTGGTGGTGGCTTCAGAAAGGTGGCAGTGAGAGTCCCCTTCTATCTGAGCAATGGAGAACTGACACTGGGAAGGAACTTAAAAACAACTCCACTGGGGGAAGAAAATGCAGTTGGAGATTTATCTTCCCAGACAAACACCAGTCACCCGTTCCGGCAAGCATTTGTGGGAAACCTGGCTTCCTTAATTACAGTGTGGCACAACTTGTGTGCTACACCTGAGCTCTGCAGCTGCAGCCTACCCTGCCACATGGTAGATTCCAAGCTGATTTAATTATAGACTTTTGCAAGAAGTCATCCAGACTTATTCCAGGTCAACTGATGGCTTTTTAGGGTTCTTTTCACTGACAGTTTTTACAAGGACTGAAAATGTCTGTGCCTGTTGTGATCAAACCAGATCTTTCTCTTTTCATTTCAACCACAACACATTTCTACTGCCCAAAGTCTGAACTATTTTCAGCTCATAGAACTTGCACACCTAAACAATCTGGCAGTTTGTCAGAAAACTGGTAGGCCTGCAATATTCTCTCTTACAAAATACTAACAGCTCATACTCCTCTTCAGTGTTTCATTTTCAGACTTTGTCAGAGGGAGGGAATTAATACCTGGGTTACAGATCAAAGCACCCAGGACCCTGTTAGAACTGGAATCTGAGGAACAGGATTTGGTGCTTCCCACATGGGTGGGATAACAGAACACTGCCAAACTGAAATTTCTTGTTGTTCATCATCATGTACCTTTTAAATCAAACTTTTAAATGAAAACACCATAAAGACTCTTCAGATAACTGATAACTACTGCTCCAAAACCAACTTTTGAACAACTTACCTGCCCTGTGGTTCACGCTGTGCAGGTGGCATGTGTAAACCCTGAGAAGGCCCCCGGCAAATAAAACTTGAAAACCCCACAATATTTTAAGAAATAAGTTTTCTAGTGCCCAAGCCCACACTCTGCTACTCCTTATCATTTTTAAAATGCAATAGTATTTAACCTAAACATGCACAACCTCAACCAGCCTGTCCAGAATCTGGCAGACAGGCAGCTCAAACACGTGCAGTGCTTTGGGGAAGGCTACCAGGGGCTGTAGCACATTTCTTTATGTGAACTCTCAGTGCCCTTCTCTTTCCTGATCAAAAAGTCCCTCTCCCAGCTCTGAAGTGGCTGATGCCCTGATCTGTTTTCAAACCATTACCTTGCCAGTAAATAATTTTAGACCTCAAGTGCAGTTTCTTCTGCTCGTACATTGAACATTATGGTTACACACTTTTTGATGAGATTTTAGATGTACATATTTCAGAATTATTAATTTAATCCCAGAATTTATAAGTATCCATACTGGATACATGAGTGAAAATCAAGAATGCTTGCTTATGAAAGGGAATGACTACTTTTGAGCTTGTGGCTGGAATTTCTAATCACAAACATACCTGTAAATGCTTTGCTTGGATTATCATGCTACTGGGTCCTGGCTGCTGGCAGACTAATGCTCATATTTCCCTGAGCCAGTTCAATCTGAAACAGAGTTACAGTACAGTTCTCAATTGTTCCAGTAACTGCTGATGCAGTGGTATCCTTGCTGCTTTTGCTAGCTCACTATGCAACTTTTTATGATCCAAATCTACACACAAATCCTGCTTCAGACAGATTCTTCTCATGTAAACATAACAGGAGGCAGCACCCATGTTCATGTGGACAAGTGACAGGTTTTAGATCCACCTTGCTTCTTGTGAGCCTAGTGAACACTATGGCTGTTCTAACAAGGGCATTTGGGGAAAAAAAAGCAAAATGAAAACCAACAAACTCTCCCACAAAAAAAGAAAAAAAGAAAAGAGAAGAGAAGAGAAGAGAAGAGAAGAGAAGAGAAGAGAAGAGAAGAGAAGAGAAGAGAAGAGAAGAGAAGAGAAGAGAAGAGAA
>WEIU01023140.1:121655-134844 GCA_013389925.1 Aegithalos caudatus
CCCACCTGAGTCGCCGCCGCCGGCGGGTCCGTGCGGGGTCCGGGTCCCCCCCGTGGCCGGTGCCCACCGTCCTCGTCACACGGGAGGCGGAAGGGGGAGAAGTGACCCCATGTTTCCTCAGCCACCATGATTAACCACCTCGCCATCGCTCAGCCTGGCTGCAGCAAGCGGCAACCACTTCCCACCCCTTTTCTTCTCCTCCCCCCGATATCCCATTCCTGGCACACCCATCAAGGATTGCCTATTGGGGAAGGGAAAGGGAAGATAGCTCTCCGTAGATCCACCTATTCGCTGGGTGTCTGCATATTTGTGCGCCAGGTGTTGGGTTTTCCTCTTCTTTGCTGCATAATAACCAGCGTGGTAGTGGCGCTCGGGTAGCGCTCGGTTCTCGTCCAGATCCATCACTCTCGTTCGTGTGGAAATGGAGATGTACAAGGCAGGAGGAGTGCTTGGCCTTTTGAGTCTTATTATGCAACTGCTGTTAAACCGATGCTCGAGGCTTGTGTGAAACCTGGGAGTTGAGGCAGTGGCTGGCGTTCCCCAGCTGCTGTTTCGGGTTACCGCTGTTGGATGTAAATGACAATTCGAGTCACCAAGAAAATGCTGAGACTCCCCCAAATCAGATGGTGATAAAGAATTAAACCTAAACTCCATTCTCTCCTGCCCCCGTATTTCTGTGACTGCTCAGTTTTGAAATCCTTTCTTTATTTCTTCATCCTCTTTCATGTATTTTCTGTAGTTGTGTCTGTGTTGCAAAAAGGACACGAAAGATACAGTGATACTGAGACTGCCTAATTTTCTGTGTGTCTGATTCCGAAGCTGAGATTGCTCTGCAAGCCTTAGTAGTGACACTGTTAAGTGTGCTTGGAGTTTTTTTTCTTCGTGACAATGGATTTTATGAGAATAGTTGACCGTGTTTTGATTATAAACAAAGAATGTTTCCTGCATGTATTCTCTTGCCCGCTCTCCGCCCCGATGCTTTTCAGTGTATATGGAGTGCTGTCTGCTTTCAAAGGCAGGGCTAAAAATATTCTAGAATTAATCTTTTCTCGGGATTATACTGAAATGCTGGTCTTGGACATAGCAGGTGGCTTTGTTGTCAGCAGAAGTTTCAGCACTCGGTTCCGTCCTTTCACAAGACGCTACCACCTTGCTCCTAACACAACTTTTAAAAATACTAAGCTCCAAGGGCCTTGTTTGCCATCATAAATGGTATATAATTGCTTTAACTTGATGCTTGTGAGAAGCTTCTGTAGGAGCAAAACTCTTATTAAAGGTGTTTTAAAGACAATTTGGCACGCTCCTTTCACAAGTGGTTTTATGCTAACCACTGCAGTTCACACTCAGTTTTATTCCTGCCCGATTGCCATTAGAAGGAAGGTGCAGTGCTTATGCATGACTGCACACCCCTTCGGAGGATGGATGATTCACAGGGGGCCAGATGTTTGCACATCTCCTCTGACTTTTTGTTCTGTGGCTGGAGAATTTCGAAGGGAGAGCTCAAAAGCGGTGGATTAGGTGTTAGCCGCACAAGTTCCACATGAGATTTAGGTAGTATAGAGAGTGTTGTGATGTAACTAGATCTAACAGATAAATATTGAATCACAGTAGCACGATGATGCCAAGAGCACTGTAGCGAAAACAGGGTGTATCACTGAAAATAGCAGCAGTGGTGGTGTGAAGGGCTGATAGCTGGTTGTGATTACTCAGGCTTTTCCGCACAGATGTCAAGTCAGTCCTCTAAAAAAACCCAGACATTTAAAATAAATACACAACTTCCACGTACAATTTATGAGTGGTGTTCCTGTTTCTTTGCAGTGCTACGCTGGTAAATTCCAGGGGACCAGAGGTGCAGCATCTTTATTTAGCTTACAAATTCTGGGTACCACCTTGCCTGTCTATGAGAAACTTGAGGAAAGCTGCTATAAATCTGCTTTGAATTGCTACGTGTGCATCTGACCAAACATCTTTCAGTGAAACATACGCTAAATGTCTGCATGTTCCTGGGATTTGTTACTGATTGATGCAGTGATTTAGATCTCACAAATAGCACATCTGGCTCTGATTTGCATTTCGGACATGTGAAATACAAAAATACGTAATTTATCTTTCCTAAATAGGTCGTTACCAATGTCACTTCGGGTAGTAAAAGGTATTTTCATAAAGGGTGTGGGAAAGAGGTCTTTGCCTGTAAAATGTCTGAGTGTTTAGTCAAAGTTCCCATACAATTTACTAGAGAAATCAGGAGATACTTTCTTGGCTGACAGTAGACAGTCCAATTTGTTGAGGCATATTCCGATCTTTAGGATAAGCTCTAAACACTTCTAAATACAATAAACTGATAAGACTGACTTTGAGTAAATGCAGCAATAATAGCTTTTGGTGAGGAACAATTACAGGGCAATAGTATATGAATGAATTGATGGAATGACAATGATAAACTGTTTATTATGTGACATTTAGTGTGTTTAAGTTCTGCAAGCATGCATTTTTCATTTTTAAGGGGTTTGGGTGGAAAGAAAGGCCAGGAGGGATAGAGAGAAATCCTAGTTCATGTTTTCATTAGAAAAAAATGTTAGGGGAAATCTTATTTTGCATATATTTCCAGTATACCTTTCCATTGCTGAAAGCTATATGAAAATACAAACTGGAATAACAATCCCAGTTTCTCATTAAACTTTTTAAAGTGGCATTTATGACACTAACATTAGTCATGTATTTTTACTTAACCAGACGTGTTTTGTTTTAGGTTACTGTCTCTTCAGCTTGGCTGACACAAACATTCTTCAGCAAGAAATGAATTGGGGATTTCTTTATTAGCCTTCAAAAATGTGTTAACATATCTCAGGATAAGTGATAGTGATGAAAAATACAGGTGTGCCTTTTTTTTTTTCTTCAAACTTGCTTCCAGGTGGCTTTGAAGAGATTCACCTGTGTATTCATTGAGAAGTACAACCTAAAATCTTTAAGGCTGTTACTATGTGGATCAGACCATGTGTTTGATTGACAGCTCACAGATAGTACTGCTAAGTGTACTTGTTTATTTTTTATTAGAATTTTCATTCAAAATGCTTTGAGTAGTTTCTAAAACGTAGTAGGTGTAAAATTGAAACATCTTGGCTACTCATCCGGGGTGCAGACTGTTCTGAGTTTATCATAGGAGCTCCATATACACATAGCAGGAATTTTCTTTATGCCAAAGAGAGAATGCCTGTCTTTAGTAGGTGTTGAATCTAGAAGAGTTAGGCAAGGTTTTTACGACAGAGCCTTGTTCTGCAAGGACTTTATTTTAAATTATCTGGTTTTATGTTTTTGTACCTCTTAAGATCCGTATCACTTTATGTTGGCATTAGAGGAGAACCATAAAGATTGTCTGACCTTTCTAACAGCAGGACTGGAGGTTGCTTAAAATTTCTCCAAATGTTTTAGTTGTAAATACAATGAGATAAAGATGATAGACATTTATTTGTGTTTAAAAGGGCTTTGGTAACAATTGAAGTCATTAATCCTGGGGTGCATTAGGAAGAGTGTGGCTGGCAGGTGGAGGGAGGGGATCCTGCCCCTCTGCTCAGCCCTGGTGAGGATCACCTGGGGTGCTGTGTCCAGTTTGGGGCTCCTCAGGACAGGAGAGACAGGGAGCTCCTGGAGCAGGCCAGAGGAGGGTGACAAAGATGATGGAGGGACTGGAGCATCTCAGTGAGGAAAGGCTGAGGGAGCTGGGCCTGTTCAGCCTGGAGAAGATGAGGCTGAGAGGGGCCCTCATCCCTGTGTGTCAGTGTCTGCAGGGAGGGCTCAGGGCATGGACCAGGCTCTGCTCCCTGGTACCCAGCAGTGGGACAGGAGGGATGGGCAGGAACTGATGGCCAGGAAGTTCCACCTGAACAGGAGGAAGAACTTCTTCCCTGTGCAGTGACTGAGCACTGGAACTGATTGTCCAGAGAGGGTGTAGAGCCTCCCTCACTGGAGATATTCCAGACACATCTGGACACAATCCTGTGCCATGTGCTGTGGGATGGCCCTGCTTGAGCAGGGAAGTGTGACCAGATAACCCACTGATGTCCCTTCCAGTTTTATCCATTCTGTGATACTAGTAGTCACTTAAACTAGTACATTTTGTCATTTTTTCTTCTGTTTGTGGGCCACCACTGTGTGTGTAGTAGTGCAGTTGGCATTTCCAGTACCAGAGTATGTAACATGATGTTTGGTGCTAATGCTGTCTCTGCAAACTTGTTTAAGGCTAATCCTCTTCTGCACTGCATGTATGAGGATTTCAGTTTGTTTTCATCCCTCGTTCTTCTGTGATGGGATGAATCTCTCTGCTTGTGCTCTTCCATCTAGTAGAGTAGTTAAAGGGCGAGAGCCAGCAGGCTTTGCTCCCTTCTTCCAGACTGCCAACACTGCTGCAACACCACAGATGTGAGCTGAGGATACAAAGTCATGGGACAGGGTTTGTTTGTTTGTTTTTTTCATTAAAATTTGAAGGCTTCTAGCCCACTGAAGTTAGACAAGGTTGTGGTGTGAAGTTAGACAAGTTGGCGGTGGTTGCAATTCCATCCTAAGCTCTTACCTGGAGATGGAGGTGCTTTAGATTTGTGCCTCAGTCTGGGAGTGTTCAGGAAAAGGATGACAGAGCTTGTGGATTTCTTGTCCAAGAAATACTTAAAACTTTTAATAATTGTAATTATTGTGGTAACAAAACTATGTAGAGGCATTTTGATGGTTTCAGTGGTATTATTTTTCATTATTGCCTCCATTTTCACTTATAGGAATTAGAATGCTCTTGACTTTCAAACATACTTTTATTCTAGTACACTGTTGAGATTTTGCATTTCTGGTAAAACCAATGCAAATAACTGATGGGTGTAACTAATGACAAATCAAATGAAAATGTGAAACAATGGTAGTGTGTACTCACTGTCAAGGGGCGAGGGGGAAGGGAGGGGAACTTCTTTGGGATGTGGCAACTGATTTGTCTAGTTTAGCTTTTGAGTTTTTTAGTGCTGTTTGAAACCCTCTGCTAATAAAACATTTTTGGCTGTTGTCTCTGTTACAGTATGTAACAGATTATAATAAATATTTGATTTAAGCATGAGGTCAGAATGTGCATTGCTTCAGAAAAACAGTGGTTGGTTATTTGTAGTGTTTAATTGCTGGAGTATACCCTTAGCTAAGTTACTCCACTATGGATTTTAGCTGTAGTAGTGACCCGTTTGTACTTAAGAGGCTCTGCCTACTTAAGAGAAGCTGCTGAACACAGAATAGAATGAATAAACCTGGTTGCAGAGTACAATATTTCAATCACTACTCTCTATTTTTACAGCTTTTTCTAATATTGTCTTGATAACCAGCAACACTCTTGTGTACATCCTTCTTGAGGAAGAATTCCTTCTTGGAAAGGGTTGCTAAACATTGGAATGAACTGCCCAGAGGGGTGGAGGAGTCACCATCCCTGGAGCTGTTTGTGAGATGACTGGATGTGGCACTCAGTGCCATCCATGGTTCACTGAACAGGGTAGTGATGGGTCAGGGGTTGGAGTCGATGATCTTGGGGGTTTTTTCCAACATTAATGATTCTGTGCTTCTTATGATGTGAACAAGACAGCTGTAGTGGTTGGGAAGTTGAGGCTTGCTTAAGAGGGAGGTTTGGAGGAATTTGATCTGGGAAAATAAATACAAGCTGAGAAAGATTGTGCAAGCACTTTGCAAATGTATCTATGTGTTTAAACACCAGAGAGAAGGAAGCCTGAAAATGAGCAAATCTGAGCAGACTAGTCCTGTGTAATTTCAGCCTGAAAGTTTGAAGATTTTAGACTAATTCACTACTGAGATTCTGGATCAGATGTCTGAGAAGTTGTGGGATGAAAGAAGTGACCTTGACCTGAAGGTTTGCTAAGTTAGGAGTTTGATCTTTTTATTAAAATAGTATGAAGCTTTGTTGCCTTCAGAAAAATGGGGGCCAGGATTCAGGACCAAAGTGATGCCTGATTCAATCTTTTGAATTTCAATTCAAACATAATACTTAAGATTAAATGCTTTAGGATAAAGAAATATTAGGGAAAGAAGAGAGACACCTTTTATATCAACAGCCACTCACCTCCTTAGCCCTCTGTCTGATACACTGTGCTTTTTCATAATCTTTTATACAGATGTCACTACTATGAATGGTAATCAAGCATTATTAACCTCAATATGATGTTTCCAAAGATCACTTCTCCGAAACTTGTAGTCATAATAAATGTGTCATCTAAAGAATGATGACTCCAGAAATGAGTGGTTGTTACAAGTAGGTATTTTGTGCCGAAATGTGGAGTTGATAAAAATAACTCCCATGAATGAAGAGAGTACTTTATTTTTTTTTTATATGCAGCATGACTATCAGCATGGCCAGAACTGTCATCCCTACCTGTTAAAAAAATCAGACATACCTCTTAAGATAGTGCAGCAATCAGTTTTTCCCACCAGAAGGATCTCAAGAAATTTCTCTTTTTCTTTGCCTACATCAGATAAGTGTGTAAGAGGATCTCTTGGTAAGGCATCTAAAGCATGGGAAGAGAGTGCCTTGAGTTCAGCATAGCTGTAAACCGACCTGTGTTTTGTGTGCCAAGTTAGTACCTTCTCTTAATAAACTTCTGCTGCATTCAGAGTGGGTTCCAGTGTTCTTTGGGAGGTGTCTGTTGGTGCAAGGAATGCTGCCCTTGTTGGAAACAGCAGTGGCACAGCAAAATTGGCATTTCAGTAACCTTTGTGTTACTGGGTATTTAAGCTCCCTTTTACCAGTATCTTTTTCTGGAGGTGAAAACAGTGAAGTAAGGTTCAAAGAATTTTTGGAGCTTGACCATAAAAGACCTTTACATTGTATTAAGGGTGTATTTTTTCACTTCAGTTTGTATGAGAAGCCTTTCCAGAGATATTACTAAAAAACTTTTACAGGATAAATTTAGGACTAAAAGGACAGAAGACTATTGCCTAATGTATCCTCACAGGACAGAATTGAATGTCCCTTGCTTAACAAGTGCCTTGCTCTTTTGCTTTCATCCCTTTTTTTCTAGAATAGGATAAGAAGGGGTAGCCAGAAAGTTAATCCATATTTTCTGTCTTTTATTGCAGTGTTCAAGGTGCAGTGGGGCTGTGCTTTCCTCCCAGGCTTAGGATTTGTCAGAATTCTTGTGTTGTCAATATTTTGCCCATTTCTGTATTGACTTAACTTTTTCAAAAGTCAGTAGTTAGAACATGTCTTCAGCACCTGAAAACATTTATAGTTGATGCATAGTTCTTACAAACAAAGTGTGTTTAAGAAATTCTGATTTGCCTCCCACCAGGTATTGGAGTAGCATTTGGTTGAATAGATTTTTACTCGGCTCCTTCACCTGTTTCTTTGGCTACCCAGTGGGAAGTCACTGCTTGCAGCTACTCCAGTTTCATTTTTAACTAACATTTCAGTTTTCTTTGCTGGATTATGTGGACAAAAACAGTTATTCCTAGTATTTAATAGTGATAAATTTCCTGGGATATGCAAACTAAGAAAGCTGTACAAAACTTACCTCTGAACAGTTTTTTTTAGAAGTAAAAGCTGGGGTATTAGTCCTGTACAGGCATTTACAGTGGTTCAAAATGTGTTCTATTCAGTTGTTTGGAAGCACTTTAAGGTAAGTTGCAAAACTGGTTTTATCTTATCAGAGTGTCAGTTCTGTTGCAGCTGAGATTAAGAAACCCTTAGAATTTCAATGTGTGCCTTTCCTAGGAGCACATTATTCTTGGGTAACTCGTGACTTCATATAAATTCAGCTACCAGAGTCTGGAAGGTAATTGACTTTTGGAGTTTTTGATCCAAAGATCACTAGGAGTAAGGAAGGAAGTCTTAACTGTAGAGAGGTTGAGGCTTTTCAGCCACAGTGGTCTTTAAGCTATTCAGAATTTCATTAAACCTTTTTCTAGGTGTCGAGTGAGTCCGTGAAGTAGACATAACACCATGAAAGGGGAAAAAAAACAAGAAGGAAAAGAAAATAAGAACTAAAGAACTTCTCCTAAAAGAAAGTTCATCTTGTCCTGACCATCTCAGAACTTAGGCATGTTCCTCTATCTTCTTTCTCTGCCACTTTCACTTTGGGGAGAGGGTCTATGAGTGAAACCTTTGGCTGTGTTCTTCATGTTCCACCTTGGAGAAGCCAGCCAGAGGAGTGTGTTACTCCTTGACTTCTACACTGCTCCAGGGCAATCCTGATAATCCAAATGAAGTTGTCAGCTGCCCCTTTTCTAGGGTTTTTTTGGCTCCAGATGTTGTTCCTTACCCTGAACAGAGGGGAACAGTTCTGAATGTGGGAAGGCACTCATTTACACTCAATTACAGGGATCAGTACACCTGTAAATGGAAGGGATAGTGAAGAAGCCAGTGAGGTAATCTTATCTCCCTTCTTCAAACCACACCTCCACTCCCCTCCTTCTGCTTGGGAGATGATAGAGGAGGAGATGGGAGTGAGGGTAGCCCGTGAAGATGACAAACAATTTAGGGAATTAAATATTAAGAGACAGAATCTTTTCTACATCAGCAGTGATCCAGACTAGTATTTTTTCCTAGAAAAGAGCTTTGTGGACCTGGTTAGGTTTGCCAGGGTTGTACTTGAATGCAGCAGCAGCAGATAGGTTGAGTTTGGATGGGTTTAGAGAAGAGACCTGTCTGCTCAGCACTGGTCTGGCTGCATGCAGAGCAGGAACCAGGGTGGGAATTGAGGTGAAATTCCAGACCTTTGTGATCCTGCAGCCTCTGTCAGTATATCATGATTCGTGAAGGAGAGCTGTGACAAGCTGTAGCAGTGCTGGAGGTTGTGTGAACATGGCAGCAATCGCCTTTCTCCTCTTTGTGCCCTGTGTGAGGGCATCTTGGCCACAGGAGCTGAATTAACTTTGCTGCTGCTGGAGGAAGGAGATGTTGCTTTCTTTATGTGCTTCCATGCCCTGAGTGATCCACCCTTCCCCTGTGCCAACTTCTGTATTTGTTTGATCTGTAGGAGCCAGGTGCACTAAAAAATACTCATTTGTTGGATGGTTATTCTGCTGTTTTTGCTGGCTTGACCAGACCTACAGTGCAGTCAGGGCTTGCTCAAGGTAGAGAGCTCAGGGATGGAGAGAGAGAAAGTGTGCAGGCATCTCTCTCCTCTTCTTACCTTTGACAACAGTGAATTATTGAGACCATATCATAAAATGCTTTGTTAGGTTTTCTTTTTTTTAAAGCATGTTTGGCTTTTTTTGTATAATCAGGAAGTTCGCTTCCAAACCCTTTTCTGCAATAATCCAGACAATGGTAAGGAAAGGACAAGAAAAAAGGAAACAGATTACTTTTTTTGAGGGGAAAGGAAATGTTCCAAATTAACATGAAATTATTAACACACGCACACAAAAAATAAGTTGTTCTTATGGTCTTAATTTGTTTTTTCCTTCTTCCCATACACATAAACATTCTCTGTAATTAAAACCAAGCTCTTAACTTTACATCAGGGCCTCACTTCATTCAGGATTTTAAGTGGTGACACTGCCAATTCCAATTCGGAAGGCTACTAAGTCTGGGATTTTTATTTGCTGAATATGTGAATTAATTCTTTGAAGCATATTAGCTTCTGACATGGTTAGACGTTCTTCAAATGTGTGTGTGCCTTGTTGGGTCCTTGAGGACTTAAATGTTCACAGTTGAGTGTACTCTGAACAGCAAGCATGCTTGATGTTTGTGAGTAATTCTAATCTTTAAAGAAACTTAATCTGTTACTTCTGGTTCTGGTGTGATTGTGTGCAAAAGCTCTGATAGCATATTTAGGAATGTTCAAGAAATTCAAAACCAAAGTTTTCCTGAGCCACCTATTTTCAGATTTTGTTTTGCTCCAAACTTAAATGTAAAATGTATTGTATTGATCAAGAAATTATTTCAGTTAAAATATCTGCCTTCCTGTCTATTTGTTTTGTTGGGGGTTTTTGTTTAGATTTTTGTCTTGGGTCTTTTTAAGAAAAGTTCTGTGTTAGTGCATCTAGATCAAGTTTAGATTGAAAAGTACCAACTTCGACTTACAGAAAACACTGTTTTCCTTTCTACAGCCCCCAAACTAGGAGTAACCTCTTTGTTAGTGTGTTTTTGCAAGTATCTTAATTTCAGACCTTCAGCACTACAGACATGAAAGGAACAAAAGGAGCTTTCAAAACTGAAGGTCAGACAGAACTGTTTTGCTCAGTCAGAGCTATTAGATTAAGATTCTTTTTCTTACTTTTTCCTTTCTGGAAAAAGCAGTTATCTGTTGGCCGAGTTTCTCGGATGTTCAGCCCTTAAGGTTCAATTATCTTTAAAAGCATAAAGTAAACAGGGTGCTTAAAATATCAGAAGTTCTTTCCCTAATCTTAGATCTCAAGTGTGTCAATTTTTTTATCAGCTGCAGGCACTTGTAATTGTAAAGTATTCAAAACTTCATAGCTGCCATCAAGATACACTTTGAGGATACTTTCTCAGCTCTTGCAGATGAATCTTCTTGGATTCTTAGTTTGAAGTTTTCAAAAGTTCGAGTTGTCTGTTTTCTATGTTGATAAGGGATGTTTTCAAATAGGTTGCTGACTGTAGAGTTGTTTTGTGTTCTGTGTTTGAAATACTTAAAATTTTCTCAGAACAGTGACTGGGAATCAGATTTATTTTATTTTTTTTCTCTTTGTGAAGACGATCATGATGGGTGCTTTGTTTCCCTTCTTAGTGGATCTGGTGACTTTTAAATGATTCCATAAAACATCAGCTGGGAGTGTTAGGAATACCTTTGTTTTCCTTGTAGCCTTCCCTTCCTTGTAGCCTGGTGGGTGTTTTGCAGGCATTGTGTGTTAGGGAAGGATTTGAATATGAGTGTCCTGATTTTGGAGGATTGCTCCAAGCACTGATGAGTAGCAGCTGCCACTGCCCTGGCATGGGCTGACAAGTTCTGAGAACATGTCCCAGCTATTAACGAGGCAAAATCCACAGCAAAACTGTTGGTTTGGGTGTTCTCCACGCTGGTGAGTTACAGTGTCTCTTGAGATAGCACTTTTCAGTATCCACGGTCCCTTAGGTATTGTGTTAAACAGCAAACTCAGAAGTATAATCTGACATTATTCTCAGGGATGCAGTTAAGCAGAGAGGTGAGGTCACTCTGTGAAACTTCTGTGATCCTTTCCCTGAATGTTTGTTGTATTTCGGAATGAGACTTAGTTTCTCATACTGCTAATGTATTTTTTAAAAATTTTAAAGTGTTCCAGAAAACTAATGTGGGAAATTCTCTTCTCAAAACCCAGGCTATACCCAGGTTCTCAGTATTTTTTACAGTTCCAAAGACAAGGAAAAGTGTAAGATAATATCTTCCTGAAATGTGGTTTTAGATACATGGCTGGAACATTCAGAAATCAGCAGTGACTTGTGAGAATATTGGCGCATGTTAGAATTTAAATGTGTATTTTGCTGAAAGCTGCTTTAAGCTCCTTTTTCTAATATGTGCTAAAAATTGATCTGTGAAGTTTTTGCATTTAAAAATGGAGCTTTACAGTGGTTTGTAGCTGTTCTTACTGAGAGGTTTCCCTTTTTTTTTTTTGTAACTGTTTGAAAAAAAAAAACAAACAAAAAACAACCAGTTTGAAATGTTTACCATTCGGACAAAGCTATAGGAATTACTCCGAACTTTCCTTTTCAATTAACTTTTCCTCTTACACTTAGATGCTAGCTTGAGACTTTGCTGCCATCTCTAGTTTCTTGATGAAATTTATCTTGAGCTGCTGTTCAGTCCTGCATTATCATCTGTATTCTTAAAAAGACAAATTTTGGTTGATTTTCACAACTGCTGTTAGAAGAATTTGTTTTGTAAAGCTTGTGAAGAAAATAGCTGTCCCCTGTGTTGTTTTTTTTTTTCCCTGAGAATACATTAGGGAATTTTTCTAAGGAGAAATATCTTGTGTTTTTAATATCTTGTATTTGTCTTTGTTTCATCTTCAGATACAGCTGTAGTTAATAAGCAAAATTCCTGCATTTTTTTGCTCTCACTTTGGCTGTTAAAATTTGTAAGTCACACTCCTGTTACTGTATTTACTATGGTAAAGACAGTACATTCTGTTTTTTGGTGTTGAATATAGAACAGTTTTGGGTTTTGCTGGTCTCTTCAGTACCAACATTCTACTTCCAGTTTGAGTTTCAGTACACCTGAATTTTTAAGTGTTTCTTTGCCAGTTTTCATTCTTTTAGGGTTTCTTTTGTAATGTGACACTCTTAGCTCTGCTGAAACTTCATTCTGGATTTTTTTTTTTTTCCTCTGCTTTGGCTCGCATTTCTTTTCCTATCAACTAACAACTTTCCCTAACAACTTGTATACGATTTTTCACATGGTGTATTCTGGCTTAGGCTGAGATCTTCTTTGGTTTTCTGGGCTCCCAGCAGACTGGGGGATGGCTGTCAGTCAGAATTTTGCTCCCATGGAAACTGGCTTGCTGCAAAATCAAACCGCAATTTCAGTTCCTGAAACCTGAGCTAACAAAAGGTTTTTCCTCAGAGTTACAAGAACCTTTGAAAAAGTGTCATCATTATAGTTTTATCTTTGAATCTGCAGCCAACTAGACTGTAGTGTTGAGACCTGTGTTTGTTTTCTCTGGAGGGAGTGGTACAGGGTAACCTGTTCTGTTAGTGTTTCAAAGTCCTGATGACAGGTCACATATTTAATGTGACTTTTTGGTTTCTTTGTTTTTGGTGGTTTTTTTTGGTGTTTGTTTGGTTTTTTTTTGTTTTTTTTTTTGTGTTTTTTTTGTTGTTGTTGTTGTTGTTGGATTGGGTTCTTTTCCCCATAATAGCTGTAAAAGCTGTAGAGAAAAGTGCTTTTCTTTTTTGCAGGTTGACTTTGCCTCTGCAGCATGGAAAAAGTAAATATTCAAGGAAGAGAACTGATTCTCTGCAGTTGAATTGTGTTCTGTGAGCATGTGTGGAAGAGGGGAGTTTATCTGATCTCTTCTCACCAGGGGGAAATAAGATCTTGGCCTACTTGTCTTAGCAACCATGCTTCCCTACCCAGTCACTTTCTGGGAAAGTAAGGGTTTTTCAGCAACAACACTTATAAATAAGTGTATTATACCTAATAAGTACAACCCTGCTCCACTCTTTCCTGTACAATCTAACTAGCAGAAAGTGCTTTTTGTATTTTTCACATTTTCTGCTTTA
>WEIU01023140.1:139501-205681 GCA_013389925.1 Aegithalos caudatus
TTTTTTAAGAATCAGCTTGGTTTATTGATTTTTCCAGGCGAACTGTCTTTTGTGCAATAATTAATAGAAAACACTGTTTTAGCTTGTATAAAAATTCATAAGGTATATCATAACCAAAGTAGTAGAGGTAAAAATTGAAGAATGAGGGTCATAAAGAGAGCTTTAACAAATCCAAAAAAAAAAACAAAAAAAACTGGTAGGAAGAGGAAGAAGGAGAATAGATGCCAAGAAAGAAAACTGACATAGAATTCTGTGAAATTGATTATAGTTGTGTTTTAGATCCAACATACAAAACTTCTGTAAGGAGGATAAATGCAAAGAAATTAAGACTGTAGAAAAGCAGAAACAGAAATGTTCTAGAGCATACAAGTGTAAAACCCCCTTTGTTTTCTCTCTAAGAATTACTCTATTATACTGTTTTATGGAAAAGGTGTGAAAAGCAGTCATTAGTACAGACAATACATTGGAAAAATAATAATTCTAAAAGTTTCTGCAGCAGCTTTTAAATATGTGACTGATTCATTGTTTACATGTGTTTGGTAAATGGAAGACTTCAAGGTTTAGGGCTTCTGTAACAATCTGTGAAAAATCTACATATTTTGTTTAAAAATTAAAACCTTATTTAAAAAAAAAAAAGTCTAACTTCTCAGTGTTATGCCTTTTCTCTTTTTATTCTGTTATTCCTGAAAGGCAGGGAGCAGGAATCATTGAAATCCTGGCCAAGTGTATTTCTGGAATCTTGGTTTTTAATTGGAGCATGGTCCAACCTGCTTCTGCTGATGGTGCAGGATGAGAAAGAAGGGGAACAGAAGCTGGAATAGGAAGCTGCTGAGAGAAAAATTGCTACTGGGGGTGACTGTAGGAGGAAGAGAGAGGAAAAGGATGGGTAAAGTGGGTTCAGAGGAAGGGATAAGGAACAGAGTTTGAGAAGTGAAATTGAACCAACAGCCAGAGGATATCTTGTGATTTGCAGCCTGCAAGCACAGACAAAGTGGGTTGAGGGAAGGAAAAGTAGCAAGTAGAAATTTATTTACTGATTAATAACAAGGTATTTGTAAAGGTAAGAGGGGGAGCATCCCAGATGGACTAAAGGTTGTGGAAAAGACACAGCTGGTGCTGGAGAAGGGGGAAGAGGAATGAAAACAAGATGAGAATTGTGAAAGGCAGGATTAGGATTAGTGAGGTGATAATCAAACATGAGAGAGACCATTTTAGCAAATCAGAGTATGCAGAAGGGTGCAAAGACTGATTCATGAGTAGGGATGGAATGTTTGACAAGGTTATTGCCATCAAGTCTTCAGTATTCAGTGGCTTTTAAGTTGAATGTTTTTTAATTGTAGTGATTTATTTCTTTATTTGTGTGCCATTTATCCAGAAGAGCAAAGAAAGTAGAGGTTCTTAGCATGTTAAAATAATACATAAATTGTAAAAACTGTACTGAGCAGAATCATGGGGTAATTGTGTGTGGTAGTAGTTGATTGTTGTCAGCCATCTCGTTATTTTTTTCTCTGTTCCTTAATCCTTATATTTTAACTGATTAAATTACTCCTGCTAAATCTTCATTCTTGCTCTTCCCTTGTCTCCAGTGCTTGTGACACAGCTCCCTTCGTTTTAAATGAACTAGGATAATTTAAATGTTTCAAAAATTCTGTGTTGTAAGCCTAGCTCAATCAGACTAAAGCAGGCTAGGGAACAATTGCAGGAATCCCAAGGTGGGGGATGGAATTGTGTTCATCTCCAGAAGAGGAAACAGCACTTGGTTATAGCTCTGGTTGACAGCTCTCTGCCAGCCTGGATTACCTGATCCTGTTTATGTGCACTGTACTGCAGCACAGAAATTTTCAATTTAGCAAAAGTCGTTTTTTGTTTTAGTACAAACTTGCTAATATTATATCAAAACATTATTGGCACAACCAACCTTGAAGATGTTCACTGGACAAAATTTGTCAACTCAAGCTCAGTTGACAGACCTTATTTTTAGGCAATGTAGAAAAATTTTATATATAGACTATATATATAAAAAAATTATGTATAGAGTTTTGTAACTCTTGGCAGACTTTTCTTAAAATCTTGCTGTTAGGGCAGACCTTTTTTTTTTTGTTTTGTTTTGTTTTGTTCACTTGGGTTTTGCTGGTTTTTTGGGGTTTTTGTTTTGTTGGGGTTTTTTTGAGTTTTGTGTGGTGGTTTAGTTTTTAGTTTCCTGAAGTTGAATGATCAATATATTCTCTATTAACATCAAAATTATGAGTTCTGTGGATTTCATCTCTCTACCTACTGGTACTTTCTGTCTTTCTTCTGAAAGAGTAAGTTTCCCCACTTTTTGAAATTCTTAGTATTTTGTTCTCCGTTAACATTTCCATATGACACATGTAAGTCATAAAAAAAAGAAAATAATCCTCCTAGCATTGCAAACTTAAAAATTATCCAGGACTACTTAGTAAGTGTGACTTTTAAAATTAGCAAGTGTGACACTTTCTTCATTTCCTGTGATGTGCAGTGTGAATACTGTAACCACACTTGGTTTTTTTAAATCTAGTGTCTAGATTTGAATGAGTAGCACAGGAATCAGCATGGGGCTGTTAAAGTGGCAGTGATTTTTCCTGTATCCTCTGTTCACAGCGTTCCTGAGTAGGGGTGGGGTTGTACAAGGTCACCAATAGACAGAATTCACCTTCAGCTGCATTTGGCATCTTTACAAAGAAAGAGAGTTGGTGAAATGTTCTTGGAAGGATGTTATCGTGTAGAAATACTTATTTTACAAACATAAACCTGAAAATTACCTTTTGAAGCACTGCTTTTCCATAAGAGAATCTTCTATATAGATATAATAAAAAACAGCCTTGCTCATATAGTATTTTTGTATAGTGGCTTAGCAGAAAACAGGCATTGTAATTTTAGATTTCCTTCTTAGAAATGTGCAAGATACTGTGATGCCATTCAGCTTTCCATGTCTCTATAGAATTGTGTGATGCTCTTATCTGTCACTGAAAAAGAAGATTCCAGTGTATGGATGTAGTCAGAAGATGGGGTTTTGTGTCAATCAGACAGTTATTTATATTCAGTCTACAATAGAAAATGGTGCTCTGTCCCTCCTCCCTGTGGATTTTTTCTTTTATGCTGCTGGAAAGAAGCAGGTCATTGTCACCTCTGTCTCAGACTAATAAGACTGGAGATTGTTAATGTATAGTAGGAATGCAGTACAAATTCTCTTGCTGCTGGCCTCTTTCAGTGTCTGAAGATTTATGGGTAGGAAAAAGAAGAATATCCCTTTAAGCCGTTTTTGCTGTTTCAGTTTTCTCTCCTGTATAGTGACCCATCATTCCAGAGGCAGTAGAGTGGATAAATAATATTTGTGTTGCATTGTTCCTTGGACAAAACAAAGAAAAAAAAGCTTGAGGACTCCGATAAGTGAATGAAGTTTCGAAAATGAATGAGTAATGCCACGTATGCTCACTATGTGTGTGCCATTGGACCAAAAGGAAGGAGCTCAGCTGTGTCTTCCTGATAACCTCTTAGCTGTTCAAAGACTAGTGCCAGCTAGTCCTTTGCACTTCCTCTTCTCTAGCCTACAAAAGCTCATTTTCCTCAGCTTGCCCTCATGGAACAAATGTTTGAAATCTAATCGGATGCTTGATTTGTCAATTGTTTTCAAGGATCTTTGGTCCCTACTTGCAGCTGGCACTTTTTCATTTTTTTCTCCCTATTAAAAAAAATCATGGTAGATTAAGAGAAAGCAAATAATATTGTCTCTCTAGACTTCAGAGCAGCCTTTGAGAACATATCCCATAAGATTCTCAGAGAAAATAAAGGAATAGGGGCTGGTTGAGCACACAGTGAGGATTGAAGAGGGTGCTTATCAGTGGCACAAAGTCCAGCTGGAGGCCAGAAACCAGCATTGTGTCCTGGGGTCAGTACTGGGTTCAGTCCTCTTCAACACTCTCATTAATGGTCTGGGTGATGGGACAGTCTGTTCCCTCAGCAGCTTTGCTGGTGACACCAAACTGGGAGCAGTGGCTGGTACCAGCCAGGGTCGTGGTGCCACCCAGGAGTCCCTGGCAGGCTGGAGCAGTGGGCTGGTAGGAGCCTCATGCAATTCCACAAGAAGTGTGGAAAGTGGGGAGGAACAACCCTAGGAACACAGCAGGGCTGCCCAGCTGGAGGGGGTGTGTGCAGGACAACCTGTGCTGGTGGGCACCAAGGTGAACAAAAAAGGGACAGTGGCATCCTGGACTGCCTGAGTGTCAGCAGGAGGTTGAGAGAGGTGAGAGGAGCAGTGGGCACAAAGTGAAACATGGGGCTGACTGAACATGGGGAAACATTGGGGTTTTTACTGTGAGGATGACTGGGCACTGTCACAGATTGCTCAGAGGGGTTGTTGGGTCTCCATCCCTGGAGATGGTTCAGAGAAGATGGTTCTTGGCAGCTCACTGTATGTGGCCCTGCTTGATCAAGAGGGGTGGATCAGATGACCAACCATTTCCCTCCAACCTCAGCCATTCTCTGATTTTGTGTATATGATTTAGAGAAACATTGCTCAAGGTTTTTATAAGCTCTGGGACAAGTTTCTCAGCAGGAGGCTGAAGCATTGAGTTTTTAATTGGGTGCAACCAGGGTTTGCAAGTGGCAGCTGCTTTTGATGTTTCTGTGGTGGAATGGCCTCTGATACTTTATTCAATATCTCACAATTTATAAAATCAGTGGGAATGGGATGCACAATTCTACATGCTCAGATTTGCTGAGATCAGAAGCATGTTGAAAATCTGGCTGTAATATATCTTTAAGTTTGTCATCTTAAGTTGGATTTTTCATTTAGTACTAAAAGTTATTGGACAGCATTTCAGACCTCATATCCTTCTAAACCTGAGGGCCATACATAACTTCCAAAACATTTGGAAACATTTCTTATGATGTCTCAATTCCTAATTGCTGCCTCATTCACTATGTGTATATGGCAATGCTTTCTCCCACAGTGTGGTGCTATTGTGTTTAACTCTGTAAAGCTGGTAACAACTGAGATATATCATTCTTTAAAAGGGTATGAGACAATAAAGCTACAGCTAACAAGGATCCTAATGTTTTCCTCCTTTTGAACACCACATTCCAGTTAACATTTCTTATGTAAGCTGTGAGAATGGACGAGGTTTACATGGAGGTATATGCTAGTAAACCTAATTATTTTAAAAGTTTTAGTGGCTTTTCAGCCTCCTCTAATTTTGCATTGTAAAGAGAAGCAAAAAATAGAGTGTTTTTCACAGCTCGTCTTTCACTCCATCCATCATAGAAACATGAATGAATGTGGATCTTCCTTTTGGTTTTTCCATGTGGGCTTCTCTCAAGTAGGGAGATAACAACAGTAGGTGAAACACCTGGGTACGAGGTAGCTTTTACACTTAAATTTTTGCTAAATTAATGTAGACATTTGACTAGGTTGTTGGAGCACCGTTGCTAAACTAGAAACAAGTAGTCTTCTGCACAGGAGCGGAAAAAGATGAGCTTAACTTAAAACCATTAAATAATTATGGAGTTGATTTCCCCTTTCCTCCCCTTCAAATGATAGTGAAATGCTAAGCCAGGAGGATGTTATACAGAGATACACCTCACATTGAAAGTCAGGTGTGAAAAAAGGATCATTGTTAATTGTTTTATTTCCTGTAAAAAAATGTGCCCAGCTTCTTGCAGTTCACAGTTTGTTCTCCTTGTTCTTTTCTCTTTTTTTTTTTCATTTTCTTTTTTTCAGCCTTAATTTTGAATCAGGAATTTGTGTTTCCTAGAAGGAAGTTGTTTCTTATGACTGATTTATACTAATGCATCCGTGAATGATTCTTAGAGCTTTGTTTGCCTTTCTGTCATGCACTTCAAGTATCTTATTTTCTACTCCATTTGCATAAAATGAGTTCACATTCTTTTTCTTTATTTTTAAAAATCTGGTCATCACGTTCTTCTTTTTCCAAGTTGCATCTTTCTACCTCCAGTGACATCTGTGCAGCAGTAATGTTTACTCTTCCCTGTTTTAACCACGTGGGTCTGTGATTTTAAGCCTCTCTCCTGTTACTGAGACCCAGTGCCAAAGACCGAAATTAGCTTATTTAAATCCAGTTACAAAAAGGTATTAGTTCTTGAATTTGTCTTGCTGATTTAGTATGCACATACAAGCTTTTGCTTGAAGGTGATGTAATGAAAGGCTTGTTTGCTGTGATTGTTCAGTTAGTTGGAGTTCATGAGGTCCTTTAATGCAGCAATATTCTGCAGTTATTAAAGGTGTGAAAGCCTTTCAAGAGTAGTGTTGCTAACAACCTTAACAGGGTGTTGCTTAAGCTTTAAAATGTTTTGAAGAATCTGAAGCTTATGCAGTTATTTTTAAGTTATTGCATCTTAAATAAACAAATCTTCAAATAACTGTTAAATAGGCTAATAAGACTTATCTGGCCTTCACCGTGTTTATGCTATAAATAGATGTAAAGCCATTCCTTGGCAGCAGGCCCCTTAACAGGCTTGTGAGTGCTTTACAGCCTGACCCATGTGTGTCTGGGGGACCCACCTGTGAGTAAGATCACTTTTAAATGGACATTTTTTCAGTGGTGAAAGTAAGTAAGGAAAGAAGTAAAATGTTTAGTCATAGGAAAAGAGGGAAGGGGATGGATCCATCTAGTGATTTTAGTTCTTAAAGTCTTCATGAATTAGCAGCATGCATCAGTAAGTAGTTGAATAAATTCATTGTCAAATATCCAGGGAGTGTGTGGCTCTTCTCTGAGTATACCACGCTTCACCCATCACAATTGATATCATTTATCATTTCCTCAGTGATTAAAAAAGATGTAAATATAAATTGATATGTAAAAGAGCATAAAGGATCACCTGCTCCAAACTTGCAGCTCCAGAAGAGTGAATGTAAAATACCTTTTCTGTAGTTAAATTACACATGGACTTGTGTGGTAACTGGAAAAAATGTCCTCAAAATTTGCTACACAAGAATGGGAGAACAGAGATCACCTGAACTGTTAATATATATAATTTAAATTTCTAGAGAAATGTTAAGGTGATAGGGCTGTTGTCAGATAGACATAATTTTCTTGCCAAGAGAAAGAATTTAAAAATCATTTTCAGGAAAGCACAATGTTATTTCTCTCATTTAAATGACCTTGTAGGCATTTGATGAGTAAATAGGTCTTTAAAGAAGGACTATTTAGATTAATTTCCAAATTTGCTTAAAATGGTTAAACATGTATACAAAGTGGCTGGAGTGCATCAGAATTGTTGTCTATTATGCCTTATCCATTAAAATATATATTTGTGATGATGCTGTGCACTGTAATTGTTTTATGCAAAGCAGCATGTCTTGTTTTCCGTACAGTGACACACAGAGAGTGGAATTTCATGATGGGCAAAGCAATTTCTTCATTAACAGGGCCAAGATTTGTGTTTAGCTGCTGGTAGTATTGAAACCTGTCAGTTATGTGCTGTCTGTAAGCTGGTTTTGCCTAATAGTGGAATTAGTTGTAGCAGTCACTTGCTTGGAAGTCTTGACTGCTTAGGAGATTAAGGCATGTTTCTGATTTGCAACCCAGTCACAGAGAAATTAATTTAAAAACAAAACTACTGAGATTAACAGCTGGGAAACTAATAATATCTCATTGTGTTTGTGAGCTGAAAAATAGTGTGGCAGCAAATTACAATTTGGGAGAAGTTGGGTTTTTTTAATATGTGCTCCTTTGTGCAGTGAGTATTAATAATGTGTGTTTGCATTTCCTCTGAATGTAATTTGTTTGGGGTGTAAGTACATGTTTATAGCCTTAGTGCCAGCCATGATATAGAAAATACTGTCACTCTGTAACAAAACTGTTTTGCAACATAGTAGTGGGAAATACTTTTAATATCAGTACATAAAGACAATTAATTTCAGGAGCACAATCCTCCTGCCAATTCTGACAAGTCCTGCTTTGGCAAGTACAGAGGGAAACAGAGAAAATAATTTCACTAATAATTGGAGAATGTATTATTTGGGGATTTTATTTGGAACTCTTTTTTTTTTCTAGTGTAAGATTAGTGAGAAATAAAAAAGATAGAGTTTTCTCAGGTCCACATTGATATCTCCAAGCACAGTCTTCTAGAGCTTTTGTCTCGTGTGTTGTGTTTGCATGTAAACATAATTTATAGGGTATCTAAGCTGTCTCTTTGAAAAATACATACAAGTTTGTCAGAAAGTTCATCTTACAACATTATGGAGAAGAATTAGTGTTTGTCATTGCATTCTTGCATGGTCTTGGGAGCTCTGTGTACCTCTGTGTCTAAGAGATTCTTGACAAGGAGCATCACTAGCAGAAGCAAATGAGTGTTATAATTTTGGAAGTAGTATAACTTATTAAGATGGGCACTGTTTAAGTGGATTTGTCCTGTATGTGGTAATGCCTTACAGTATAGTCCTTGGACAGTAATTTAGTGGTTTTGTATCTGTTTAAAGTTCTCTAAACCCAGAGTTGCAGCCTGAGCAGGTGCTACTTAGGAATGGCAAGACCGTTCTCAATTAAGTGCAAACAGAAATGAAATATTTTCCAACTCAGCTACCAGTGAGCAGAGATTCTTGAATGTAAACCAACAGTGCTACTGGTTTTGATTGCAAGCACAATGGTGTAAGACACAATGGCAACTTTCTCAACAACTTCCTTAACTCTGAATTTTTCTTCTTTATAACCTTTCCTGTTATTGCTTATATCCCTTATGGATCTGTTTATCCTTCTGTTCAAAACTGAAGAATAATTTGTGATACTGCATAAAATTAGATGTGAGTATGTACCAAAGAGCTAATGATCATTAAAGTGCCTGTGGAATTCCTGACCAATTTCCAAGTAACTTTATTGCATGCTCTAAAAATTTCTGTACTACTACTGTTTATTAAAATAAACTGATCTCCATATATCATCTTGGCTAAAATACATCTCAGAATAATATTGAATTTTTTTTCCAAAAGCAAAAGAAGTTTGTCCTGTGCACAAACTGTGACCAAACAAAAACAATTTTAAAGCACAACAAAACAAACAACAAAACTGAACGAAAAAAAACCCACAACAAACAAAACCCCACAAACACACAACATAGAACCCTCCCAAACTAGTCTGCATTTTGTGTTGAAGAGCCACATTATGAGTTTACAGAAGCTCTGCAGAAATTCAAGTAATAAATAACATTAAGTGCATTAGGTGACCATAAGGAATATGTGCAGGACTTAGTTTTGTGTATTTAGTTTTCAGTCTGTCTCAAATTAAAATACAGAGCTCTGCAAGGAGCTTTATTTTGTTGTAACTGTTGAGAGTACCATCTTATTTTCTGTGTTAGATATGCAATCTCCTGTTCTCTAAACTCCCCTTTTGTGTGTGGCTTTTCGAGCGTGTCCATGCCACTGACAGATGGTTCAGACTGGACCAGAGGAGAGAGTGCCCCTCTTGGGGTCATTTAATGTAATCATTCCTGCCTGTGAAATTTTGTGAGTAAGAGCTACTTAATTTTGTTTCTGAGACAAAACTAGTGGTTTCTTGGTATTTTTAATAGTTGGAACAAGGATTTTGGCCTTAGACTTTGTGTGTGTTTGGGGAATTTTACGTTGTTAGAATTACTGCTTGTTCATCATAAAATATCCTAACAGAATTGGAATGCAATCAGTAAAATGCATGTTGTTATGGCATTAGAGTTACATTAAACTCTACTGTCAGAAATCATTAGAGGAAGTATTGTCTACATGATTTGTCAACCTGTATGAGTAAACCTTGCATAACTTCTTCCTACAAACACTGTTCTTCCATAGCTGTTATGGCCTGGACATATTATAGCATTGCTAGAAGTATTTGCTTTATTTATTTAATATTGGTAATGCTGTTGTTGTCATTCAGATAAGCAGTAGGACTGTAATTCAGGTATAAGGACATTAAAGAGATTTCACCATTTCTGGGCTGTGGATTGCTTTACACCTGCAGTTCATATTCTTTGGGTAAATTGTGTTACATCTTGCTCAAACAGAATTCTGTGTATTCTCTTCTAAATGCGTACAAGTAAATATCATCTATCTCAAGGTGTTGTTTGAATATAACTTAGGGTTGACATTTTCATTATAAAATACTTTTTCAATGAGTTGCATTGTTTTAAATAAAAACTATGCCCTGCCAGTACTAATAAATTGAGAAATGTTGTATCTAGCAAATTTGGCTTAGTGATTTTACTAGCAAAACAGGTCAGTGTTTTAAATTTCTAAAATCTAACATTATTCTGTTTCTAGTATTATCTGTACATAGCTCTGCAGTTGTAAGCTGATCAAGCATCCAGTGCAATACCTTTTGTTCCAAGCACTGGTTACAGCAGCTTGGTCTTTGCTTTTGAGTCTGACTTTTCAAGCTGAATAACACAATTGAGTTGTGTGCTGATATTTTGGTTTTGTGGCACATGCTGAAGTTGCTTTCTACGTGAAACATCTCTTTTGTTAACAGATTTCTTACATCCTGATGTTAACTGAAGGGGGGGAAAAAAAAGCACATCAAGTCTGTAACTTGAGCAGCAGTGCCTGGGACCCAAACTTCTGTAGTGTACAGCTAAACAAATCCCACTTTCTAGAGTGTCATTTTTGGAAAATTTCTTTTTGCATTGGTAATTGTCCTGGTTTCAGCTGGGATGATTTTCCTCCTAGTGGCTGGTGCAGTGCAGTGTTTTGGATTTGGAATGTTGATGTTAAGTTGTTGCTGAACAGCACTTATAGGGAGTCAAGGCCTTTTTGTCCCTCAACCCATCCCCCAGAAACTGGGGGTGCACAGGGAGCTGGGAGGGGACACAGCCAGGACAGGTGACCACAGGTGACCCAAGGGATATCCCAGGCCAGGTAAGGTGCTCAGTGTATAAACTGAGGGAAGAAGGTGCCTGATGCTCGGGCTGCTGGATGTCAGTCAGCAGGTGGTGAGCAATTGCATTGTGCATCACTTGCTTGGCATGTAATAATAATAAATAATTATTATAGTAGTATTATTTATACTAATTTCCCCTTTTGCTTCTGTCCTGTTCACCTGTCTTCTCAACCCATAAATTCACTTTTTTCTCTCCCCCAGCCCACTGGGGCTGGGGAGTGAGGGGATGCCTGTGTGGTGTTTGCTCCTTGCTGGGTTAACCCACAACAGTTACCAACATAGTGCCATTGTTAATTAGTACTGAGAATGTGAGCCAATGAAAGTTGTGAGACAATAATAAAGTTATTAATATATCTGTATTTTAATACTGATGCAGTGAATGTGGATAGATTTCATACAACTTGCATGCATCTTGCTCTTCAGATGCTCCAACTGTATATATTCTGTTTTAGGGCATATAACCATGATCCTAAAAAAAGCCTGCAGATAAGTTCAAATAACACTGGAAATGTGAAAAGGAGTGTAACTATTTCTACCCATAGGTTACATGGTGTGTTTTCTAATAGAGTGCTTTTAGAAGATTGCTGCCAAAGCACTGAAATGTTGAAGTTAATTTAGCATTCCATTTGTGAATTCAGGAAAAAAAAAGAAATCAAGAGATTAATTATGCAATGTAAATTTGAGAAAGAGCAAATTGAACTCTTCAGTCGCTTCTCATATTAATTCTTCAAAGGGAAACAATTAAATTTTTAATATGTGTTAAAATTTTTCATTTGTCTGGTATTTTTTTTTAGTTACTGTTTTTTCCAGATGTCTGCCTAACAGACCTAATGTTTCCAAGTCACATCAATGTATATCAATGGAATTTGAGAGGAGGATGGATATTAACATGGGTCTTTATCAGAACTGTGTAAACCATATGACTTTTCTGGCCTTTCTCAAAGCATTTTTAAACACTCCAAAATTTAACCATCTAGTACTTGAAAATGAGCAGATCTTTCCCCAAGAACAAATGTGCAAGAAAGACAACAGTATTAATCCCTCTCTGTTTGCATTTTAGGTTGTTTTGAAATATGTGATGTATTTTTCTCTTATTACCAATGTGAGATTTAAATTGCCTTGTAACAGAGAAATATTTTTTAAAAATCACACCTGCAGTATGGATTTCTGTCTCCATCGCTGTTTTTTTATTTTTTTTCTCAGGTCATGAGTGCTCTTTTGAATTAAATCTCTTGATCATCCAACCTTAATGTGCTTTGCTGCATTTCATATGGTAGAGTGATACCAGAGTGTGAGAACTGAATTAATTTTGTATTAAACTAAGCTAAATAATGCACTCTGAAGGTGAACATAATGCTGTCCAGCTACCACTGAGTGTTTAGTCCATGGGACCAGACTAACCCTTGTTCAGAGCAAGACTTTCAGTGTGAATGTTTGGATTCTCAATACTCTTTCGTTCTGCCAGTCTATTCCTACTGCACTGCACCTCTTGTGAATGTAGGCTTGGGCTCTGGTACAGAATTTGAAGTGATTTTTTGCCTGTTCAGGAGTTGCAGCAAGTTTACAGATGTCACCAAGCTGGGTGGGAGCGCTGATGTGCTGGAGCACAGGAAGGCTCTGCAGAGGGATGTGCACAGCCTGGATCCATGGACCAGGGCAAATTGTCTGAGGTTTAACAAGGCTGAGGGCTGGGTTCTGCACAGCAGCTCCAGGCAGTGCTCCAGCCTTGGGACAGAGGGGCTGGAAAGCTGCCTGGTGGGCAAAAAAAGCTGTCAATATGGCAAGGAGGCCAATGGCCCCTGGCCTGTGACAGTGTTAGTGTGACAGTGTTAGTGTGACAGTGTTAGTGTGACAGTGTTAATGTGACAGTGTTAGTGTGACAGTGTTAGTGTGACAGTGATAGTGTGACAGTGATAGTGTGACAGTGATAGTGTGACAGCAGGACCAGGCCAGTGGCTGTCCCCTGTGCTGGGCACTGCTGAGGCCACACTGAGAGTGCTGTGTCCAGTTCTGGACACTTTAATTCAGGAAGGACATTGAGGGGCTGCAGCATTTCCAGAGAAGGGGCTGGAGCACAAGTTGTGTGAGGGGAGCCTGAGGGAGCTGGGAGGCTCAGCCTG
Organism: Aegithalos caudatus; assembly: GCA_013389925.1. Classification (NCBI taxonomy): domain Eukaryota; kingdom Metazoa; phylum Chordata; class Aves; order Passeriformes; family Aegithalidae; genus Aegithalos; species Aegithalos caudatus. The sequence continues at coordinate 152,502 of WEIU01023140.1, forward strand.
GAGAAAAGGAGGCTCAGGAGTTGCTGCTCTGAAACTCCCTGGCAGGAGGAGTGGACAGGTAGGGGCCAGGCTCCTCTTCCAGGCAGCAAGATGAGAGGGAATGGCCTCAAGTTGTGCTGAGGAGGTTTGGATTCTGTTAGGAAACAAATCTTTACCCACAGCTTGCACATTCCAAGCACTGGAATGAGTTCCTCTGGGAAGTGGAGTCACCATCCCTGGAGGTACTTTAAGATGTAGTTTTCCCACTTAGGGGGAAAGCACATGGGTTTGTCTTGGTTCGACAGATTGAAGCCTTATCACATTTTAGTAATATCTCAAATGAGAAGAATATCTTTGAAACTGCTCTTATGTGCTTTTATAATTTCAGGGAAGGGTTTTCAAACTGACTCTCCTTTTCTGGAATTTCAGACTTCACAGCATTATCTCAGTGCAGCATCCTGTACTAGCCAGGCTTGATGTCAAAAAGAAACTACAGAATTTTGTTCTTTTGACCCCAAAGTTTTATCTTGACAGACATAAATAGGGTAACTTTTACCAAGGGGTTTTATCATCTGGAAAAAATCAGTGGGGATAGTACCTTACTCTTATTTCGTCAGGGAAACTGTTGTGCACTCTGCATGTGACTGAATTTTGCCAAGATGGGAGACTCTTGACAAAAATACCTTTTGATTTGTGACATCCCAGATGTTGGTTGTGATGGGTGTCAAGACTCATGCAAACCTGATGGAATGATGTCAACACAGATGTGAAGAGACAATTTAATGTGTCCTGTTAACAAAACAATGTGGTTTAATGCACTGTGCATTGTATTGTGTAAATATTGTGACATTGCTGTAGAGTTGGGCCTTTTGAGCCTGGAGAAGGGGAGGCTTAGGAAGGATCTCACTGATGTGTACCAATACCTGAAGGTTCAGAGAGGACAGAGCCAGGCTCTTCTCAGTGGTGCCCAGTGACAGGACCAGAGACAGTGGCACAAACTTGAGCACCAGGAAACACTTTTTAACTGTGAGGGCTCCCAAATCCTGGCACATATTGCCAAGGGAGATTCTTGATTGTTGGATACTCAAAAGTCACCTGGACATGGTCCTGGGCAGTTGGCTGGAACAGGGGCTTGGGCCAAATGACCTTCAGAGGTCACTTCCCACCTGAGAAATGCACTTTACAGTTAAAAGCAAATATGGAAACAAATGTGGAAAATGCAAGTAGTCTAAAATCTGTGGGAAGTAACACTGGATTGCTTTAAATAGTTGGTTCTGTTCTAAAAGAAGGGGTTTGTGCACATCATTTAGGAACTTGTTGATATGTACATATTGGAAATACTGCTGCCAAATACTGCTCGCTTAAAATTATTTTCTACTTGGCTTGTGACTTGGGAGATTTTTTCACGTAGGTGTTATGCCTGAAATAACCTCTGAACTTGCATAATTACAGAAGTGCAGTGTGGGTTATCTAATTGATAGTGAAATACGAGTTTTGGAGAGCTTCTGTGAAGTGATTGTCTGTTTGTATACAAAAACATTAAAATGTCAGGATTTTTAATAGCTGTAGGAAGAGCAAAAAGGTTTTGTTTCAGCATTTTGTATCCTGTGATTCTCACCTAATTTAGATGTGTTTTTGAATGATAGGTTAACTCTGTATGTAAACTTTAGGGAAAAATGTATTAATTTTTGGTAGAAAAGTCATGGGGTGGGAATTTTGGTTTCATATGGGTGAGATCTTAGGGTTTTTTATAATTGACCTTTTGGTTGGAATAATCTTAGTATTATTTGAATTAGTGTAAAATAGAAGGGTATCAGTATAAAAGAGAAGCCAACCTATATTTTAAATAAAATTCTTTAAATGTTTTTGAGATCTGTCTGATTCTACTAAAAATCATTTATCCTTTAACGTTGGCAAGCACTCAAGGTACACTCTCCTTTCCTTGTTTCAAGGTGATTGAAGAAATATCTGTGTCTGAAGGAGGTGATCCCTTCCAGGGGCCAGAAGAGAGCTGAAAACTGACTCATAAAAGCCCAGTTCTTTGTGATGAGTTGTTTTTCACTAGCTCCCTTTCTTACCTGTCTCACCCCTGTGACCACACCTCTGCCCAGGATGATGGGAGGGACCTGGCAGAAGTGGAATTTCAGGATTTCCTCATTTCCTGATTACCTGCATAATAGTTCTTGTTAAAGCACTCATCCAGCCATAGTCCAGGTGGCAGCTGGAGTCACTTTTGGCATTTCCCCAACTTTACTGCTCTTGTAAAATGTCCAGAGGTGCAGCAGAGCACAGAAAAGACTCATTGAAGCCTGGCCAAAATAATCTGTTTGCATGTAAAGGAGGTACATAAGAGTGAAAAGCTCTCTGCTTGTGCTGGAAATTCATGTTAAGTAATAGGGTTTTTTATTGGTGGTATTTGGTTTTGACCCAAAACAGGGCCTAAATTGCATTTAAATTACTCTAAGGCATGTCTGAAAATGTTTATATTCTTTTTTGAGTAAATTTGTGTTCTGTTAGTTATTAATGCATTGATGGCAGCTGCTCCTACAGTCTGTCCAATGCACAACCTGCTCTTTGGGTGTTCTGGGAAGGAAGGTTGCTAGGAAAGCAGCCAGCCTTGAAAGACTTCTCTTCAGATGCAGTGTGAAAGTTTTTGTGCCTTTAGCTTTGTTTTGTGCATTTAACTTTGTCATTCAGTCACAGCTGTAATGTTCAAGCACTTTGGTGTGGCCAAGTTGATCTTCAGGTGCAAAGAAAGATGCTCTGTGCAAGGCATAGGCAGCTTAAAACATAAAAACAATGCATTTCCAGGAAGTGCAGTTGATAACCTGTAACTGATTTACTTTTTTTAGTGTTTAGCCTTTAAGGATAACTTTTTTTGTGTGCTACAAATATGAGGGGAAAAAAAATACTGAAATTGTAGCTCTTGCATGTAGGAAATGCCTTCATTTAGTAAGGCATCCTTAGTCAATTACTGAAGGAGTTTATCTCTAAAGATTTCAAGACAATATGGTAGTTTTGAGTGCTGCAAGGGGGGCAGTTAAAGAAGTGTCACGTTAAGCTTCATGACTATGGAGAGAAAAAGAATTTTAACACCTTACTACAAAGTTCTAATATGAAAGAAGTCCAAGCAAGTTCTCATCTGTTGCTGTGGTGGCAGCTCTAGTTGTTTTCAGAACCTTCAGCATAATTTTTTGCAAACACCAGAAGACTAAAATGCTGTGAGAAAAGGAGCCTCATCTATTTGTATTTTCTCTGTTGGTAAATTTGTGATATCTCTGTTTCTTCCCTAGTTGTGCATGAAAGCACTGGAGCGCCCTTTTTCTCTGTTGGTATCACAGGACTGCTTGAATTCCAAATGAAATGCTTCATAAACTGCTTTTTTTTTTTCCTCCCAAACTGGCCTTATTTTTTTCTCAGTAGAGCAATTGGAAACTTTCATTTAGGCAGACTGTGATGTGGCTTTTAAGATCTTTGCAGCTTTTTAGGGAAATTTTTTTAAAGTAGGGAAGGGGCTCCCCTGTGTCATTTTGGTAGATGGCAAGGTCCTGTAGCTCTGCATTTCACTCACAGCTCCTGAGGAACTGAGAGGTGAGGGAGGGATGTACCCTGAGATTTCCTTCTGTAGCTGATGGAAGGGGTTTAGCCAGGCAGAGGGGACATGAATGCCAGATATCACTGTATACTTACGGCGAGTCCTTGTGAATATCTGTGCTTATCAATGTGGGATTATAACCAGTTTTCAAAGCCTTTAGCACATCATTTCTGTAAGAACTTTGGAAATGAGGCTTTCATGGTACTCAGATAAATTTTTTTTGTTACATTATGTCTATGGATTTAAGATGTTAAATTGTTAATTTGCAGCTATCAGCTGTTGCAAATAGTCTGCATCCTAAATGTGTCCTGTTTCACTTCTGCTGTCTGTAGAGGAATTGTCTTTTAACTTAAATTCAGGGCTTGTTGTTCTCAGATAAAGATCTGATGCACAACATAAAAATATTGATTAAAATATTTTCCTAGGACTGTCTGATGTTAGATTGTGATCTAAAGCTAAACCTTTGTCAATAGATGGGAAAGATTGATAGGTAAACAGAGGAGATTGGACATAACTGTGCATTCTAACCAAAAATCCAACTCTGTGCTGGACTAAATAAACTCTTTATTATAAATCATATCACCTTCAAAAAACTGGAATGGGCTCCTTGTGTTGCTCTTTAGCTTGCAATTTGTAGTAGTGGAGCTGTCCATGAGCTAAAGATAGTGATTTCTGCAAATTACACATCAGTAATTGTCAGGAAGAACAGTAGATTTCAGCAGTGCACTGAGTTTACACTTCCATTGGGATTTGACATTTTTAACTTTCCTGAAGAAACAAAAAAGGCTATCTTCGCTTTTCTGTTTTTACTAATGTGCAGATTTTAGCAAATGGGTGAAAAGAGTAGAGAACACAGAACACTAATGAAAGGGCTTTTAGAAGTTGACAAGAGGTATCAAAGTCAGTCCTGCTGAAATGGGATTTTGCTGTTCTATGAAGTTAATTCTTGATGTGCTTCAGAGACATGAGCACTTCTCTGTCTTTTAGTCAGCTAAAATCTGCTGAATTTTGCTAAACTCTAGTTTTTACAGGAAGGCTCAATGTGTTGTCAGATCAGCATTACATTGTAGATAAAGGCTTCCAAACACTATCACATTTAATATCAATTAAATTATTGGGGTTTTTTAATTGTTGACCCATTGTGTGAGATGCTCTTGTGCTGGTGTGCTATAATAATTAAAATATCTAAGGTATGGGGAAATTGATCCCTCAGATGTGCATTTTATGCAAGAGTGAATTAAACTGAAAACTTATGGTCGTATCAGGCTCTTTTGTTGTTTTTTTTTTGTTGTTGTTGTTCAGAAGGCAATAACTTGGTCTAGTATCTTGCATACTTGGTTTTTGAAGAATAGGAACTAAAGTAAAATTAAATATAGAAGAATGATCTGAGCTACTTAATGATGGCCCAGTAATGCAGTCTCAGATGCACTTAATTTTCAGAGAAGAGAAGCAGATTTTAAAATGATTGCAAGAGATTTGACGGGAACATATCTGCTTTGCTGTACCATATTTTAATTATGTGTGCATATATGGGGGGAGGTTTGGGGTGTGAATATATGCATCACCTATATCTATGGCAATATATTATAAAAAATATACTCATTCAACTCTTGGAAAGGCTAAATCTGGCTTGGGTGTCTCCTTGAAATTGCTGTTGTTTTGAGTGAGTTTTGAAGATTAGAGCAGTTTTACCAGGGAATTTATTGTAGGAATTTCTCAGGTATGCAGGAACTGCTGCTTTAAATATGTTGTCGTGTGTTCATTTTAATTAGAGACTTACTTTAGTACTATCAACCAATAGAGTTTAAATCTTCAGGGGATTGCTGAGGTTCCAGTGAAGCCATAACTTGTTGGAGGAGTTTATTTGGGGGGATCTCACCTGCAGTGCTGCTTCCAGCTCTGGGGTGCACAGCCTGGGAGGGATGTGGATCTGCTGGATGAGCCCAGACAAGGGACACAAAGATACCCAGAGGGCTGGATCCCCTCTGCTGCCAAGAGTTGAGGTTGTTCATCCTGGAGGAGAGAAGGCACCAGGGAGACCTTATTGTGACCTGGCAGTACTTTTCAGGGGGTTGTAAGAGAGATGGAGAGAGGCTTTTTACCAGGCCTGGAGTGACAAGAGTGTGTGCAATAGTTTTAAACTGAAATAGGTTAAAATTAGATCTAAGATTGGACATTCTTTGCACTGAGGGTGGTGAGACATTATGCTTTGGTCCTTATTTCCCAAAACATAGCCCCATATTAGCTACTACGAAGAAAATTAACTCTCCCCAGCCCGTAACAGCACATAAGTATGATGTGCTCTTTTTCCAGTGTGATCAGCCAGTTTATACAAATGCTTTGCCCTCATTTGGTGGAACCTGTCCCTTCCTAACAGGCCTTGGCTATCAAAGTTGATCTTGTGCTCCTAAAAGCCAAATAAATCCTTGCTGTCAACTTAACTGCAGAAAGAGTTGCCTAATTACTGACTCAAAAAATGCTGGATGGGTGTTGGAAGGGACTAACAACCAGCATAGGCTTTGTTAAAAGTTTTGGAGATTGGTTGTGGTTGGGTTTTGGTTTTCACTTTCACATGCATCACCCAAAGTATGAGGTGTTGGGTATTTATATTCTTACATCTTTAAAAGCAGTGTTGTATAGTTATTTGAAAAGCATGGCAACAGGGAGTTGTGTTCTGTGGTTGAGCAATCCTCTGCATTCTCTGCAGTCTATAGCACTTGTCTTTCTTTTTCTCCCTTGTCAAATTGTTTTGACTAGAGAAGCATAATAAAGAAAATATAGTACGATAATTTGACTTCTTCTTCCCATTTCCCTCTCCCCCATCTTCAACTGCCAGCGCATTTCTCCTCATTCGCTTTTCCCTAAATGTTGCCTTTCTTAGCAGTTAACTTCTGGTTCTGTTTTGTGTAGCCTTCAATTCATCTAAAAATATGGTTAGGCTTGAATTTTCAATGCAATTTCTAGTATAAAGCAGCAAGCTGCTGTGGTAGGGTTCCATAGTGTAGGTATGTACTGTTAGTCCAAAAGCAATTGGCACTTTTAAATCCTGGTTTTGTTCACATTTGTAACCCTGTTTTTTTGATTACTTGGGATTCTTCAGAGCTTGAAGAATGCACCATCATTCAAACCAGAGAAGTAGTTGAATTCTCTATTTTTGCCTTTTTACTCCCAGGGAAGTTGATGTGGAGATGTGCTTATTTCTCCATGTGTGCACAGCCTGGAACAAAGCTGGAAGCTGCATTTCTGCTGCTGGGCTCCTTTCCAGTGACAGCAGCACCAGCTGCTTGTGGCAGCCAAATGAGCAATGCTTGGGAATGCCTCAAATAGGCAGCAGCAAGTTTCTTATTGAACAGTCTCCTAATTCTTCTTTAGGACTTCTACCTTCCAGTGTCACTGGATATTTTTAATTTTGTTTTATTTTAAGAATATCAGTGCACAGGTGTTTTGGTGCTTTGAGACAGTAATTTAAGGAAGGAATTTGATTCTGTGTTCCAAATGAGGAACCACAGCATTTATCACTTCAGGTAAAATCACTTTTGGTTTGATTTGCATTGGAAGTGACGTGACTGAAAGAATACTTGGACTTTTTGCTTTTTTGTGTGAGAACATAAGGAAACAAACTGAGATCTGCTCATGGACCCAAGATGTTGCTTAACTGCTCACTTCACTGTTCAGTCCTTGAACATAAATAAAGGGCAGCTGGAACCTGGTGAAATGTCAGATGCTGTTCCTGACCTGGACCATGGATTCAGCTTCCTATTTTTGTCAATGTCCCAAAGGTCAGATAATCACTTGCAGGAGTGTGGGGTGTTTCTGCATGAGCACTTTATTTGGTCATGCACCAATGGAGTCAGTACTCTGATTCCTGCTAATTTTGTATTTCCAGAAGTAATTTGTTGTTTGGTCTTTTTTGAAAAGCAGTGGTAAAACCCTTGTCCTCTCCTGGCAGGTTGCTGGCACCCTGTGCTTCCCTGTCAGTGGTTCTGGCACAAACTTCAGCACAGCTGTGCTCAGAGCTCACTGGGAAATTCATCCAGGCAGCTTTCCCTTTTGGTAATGGAAAAAAAAAAAAAAAGGAAAAATGTTTTATGTGGCTTTTAAGTAAAGGCTTTACTTAAACTAAATTAGTTTCAGTTAACAGTTCCATTAAATATTTAGCCATTAGAAAATTTTGTGGGTTTTTTAATAAAGGAGTTGTGAAATGATCATGTAATGCATAATGCTGCATGTGTACTAATAATTGTCATGTAGGTGGTTATAGTTCACACAGGAATAATTGTCCTGCAGTTAATATGAGGTATTCTGTGTGCCTGAGTCTTCATGGTGGCAAGATTTTGCTAAGGAGAGACCTTAAACTTTACTTTGGCACATGAGTAGATGAGCTGAATTTAAAATTCATGAACCAGTTGTTTTGCAGGAAGCTGGTATTTTATGTTTAGATACTTGGGGAGGGCATTTGTTACCATCTAGGTATTTAGTTAGGTAAATAGTTCTTTTCAGTTTAAAAGATTTTTCTAGTAGCTGCATTAGCTTTTCCCAAGAATTGTACAATCATATAATAGTTTTAGTTCAATTGTTGAAGTTAGGGAGAGAGATGGTATTTCCCAGAATCACAGCATATTCTGATTTGGCAGGGACCTATAGGGGTCATAGAGCCCAACTCTAAATCACCTACTAAAAATTAACTTACTTCAATGCAGGAAAAGGCTGAACTAATACAGATGGTGTATAGACTAATATTTTTCTCATAGAGATTCCTAAATGGTTGAAATATAATCTATTCTTTAAATATATATGTAATCTATACTTAAAAAAATTAGAAAAAACCCACCCCAAACCAGAAAAAATGCATTACTTCAAACAGTAGTTTATATGCATTAAATATGTAAAAATACAAGAAACTGCTGTTCAGAAACCCAGCAGATCCAGATAGAGAAACTAAATTTTCCTCATCTGTGACATTTTGATTTTTCATTTCAGTACATTGTTGAAAACTTCAGACCTTAAGAGGTCAGCATTCATTCATTTCTCCCCTGGAAAGAGAATTCAACAACCTTCTATAAATATCATAACCAGAAAGTGTTTTTTTTTCCCCAATATTGAACTGAATGTTCTTAATAAATCCCATAATTCCTCCATAATTTAAAATACTATGAATTACCCTAAAGGCTGATGATTTGGGTAGTAAATTCAATTTCTGAAATACTGGAATTTTCCCAAGATTTTTTAAAAGAAAACCTCAAGTATTTATGCTTTCCATCATTTCATATATAATTTTGATGACAACTTATGAAATTTAGTAGTTTTGAAACACATAAGACAGGCTTTCTTTTCAGGATACTTTTCCTTTTCCTAGCATATTTGGCAGTTCAGAGGCCACATTCCTGTAAGAAATACAGGAGAGTCTGTCTGGATCAAGATGTTTCAGGTAATTTGGCTTTATTGATCAATGCTGCAATAGAGAACTTTCTCATTTAGAAACCTGGTTTCTCTTACTGGCCTCAGTAACTTCTCTTTATTGCTTCCAAAGGGTCTTGTGAATTGGTATGCACATAGAAATATCCCTGAGCCTGTGATTGTTAGTGACAGACTGAACTGAGATATTGGTTTTGGTTTGCTTTTCTTGTGGTTTTCTTCTAAAAACAAGAATTAATATTGAGCTATATGGGAAGCAATTTAGATTGAACTGACTATCACAATAAATTCTGTGTGTGTGTTATGAAAATTTTGTTTGACCATTGCTGTCTTTCAAGTTTTAGACTTTACTGTGTAGTGGTAGGAAATTAATTGGAAGTTTTGTTGTTAGCCAGATATGGGGAATGGAGAGGCTCTTAAAGAAGTGCTGATTTTTTTGAATATAATACAATATAAAGGTGATACATTTTCGGTTTTGAGGAACTGTCATATGTTACCACAGACATAATGGCAATTTTTAAATGAGGTTATTTCCATTGAAAATGCTGAGTTTCTTCTCTACTTCTGTAGTGGCCTATGCAAGTTAGATGTATTTTTGTCCTTTATAGTGAACCTGTAGGAAGCTCCTGATTTTGTAAGGATTGGTATTGGGACATCTGAATTAATGCTGGTGTATTCCAAGCAATGAGAAAAACACTTCTATGAATCAGATCTTCCAGTGATTCTGACTTCCCTCTTGTACTTTGAGTTGCTGGTGTTTTGTAAAACAAACAGGGTAGCAATATCCTGAATCTAAGTAGTGTGTATTGGATTAAAGAAGAAACTAACACAGAGCATTCAGAGAACAAATAGTGTAAAAATGAAGGTTTGTCATTGGCCACTTGCCTCAGGTTATTTTAAAATTAAAAAGCACTAAATTGAACTGTACTATTACAGTTAAAGTATCCTTCTTGCAAGACAGCATTTGAGGGTATTGCAGAGGAGGACCTGGACACTATCCAGAAAGGACTTTAGCAGTGGAAATTATGAACTTCTAAAAGAGGACTCACCACTTGAGAATGGAAAAAGTAGTAACAGCCTGTGAGGTGGACTGAGGCTGGTTGACTGTCAACAACTCAGCAGAAGAAGCAGCTATAGTAGATGGCTCAGTGATCTGTGTGTCAACAGGGCAAGTACAGGATTGTGTACCAGGCACAGTATTTCCAGCAGAGAAGAAAATATTGTTAGCATTGTGAAAACTCTTGGTAAGACCTCATCTGGAGTTCTACTCACAGTTCTGCTTGCTTTTGTTAAGAAAAACTACAAGTGGAACAGGTGCTAGAAAGAGATTCTGAAATGAGAGACCTTGTCATTTAAAAAAAGTGTTTTGTTAGGCTTGCATAAATCTGTGAGAGTAGAGGAAGTAATATGTAAGCTCAGTTTTGTTAGCAGGACTAATAGATTTAAAGTGGACATTAAAAGTCATAAAGGGGAAGTTAAAACATAACCAGAATGCAGGGGGAGAGATGGTGCAGGGAGTGGTTAATGCATCTACATTCACCTGAGGGTGTAATTTCATGAAGGAGTTTTTGACAGCTGTGGTGCCTGACATACTCCTATTTTTATTACTCACCTTGCTGAGTGTGTGCTGCATGCAATCAAACCCAGTTGTAGCAGCAGCACAAATAACGCAGTGGAGGCAGCTGTGTGGATTTACCCAAGGCTCTCAGATCAGTTCCTTGGCTTCTCTGCATGAGTGCAGGTGTGAAGCACTGGTCCCACAGGGGCTGTAGGATCCTGTGGAAGATCACTGGGTCTGAGATGAGGTTCAGCTTTAGCAGCTGCAGTGCCCTGCAGCACCTCCTGTCCCAGCTCCTCCTGCCTGGGTCTGACTGCCTGGACACAGCTCTTTGCACAGCTGAGCTTCAAGCCAAACCAAGCATCTGCCCTGAGTGAAAAACAACACAGTAAAAAAAAGGGAGAATTGGTTTCTCTGGGGTATTTTGGATAGTTTTAGTTTCTGCTTTGATTTGGTAGAGTGTAACCATGCCCAGGCTGTTCTGGGATGATGCAGTAGCCAGAGGAGCTGCTGGTTTGCCCAGTGCTCTGCTGAACAAATGCTGGTGGAGCCACAGCCTGGGATGGAACAAGGATGTGGTACACATGGATGGGACAAAAAAGTTCTCTGAATGGAAAAAGGGAAAAACAGTGATCATCATCTCCAGCTGATGAGCCGAGTCTGAAGGTGCTCTACAACATCTCTTCTTTTGAAGGCAAAGCTGTTATGTTTAATATACTCCCCTTTGTTCCTGTAATTGAAGTGCCTTTTTTGACACATTTGTTCATTCTTGCTGCTTTTCTCCTCACTGTTGAATGATTTAGTACCTGAGGTAGTTTTACTTTCTTTTTTTTTTTTTTTTTTTTTTTTTTTCTGTTTTCATTCACTTTCTCCTGATCTTCTGTTCTTTTTCTTTGCAAGGAAGATAAACAGGCAAAACACTTGGTCACATACTAAAGGAGTCTGTTAGGAGAACAGCATCAGTTTTTCTGAACACTCTTGAGTTGTTGCTTTTGATTCAGCTGCTCATGTGTTGTGTTTTTCTGTGAAGTGTTATAGAATGTTTGAGTGTAAAAGTAAAATTTTGAGGATTTTGATTCTCTGCATTTATTCTAGCACTCCCAGTGGAAATTTATCAGTGGACAAAGCTTTGGTTATTTCTCCCCTCTCCTGTTTAAGTACTAGAATCTGTGCTTTGATTACCCGTCTTCACTGGCCCAAAGTGTGACTTGTATGTTCTCATCTACCTCAAGGTGAACCAGAGAGAAAGTTTTATTCATCATCAGTTTCTTGAGTTCTTTATTGCTGATGGGGCAGAATGTTCCATTTCAGCTTAATGAACCAATTTTGATTCTTCTTTCGTAGCAAGAGTTAAAAAAATAGTCAAAAAACCCTTATTGGAAAGTTAAATTTTCCGAGATCCTCATAATTATTTTTACCTCAGGGAAATGTCTCTTCATTTACCTGTGTATGCTTAGTACATGCATGCCTAAAAATCATTTTTGTTCTTTCATCCTTCTGGAAATGGGACAAATAATCAGTCGATTCCTTGAAGATTAATTCTGGAATCATAGTTTTGGACCTATGTGCTGTTCTAGGAAAGTGAAAAGAGTGCCCAGTGTGTAATCTTGCAGCAAAAGCAAATTAGTAGTGAATCATGGAAACATACTATCAGGGAAGAAATTACTTTAAAAAGGAATCTGTGGAGCCAAGAGCCTAAACTCCTTAAGGAGTCTACTTAGTAATTACTTGAATTTGAGGTCTTGACCCTTGGCTGGGAAATGACCTTTAATGAGTTGAAAAATGCCAAGTCAGGGAGGATGCGAGGCCAGGGGAGGCTGCTCTGTGTCCGTGGCTGTTGGTCCTGTTGGGAGCAGTCCCCCAGCTCAGTGTCAGCCAGACCCTGCAGGGCTGTGCTCTCACCTCCTGTATGTGCCATACACCAGCAGCTCCTCTTGGACCCTTCTCCAAAAAGGCCTTCACAAACTGCATTTCCTACTTCTGTACCTGCTACAGCTGCAGTGTTCAGAATAATTCTTTTAAGACCATGAAACTTCTTACTACAATATTTATTGAAAACAGATTTTGCTTGTTTGTGTGTTGAGGTAAATAATTATTTGCAAATGCTTGTTTTTGAGGAGGGAGATAGTTTCTGTTTTCTTAAAAAGAAACCATGGAAGTATCATTTTTGATAGCAACAAGTGCATACATGTTCTGATAAAATTTATTAAGCACATCCCTTCAGGAGTACCCTCCAACTTAAACCCTTTTGTGACTCTATGAATAAAAGAGGAGAATTGACAAGGGTAAGGTCAGTGTTAACAGGTAATTGTGGAATTCACAAAATGAAGTATATGTGAACAGAAAAATATTTTCTGAATCCTTTGTGTGTGAATAATGTTGTAGATGCCCAATGCCAAAATATTTATTTCATGGTTATACAATAGCGAATTTTAGTGAGCAATTAATCTCAATCTTCTTTGTTTTCCATCTCCTTAATATCCCAGCCAGTCAGTGTAAAAGGAGAGTTGTTTAGAAACTATGGATACATTAAAGATATTTTTACATACCAGCATCTGCTTATAATGTATGTATGCCTAACAGATCTGGTAGATATAGAGAATATATAGAATATAGGGAATATATATTCAGTGCTGATAAAATGAATCTGACTTTTTTTGCTTGATAAGAAGAAAAATCAGACCACAAACTTAGCATTTTTATTGGTAGAGGTGGCTGATCATTTAAGGCTAGCTTATCCCCCTTTTAGCTTGGAGATAGGAAAGATGGGACAGTAGAAGAAATCTCTTTCTGCCTGTATTTTGCTTTTATACTGACAAAACCATGATAACAAACTTCTCAATTACTTCAGAAAACCTCTAAAAATGAAGGTAAATATTTTTTTCAGTTTGCTGCATGAATTCCAAGCATACCCTAAGGTTTTCTTGGGGAGTATTTCCCTTTCTCAAGCACTGGAGTGCAGCTCCTTCCCTGGTTTTCTTGTGGATGGAAAGCAATGATTAAAATTTGGTGTTGTATGTTCTTTTTTTTTTTTTTCTCTTGGATTAATATTAGAAAATATCTATTATATATATCCATAGTGCTCTGAGATCCAGTGAACTGCTGTCTTTTGCTTTTCTCTTGGTAGATTTCACCCTAAAGCTGAGTTTAAACACAGACTTGGTTTCAAAGATGTGAGCTGTTGAAAAGTGGAAACAGATAGAATCTGATAGAAATACTGCTGTCTGGGAGCTCAGTTTTGTGGCTTGTACTGGAATATCTAATTTTCTAAAGTATCAGATCTTCAACCAAAATGTTCTTGTGTGCCATAGTCATCATAATGCATTATTTTAAATTTTCCTTTGAGAGTAAAACAAAAAGTGTCAAGCCAGCATTGCCAGCAATGGCTTTCTAAATGTGGATGCCCTCTAATCTGAAGTGCTATTTCACAGAAAGGTCCAGTCACTATTTTAAGCTGTAGTGCCATGTGTAAATGAGCTGATAATTGGAGGTTTAATTAATTTTGGGAATACTTAATTTTTGAAAGAGGATTGCTTCAATTAAAGGCAAATGGAAAGTTAAAGAACAAATATATGTTATAAATTGCGTGGATAAATGAAGAGGGAGAAAGATCTGTCTCTTTAAATGTAGTAGCAAATTGTGTTCTTCCCAATTGTCATCAATTTGAATACAATGGTTTTGAAAGTATTTAACCATGTTAATACAAAACAGTCTTTGCTGCTTAGGTAAGCAAAAGCACAGCCTTTAAATTAAAAAAGAAAAAAGATCTGTGTATAAATGTCTTTATTTATGTGTAGACAGCTATGGTATCTTATTGCAACAAACGGACAAAACTCTTTGTAGAAAACACTGATCTTGATCTAAAATGTTGAATTAAGTTGACTTTAAGACCTGTGTTGCATGTTTCAAGTTCTTAACTATTAAATCTTGTTAAATAAGGAAAAGGAGTCCCAGGTGTTTTACTTCTAAAGGGAAGGTCATTTTTAAAGGGGCACTCTGTTCAGTGGAGGAGATACTGCTCATTATTTGGGTTTTTTTTTTTTCTGTCCAAATGTTCAGCTTGTGTTTCTTACTTTTTTTTAAAAGTATTAGAGAGCCAAACATCTTGTTTTATATTAAGTTCCTTAAAAAATTGGTAGTCACTTGGAAGGGATGTTGAGCAAGTTCCTGATGGCCTGATATGTTCCAAAATTTCAAATTTTGAGGCTCTGAAACAAAGGAGTTCAGAAAGTGTGTTTGCAGGAATTCTATTCCCACAGATCAGCTCAGTTCATTGAGGGACAGGGGAAGGAAACAATTTGTGGTATATTTCAACCACAACCAGTTGTCCTTGCAGACCACCAGGGATTGAAGGAAAGGAGCCAGGAAACAGAACAGACAGATAAACTGACAAGACTGTAGTATAAAAAGATAGTTTGCAATATATCGGTTTATGATCATTGTCCTTGAAGTCCCAATGACACACGAAGTAAAATAATTTAAAGTGAAGGAGATGATGAAAAAGGCTTTGATGTTATCAAAGTTTCAGGGTTTTTATCCTAATTCAGGTGTTGTACTCCTGAAGGAGAGAATAATTAATAATTGATTTTCTTGAAGTTTGTGTCTAGCTGATAGAAAATTAACTTCCCTGGGCTGGACAGTAAAGTTATCACCAGAAAATAGTTTAAGTAGGGTTAAGGTTACATTGGGCCTGCTCTGCCAATTTGAAATTTTGGACTTATGAAAAGATGTGAGACAACCTCTTTAACATTTCAGTCCACATTCTCTGGCCTATATGTACTCAACTAACCTCATGAATGTAACACTTGGATGGATTTCCAGCTGCATAAAACAGCAAAACCCCTCGTGCATCTCAGCTTAAGTTCATACATTTTGGATTTGGGCATACACTATAGGTGGGACTCCAAGTGTTCCAGATGTTGGAGTGTGCTGCTGCCAACCTTGATAAAATATCACTGAAGAAGTCATCTGTCCTTACTGCTGGCTTGCTTGTTTTAAGGATGCTCATATTTGAGCTGGTGTAGTCTCTGGTGTGCAAGCTGACTGCAGAGAAAGATTTTTCAAGCTTGGGTTATTTCTGTTTAAGGTAGCACAGAGAGAAATGAAATATAAAGCACATGACATGATTACAGTTTGTATGACTTAGAAATGAAGTTTTATACGACTTAACTCAGTTACTCTTAATAAATAAGCAGTCTTATCTCTCTCTGACAGCTTTGATGATCTGTGTCTGGGGTTACAGTTCCTTCCCTAGTCTGTGTCACCTCTGTACTTTAGATCTGTAAAATTCGAGCTGCAAGGTTGGCAGAATGAGCTTTAGAAATTGTCATTTAGGAAGGATGTGATAGACATTCCCTCATCTGTAGGCACAGCTGTTGAACAGCTCCTCATCTCAGCTGAGAGATGAATTGTGGTGGTTCCTTTCCTCACTGGGTGGTTTCAGTGCTGAGACTCAGGGTGGCCTGAAATAAACTTTTGTTACTCAGCTTCTAAATAAGGCTCGAAGCTCTTGTTGGGAAACACATTCTTGTTTTCTGACTCAGGTTATACAGCATCACCGTGGGCTGTTATAACTTAATTTGTAAACTTGCTGTGTGCCATTGCAGCTGGAGAGGACTAACTGCAACCATCATTTATTTAAAAGTTCCTTTGTGTTACCTGGCACATGGAAGTGATGGTGTCTCATTAAGTGATTAGGGCATGCCTTGTGAGTGATTTAAAATTAACTAAAATTGGACTATTCAAGCTCTTGTTGTGATACTATTGTCATGGGATGCATTCATCTAATGCAGTGTCTCGTTTTGAAGCTGTGTGTAGCTTAAGTATCAGAGAGAGCATTTTGAAAAAGTTGGAAGTCTGAGGTTTGTAAATAGCTGAGTCTTTCTTCAGGTTGTGTTTTAAAGTTGTTTTTTTTATATCTGTATGAAGTTGCTGTATTGTTTCAATAGAATGAGTTAATTGTGGGTGTCACTGAATTCATAGAATCATAAAATGGATTGGTTTGGAAGGGACTTCAAAAATCATTTGGTTCCAACCCCAGTTCTTGTATTGTATGCTTTACAGCGTGTTTCATTTACTTAAGAATTTTGGGATCTTCCTACAAGTAAGGATATGGTCTCATGAGGTGTCTCTGCACTCCAGTGATCTACTCTCCTATATCAGAATATGTTAAAAACATTATTTAATGTCTCCAGAAAAGCTTGTGGGGGGGACACACACAATGGCAATGAGAAGAAAAAGGATCATTTTAATTAAGTACATTCAGTTTCTGGTGATTTATGACAATTAGGAGTGAACAGAGGTGTTGCCAACATTATTCCAAAGCTGTGGTTTAGGTTTTGTATTATTTTTAGATCAGCATAATCTAAATGTATTTATATGATTTTAAAGCAAATTTTACTTTGAATGCTAAAAGTGGGAGCAGGAATTTGGAATAAGAAGGTGACAGTGATATCTATAAAGTGGAACTTTTTCATAGAAGATCACTTTTTGAAACATGAAGGAAGGATTCTAAGTCAATAGCTGTATCCTTCCAGTAGCAAATGAAGTCAAGTTGAACCTTTCTCATTTAATGATGAAAGTGGATTTCTATGTCTTAGAGGCTTAATTGATCAACTTTTTTAAAAATATCAGTGGTAATTTTTGGTAAAAGACCAAATACTGAATAATAGTGGGGTGTGGATTCAGAAGAGAAAATAGCCATCAATATGGGGGATCTCATTGTGTTTGGAGCAAGGAAAGGAGAAAGAAAACAAACATGCATTTTCTTGAGGAGTTCATTCTGTCTGAGTACATCACATGTATATAGTTGTGCTAATACATACCTTCCTTACTTGGGAATATTTAGATTTGGATTCATTGCCTGCTTTTGGTATTCATGTTCTCTGTCAGAAATAATCCTGTTTCAAGAAATACTTGCAAGTATGTTGTATGTTGAAAGAGTACAAAATTTGGACTTTAGCTATGTGAGTACAGGTTTGGTAGTGTGCTGAATTACACACTTCAGATCATCTGGTGTGTAAAGGAATACCAAAAGCCAGTTATTAAGGTTTGTAAGTGCCCTCAGAGGGACATTTCTGCCTCCTCAGGGTACCTTTTATTTTGAGAATGGTGCTGCTTTGCAATCTCGTTGCTCAGAAACGTGTCAACTAACTTCCAGTTCATTGTTTGAATGGAAGAATTTGTCTTTCATGTTACATTAAAGCATTTATTTAACTCAGCAGGTGAATGTTCACTCAATAGACAAACTTCTGAACAAAAGTTCTTTCCATCCTCAAATTTTCCCTCACATCTTTCTGAGAAGACTTCAGAATGGATTTCTTTAGAACTCATATCTGTCATTAAATAAGTGGCAGTGAAAAAGGATTGATTTGCCACAGCTAGTGCACTCTTGAAGCAATCCTATTCTGTTTTTATAGCATACTAATATTTCATGTTTGAAAGCTTGACCTACCCTGTTTATCTGATGGTATTGTTGTTATTAACACTGGACAGTATATTCCATACTATAAGTTAAGGCACCAAGAAGTTAAATCATCTACTAAAAGGTGCTTCCAAGAATACATATTTGTGCTGGTGGTTTTTAAAACGTTGCCAGCAGTTCTAACTGATGTTTTGGCAAATGTAACTTCAATTTCAAAAAATAACTGCTCTTTTTTATTTGAGTGCAATAGTAGCATTTGTCTGAACTAATTCTAATCTTTTCACCTGTAATTTCTGGGATTTTCTAAGTGCCATAGATGGGGAGAAAATAATGAGCTTTTGTGGAATTCAAAGTACTGTAGTGGAGGTTGTTTCTATCTAGTGATGCCAAAATTGAAATAAACCTGGTTTGTGTGAAACAGACAAACTGAAGCAGCTCATAATTCTGTTACTCTTGTCGTTGTTGATTATTCTTTCAGATTAGGATTGAAAGAAGGAATGGGTTTCTCACCTCTATTTTCACCCCCTGTTTGGGTTTTGCATCTAAATAAGGTTCACTTAAAATTTAATAACAGTGATGTCAGTTCCATATTACATAAGGTTTCTAAGAAAATAGCATTTCTGAAGGGGCAGGGTGAGAGAATATATCTTCAATATAAGTAAATACAGAGCTCACATGATGCTCTTCACACCAGCCTAGATTTGGAACTATTAATTTTACATCTAATGGGCAGCAAGGACGAGAGGTGTATTCTGTATGGATGCCACACCTGGCTGCACAACCTGAATCCTTGTTGGGAAGCAAGGGGAGTGTGTGAGGGTGAGGAGGAGAGTGGTTGCTCACCGCAGGTGTCTGTGTGCTGCAGGGGCCCGTTCAGCGTCGTGCGGCGATGCATCAACAGGGAGACGGGGCAGCAGTTCGCCGTGAAGATCGTCGATGTAGCAAAATTCACCTCAAGTCCTGGATTAAGCACAGAAGGTAAGAATTAATTATTAATTAAATTAATAAAACTCCCAGCAGACAGGGTTTTATTTTGTTTTGTTTTTGATTTGTCAGCTTTTCCTATGTGTGCTCTCTTTATGATATTTTCTGTGTTGTATTTTGTAGGAGTTTTAAAGCAAGGTGGTATATCTCAAAATTAGCCTAGTGCTTGCATTTCTAACCTTTAGTAGTTTCTACATGTATTCAGTGGTGATCATAAATATTTGTAAGATAGTTAGGCCTAAGCCATTGCTATTTCTCTTTGGATTTTTTTCTTAAGAATGTGTATTTTGTGAAGAAAAGAGTAGTTCTGAGTCAAAAAAATTATATACACAGGAAGTAAACCAAAAACATGAGTTTTGTTTTTACTAGCCTAGATTTAGCAAGTAGTTTGCTATAAATGGGTGAAGAGTTGCTATTAAAGTGCAAAATTCTGTAAAAATATATTATTCATATAGTCAGGATTACAGGCAATGCTGCAGAACTGCTACAGTGTAACTGCTACAGGAAATCTTTAACATTTCCTATTTTAGTGTAAAACAATCTATGTTTTACAAGTTGAAAACACAACTTGTGTGTGCATAAAGTTCTTCTTTTACCCTGCGTGGAGAAGAGCACTGGCAGCTGAGTGACACTTGCTGTAATCTCTATGTCCTGTATATTTTTTTCTGGAAGTGATGTTCTTTTGTACAGTAATGTTTTTGGAGGGTTCCACTGGAGCCATCGAAATCCTTGTGAATCCAACTTCAGCAAAAAAGGGTCAATGACTTTTGTTGGCATTTGTAACAAAGAGTATCTTGAGCCTTAATGACTAGCTTGATTTACAAGGTAAATCACAGGTTTTGCTTCAGATTTTACCAGATATTTTCATTTAATAATGCCATTGCTGTTTCTATTTTCTAGCCCTCTAACAAAATATAAACTACATTTTCCACCATATTTAGCTTTTGATTAGCTCCATCATGTTTTTTGCAAGTTATACCAAAACCATTGCATTCTGAGCTAGGTGAATGTTTATTAAAATGATTTGATATCGTCTAAATAAGTTGTGTCTATATTCTTTTTTTTCTAAGCCTCATTTGAACTGCTGATGATAGGACACATTTCTACCTGTGGTGGAATATTACCTTCCTAGCTCCATGACAGTAAAATTCGACTGTTTGGGGCCATGAAGAATTTCTGAAAGGGAAAAGTCGTAGGCAAAAGAGAAGGGACTCATCAGGAGGAATAAAAGAAAAGAAAAGCAGTTATAATAGAATTAAAGGGTAAATATGGATGGCTTGCAATTTCTGCCTGTGTCTAAAGAATTGGCTTGGGAGTGTGTTAAGAAATCTTGGGGTTTATCCAATTCCACTTTTGTTGTATTGTTGTAATTTTAATACAAGGTAGCAGGTCATTGAGGTATGATCAAAAACATTTTCTGAGTTTAGTGGTGCTTTGTTTTGTTTTGTGGTTTTGGTTTTGCATTGTTGTTTGGATTATTTTTTTCCTTATTGTTTTGGGGTTGTTTTTTAAAATGTTTTGAATTATTAAGCCTTAGGTTTGTAATATTAAGACACAAGGACACATAAATGTTTAAGTGAGCGTGGGGCAAGTTCTTACCTCTATTTAAGAATGTGAATTTTTCACAAACTCTTTCCATCTTCTGTACCCTTTGAGCTTCCTCTGTTTCTCATTTGGATTGTTTTTTAATTGGGTTGTTTTGAGGGTTTTTGGGGGTTTTTTTGCACCTCTACTCTGTCCAGGTTCTAGGGGGGGTTTAAAGATTTTTTTTTTCTAGTTTGTTTATTTCTGGTATGGCATTTCTCTTAAGCACAATAGTAGTAGTAGTAGTATTTGTTTAAAGTAAATATACCTGTGAGGAAGCTGTCTGTAAACTGTGAGATGTCATTAAGTGATAAGATTAACCCTTGGAGATATTCTTTAACTTGAGGTTTTGACCTCTGCAAGTTCAATTTGCTCTTGAAGGTTACTTTTGCACAACTGTCCACCTCCAGTCTTTCTTTGAGGCACAGGAGTGGAGAACAGGACATTCTGCATGTCAAGGAGCTGATGACAATTCCTTCCATTAATTCACATATACATAGAGTGCTTAGAGCTAAAGGTCCAAATATGCCTGCATGCTTTCAGATTAAATCTAAAAAGTCTTTGTTCTTAAGTGCTTTTACATAAATACCCCTGTAGGATGATGTGTTTATGGGTAAGAACTTCATTTCTGTTTGTCAGCAGTGTACTCTTGTGGCAAAGGCAGCCAACTGCAGAGCAGAGCATTGCAGAGGTGTAGCCAGCAAAGCAAAGCAAGTGATTGTTCCCTGTGCTCATCCCTTGTGAGGCCACACCTGCAGCACTGTGTGCAGTCCTGGTTTCTCCAGTGCAAGAAAAGCAATGATGTGCTGGCAGGAGTCCAGCTGAGATGGACTGAGTTGGTCCAGCCTTAATAAGAGAAGCTGAGATGAGATTTGGTGTTGTCTTCAATTACTTCATAAAAGGACATAGAACAGATAGAGCCAGACTCTTGATTTGGGCACACAGTGGAAAGACAAGAGGCCATGTGGACAAGTTGCAACATGAAAAAATGTCAATTGGAGACAAAGAGGAGAAAAATCTGTGCCTGATTGCATAGACAGTTTGTGGAGAACATCCTCAGAGATGCTCAGAAGTGGATTGCACAAGACCCCAAGCTGCCAGGTTTATTTTGACCTGCTTGGAGCAAGAGTTTGGAATAGGTCACCTCCAGAGAGTCTTTTCAACCTAGGTGATTCTGTGGTGTTTGGAGCAACAGCCTACATGTAATCTGTGGGCCAATATAATTGCAAAGCTATATAGGGAGAAAATTTAGGCATAGCAGTACTGTGCTAAAAAAAGAGATAATTTAAAACTAGTTTTGATACAATTTTTAGAACTAGTTTTGATTTCTTTAACCTGTGAGGCAGCTGGGCACCAAATATGTTTTAAAAGGACTATTTTCTAAACAATTAATTTAGAAAAATACATGCTGGTGTCTCACAATAATGATATATCCTTACCAGAGTAACAATAACAATAAAGATGAAAAGCTTCTCTAGGCTGATGTGTTACCAGCTGGTGTTATTGTGGGCATTTGGCATATGATGGAGAAGGCACTAGCTCACTAGTCCAACTTGATCAGGTATGGTGTTCTTTCCATAAGGCTGCTCAGTACCCATAGCATGTATGGACACAGACATCTCAAGTGATTTTTTGTGTCTCGCTGCATCTCTGCAGTGGTTTGATAATAGCAGGGAAAATTAATGCTATGTAACAATGCCTGAGAGCTAGCAAATCTAATCTAGGCTAAATTCTATTGGATTTATGTATTAGTATTCATGGTCTTGCATATTGTGTATCATCAATCTTTGTAGTGTTGTAATTCAACCAAATTAATGAAGTATATTGACACCTTGTCACTGTTCAAGTGGCCACGTGATCTGCTGGATTAATGGTGGATATTTTACATGTTGACAGATTCTACTACAGTTTGCTCACATCACAGAGATACAGAAAAATCAAAAATAAGGAAATGTGAAGGTTGAATATTTTTAGACATAAGAATCTCTTTTGTACTGTTCGGTTGAGAGAATCCATGTGGAAGAGTACTTGATGCTCTCAGAAGCCAGTAGTAGACTCATTGAGGTCTAAAAAAATATATCAGTGTAAATAAACTTCTTTTCAAGTACAGCTGTTAGTTGCTATACTCAGAGCATTTGGTATAGAAAACTGTGAGAAGGATGTTCCTTATTTCTGAACTGGTGACAGCTCACATCTTAGTTTCACTGTCCATTTACTCTGCTGCTCTCTTCACATCCCATGCGTTTTCTCATGTCTTGTTTTTCTCTGCACAGCTTGCTTGTCTAATTTTTAGTTACCTTCTCTAACACCAAATATCGCTTAAGAGCAGACACCATTTCTCAGGAAGAGAATGGTGATCAGTCCTTACTACTTAGTAAAAGCCAATACACATTCCTTATCTGCCTTTTCTTAAACCCAGATTGCTTTCTTGTAACATGCTGTGTTTTTTAAAGCAATTTAAAGGGCAGTGTTCTGTGCTTAGAGTGCACTGAAGTTGTTTTTCAGGATTTAATTCAACATATATTAGACCTGTAGTTCATTTCTATAGAAATGGCCTCACAAAGAAAGTGATTACCAGTTCTTCTCCAGCCTTCTAATAGTCTACACCTTATAAATAAGGTTGATATATGTGGTTGACATACAGGTTTGTATGCCTTCACTGAAGCTGAATAAATAAGCTGATAAGGAAAGACTGAGGTTTCCTTCAGTGCCCAAACTGGTTCTCCTGGAAGCAGGCTGTGAAGACAGTTTGCAAAATGCTTTTGTCTGTGACAAAGAGCAAAATAGTAGCCAAGAAAGCAGTATTTTAAATACAGTTATTGGAGTACTTCTAGCACAGAGAGGGGCAGGATAATTGAATCAAAACTGGCCTTGCTATGGATTATCCACTTTAGTGGAAGAATTCCCAAATTATTTAATGGGGAATTGGAATGAAATCTGGGAGAGTTTTGTTGTTTTAGTTATTGTCTTGTGGGGTTTTTTCCCACAAAGGGGCCCACAGATCTTATCCCTGACTAACTTTCAGACTGTGGGTGATTTTCTAAAAGTTGAGATGTTATTCATGTTCTGCTTATTTCATTAAAACAGCTTACCCTTGTCAGTTTTATTTTTATTTATTTAATTTGTTCTGACTTCCATTTTTTTTAAATCATTTTGTCAGGGCAGTGTTTTCAAAAGGCTTTATTTAGTTTAGAGTGAAGTTGCATGACTGTATCTTTAACTTTTGGTACTGGAAGGCTGTAGTGAATCATAAGTTATTTTTCACAGAAGTATCTCTAAGATTCTGCACTTCCCTCCCTTTGTGTTTTCAAGGGTTTCAGGAAAAAAAAAGTTCTGTCAGCATTGAGCTCATCTCTTTTGAGTAAAAAATACTACAAATCTGTATGTCATCGTATTTCATGATACTGTACCATATATAGACTGGATTTGAAGAAAGAACAAGTGACTCATTGCCTTTGATTTGGAAATACCAACTAATCTGGAATTTCTGGTCGTTGTCAGTTCTAGGTTGTACCACATCTCACAGATCAAGGGCAGTGACTCCCTTCTGTGTGACATTGTTGGGCTCACACCTGAACTCTTGTGCCCCACTTGGGGCTTCACAGTCTGAGGGATGCCACAGAAATGGAAAGGTCCCTGCCAAGGATAAGATAATCAGGACCCTGAAGGACATGATGGGCAAAGAGAGGCTGAAGAAGGTTTCTTTAGTCTGGTAAAGAGGAGGCTGAGGGTGTTATAACGTG
This sequence comes from Aegithalos caudatus, assembly GCA_013389925.1. Lineage (NCBI taxonomy): Eukaryota > Metazoa > Chordata > Aves > Passeriformes > Aegithalidae > Aegithalos > Aegithalos caudatus. The sequence goes on from WEIU01023140.1 coordinate 176,783, forward strand.
GTCTACAACTACTTGAACAACTACAAAAATGTCAGAGCCGAGCCATCCTTGAGTGGAAGCCACAGGAACACAGGGAAATGGCCAGGAATTGTTGCTTGGAAGGCTCAGGTTCAGGTTGAACATGATTTTCAAGAGTTTGCTCCATGAAATCACAGCAGTCCTGACTCAGTGTGCAGTAATCTCATGTTGAGTCGGGGTTGGACCCAGTGTCCATCAGAGGTCATTTCCCACCAGCTTTTCTGTGATATAATGAAATCAGGATGGAAGGCACCATTATAGGTTTTCATTTCATTTAAGGTAGAAATTATGAGGATATTTCAGAGAGTGGAAAGCTTTGTACCAGTTTGACTTTGCTTTTGAATTAGCATTTTAACCCTATGGGAAGCCATAATCCAAGTATTTAGTGACTGTAGAGTTGCAGGTGTAACTATTACACAGCAGTTTTCTTGAAGATTCATCTACTGTGTGTATCTCAGTAGTGAAGAGTTTGAGGCATCCTTTTATAGACCACAAAGATCACATGGTATTAGTGACACCTCTGTTCTTAACAAAATGCACAAATATGGAATTTTGAAAAGAAACTCTCCAAAATCTTGGTAGCTGACTGTCATGGAGTTTATGTTGCTGGTGGTACTTTAAATACCACTATAGTTTCTGTGTGTGCTGTACAAACAATAAAGCAAGTTGGGTAAAGAGGTAGGAAGAGTTTGAATTAATGTACATGTGGTAATATAAAATCAAATATAAAAATAGTGCTTTTTAGGATTTTTTTTAAATGTCTGGATCATGATGGAAGGGACCTGTAGTAGTTTGTGCCTCTCAGGAGGACTTGACCATTGATACTTGAAGTCACTTTTGATGTTTGTAATTTCAAGAGTCTGCCTTTCTGGGGAATGCACTGTGCCTATCTCAGTTCTCCTTCTTTCACAAAGGGGTAGAACTGGTCCTGTTTTGGTACAGGGAATGTTACCTGGGCCTTTCTGAGGGGTTTACTTGTTTTAACTTCATGGAGGATTTGAGGTTTCTCTTTGTATTTCTGGAGAAGCTGTCAGCTGATTCGGGTATAAACATAGTTCTCCTTTCTCTGAGGACTACAGTTTTCATAAACGACTAACTTTTATAGCTCTGCTGTAACTTTCATAAACAGTGTCATTAGAATTAAATACTTCTATGCAGAAATGTAACATAAGAGAGGGAAGCAGACTTTTCCCCCAGCAGATGCTTCTGAAAGTGTTAACAGAGCCAATGGATCCCAGGAATGCATAAACACATAACAAGGGTTTCTTTCTAAGGACTCATTTTTCCTTGCTACTGGAAGTCAGTTCACTGCAGAAATGGTGCATGTATTTTTCTGGTTGAAAATACAGAATTCAGTCTTGGGGCCACATTTCTCTCTCTCTCTCTCTCTTTCTTTCTTTCTTTCTTTCTTTCTTCTCTTTTAATTTCTTTTCGTTTCTTTTCCTTTCATTTCTTTCTTTTCTTTTCTTTCTTTCTCGTTTTATGTTAGGGATCTTTTTTTATTTGAGGATTTCCTGGCTTGTGCCCAGATACAGGCTTCCAGGAGTGGGATATTCAGACCAAATTATCATTGTTTTGGCCTCATTTGGAGTCACACATACAAATTTGATTCATCCCAGGAAGCAAATATGATGTTCTGTAGGGTAATATGGCCTATTATCCAGATCATAAGAAAAGAGTTATAGAGATCAACTATATGGTATTACTTTACTTCAAGAACATAAAATTTCTAGAAATATTGATGCAAGCATATTAACAGCAGTGTTCATTAAACATTTTTCTTTTACATCTACAACAGGGAAAGCATAGCTTGGGAATTTATCACACCCGCTTTAAAGCATAAAAGGATATTTACCTATTTTTTATGCACCGTTGCTTAAGTAGAAGGAAAATCATTAAGATTTTATGTGTTGCAAGCAATTGGTTCTTTATTCCTTGTAATCAGTCTCCAAAACAAGGATAGCTTTGTTTGCTGTTTGATTTCAGTCCCTTGCCTTTAACATGTATCTGATTTTGCTGGGTTTAGCACAGCCCTGAGCACACAATGGCTCTGCAGGAGTGCACTTCTTCCTCCCTCTCTTTTAATCTTTACTACTTGGCTACGTGCTGCCTCTGACAGCTTTGTTCTTTTGCTCTTGGTTTCACTGGGGTGCCAACATTGTGAAAAGTGACTGTTGTGTCCAGTGGCTGAAACCACTGTGGGTTTGTTACCAGATAACGTTATCACGAAGCTGCTTTTGAGAAAGGTGTCATGCAGCTGAGCAGCAAGTGCAGGCAGCATTTCTCAGCTTTATAAATAAAAATGGTACACTTTACAGGTTTCAAAATGCAATTACATTGTGTATTTAACTGCCATTTTAATAAATATTCAGTCTAAGAATAACATGTTAGAGAGCTAATTAAAAAATTGCTGTATCTTGGAATTCTTAGAACACATATAATAATGGAAATGATCATGTAATTAGCACTAAACAGAAATTATGTAGCAGATAATAGATAATTTAACTGTTGTTTTTGTTATGTAACTGAGGATTCAGTTAGCTTAGTTTGGGGGTTTTTTAAGTAATAATAATTGATTGAAAAGTGCTCCTGTGGTAACATCTCTGTAATCTTTCTTAACACTTTATATCAGCAGCACTAGAACAACAGGTTACCCAGGGGAATTTTGGATGCCTCATCCCTAGAAGTGTTTAAGACCAGGTTGGATGGGGCTTTGAGCAGCCTGGTCTGGTAGAAGGTGTCCCTGCCATGGCAAGAGGTTCAGAACTACATGCATGGTTTTTAAGGTCCTTTCCAACCCAAACTCTATCCTATGATTCTATATCACACTTCCATGTGAAATAAGAAAATATATTCGTGTTTGTGAATAAGAAAATAATATCATTGCCAACAAATATTTTCATGAAAACTTCCTTTAAACTTCATGTAATTTAACTCAGTGAAATAAGGTTTGTCACTTGGAAGTTAATTCCTCTTTGTACATATAATACAGGGCTTAGGGACCATTTGATTAAAATCTTTACTGAAATAACTCTTGAATCTATTTGGGTAGTGAATAATATTGAACCATTTTTCAAGGAAATAAACATAATTTATGCACATTTTAGTCATTCCAAGTGTTACAGGATATTTGCTAATTCAGGAAGACTTCAGTGAAGATTTGTGTTTATACATCACCTCATTGGACAAAAATTTGGTGGTCCTTGAAATCTGTTGTTTGAATCCCATCTGTTCCCAGGAGCTCACAACCATTTAGAATACAATTTTCACTGAAAATTAAACTTCAAAATACCTTAAATTCTTATTAGATTTGGCAGAAATATTTTCAGATAGTGCTTGTGATCCAACGTGTGGATCACAGAAGTGAAAAGGTATGCTGCAGTTAATACAACTTACTCCAAACAGAATGCTGCCTGTGGCTGTACTGAATAGCTTACAAAAGTCCTGGGGATAACTCCTGGGTTTGTTTTGTGGAGGTTTTGCCAGTGGTAAGCCTGTCATTGAAATGCTCATCCCAGTCAGCTACAGGTGCATCCTCAGTCAGTCACTCTGAATGTGATTCTGCTTTGCAAATCATATCTCCCAAACCATAGTGTGAAAGATTGCAGTTGAGCAGGATTCTAAAGAGCCTAATCCTTGCTCTACCCAGAAATAAAATATCACAGGCACACTTCACTGTTGTTGAAAAAATACTTTAAAATCTCATACTATTTCAGCCTTGTCTGTCCCTTTTCTGAATATTTAGTTGGATGCATAGGACATTTAAAAGTATGATGACTTAGGTATTTGCATTTGGTATTTAAATATGTGAAGTATACAATAAAAGAGATGTCTAAGAACTCTGTGTTGTGTTAGTCCAAAACAAGGCCTGAAGCAGCCGAGGATAATGAATTGTTAAAGTGTATTTACACAGACGTGCAGCCAGAAGTGCTGACAGAGCTTAGAGATAGCACTGAGAGGACATTCAGGATAATCTTTGGATGAACAAGGTGGCTGGGAGAGATGCCTAAGGACTGGAGGAGAGCAAATGTGCTGGTCCTGGTGGCACCAAGGTGAATGAACATGAGCCAGCCATGAGTCCCTGTGGTAAAGAGCAGCCACTGGTGTCCTGGGCTGCCTCAGACAAAGAATTGGCAGCAGGTGGAGGGACGTGGTCCTGCCCCTCTCCTCAGCACTGCTGAGGCCACACCTGGAACTGCTGGCTCCAGTTCTGGGATCCCCAGTCCAGGAGGAACATGGAGGTACCAGAGAGAGCCCAGCAAAGGGCTGGCACTGAGATGAAGGGACTAGAACATCTCTTCTGTGAGGAAAAGCTGGGAGGGCTGTTGGAGCCTGGAGGAGGAAAGGTTCAGGAGGGATTTGTTGATGTGTACAAATTCATGAAGGGAAGGTACAAAGAGGACAGAGCCAGGCTCTTCTCAGTGATGCCCAGTGACAGGACCAGAGGCAGTGGCACAAACTAAAGCACTGGAGGTTCTGCCTCAGCACCAGGAAACACTTTTTCTCTGTGGGGGTGACTGGCACAGGTTCTCCAGGCAGGTTGTGGATTGTTGGAGATATTCAAAAGCTGCCTGGACTGGGCAATGGGCTTTGTTTGCCCTGCTTGAGCAGAGGGGTTGGATCACCTCCACAGATCCCTTGGAATCACAGGACTTCTGTGGTTCCACACAGGCAGCTTCATAACTCTCTGATGGGCTGATGGTTCTCCTGTAAGAACCTGGCAGCAGCTGAGCAGGGCTGAGGTTTGGGCTCTCCCCTGCCCTACATGCCATTGTTTCTCTGAGCTCCTTTGTGGGTGTGCAGATCAGGTTTTATCACATAACCAAATGTTTTTCTTTTCCAAAACCCTGGTTTAATTATAGCATCCTTCTTGCTTAGCAAAGCAAAGTGTTTGAGACAGAATTTGAGTAAAGCAAATTTGGTTTTGAAAAAGAAATTTAGCTTGGAGGGGTAAGGAAGGATATTCTTGCTCCAGCTATCCTAGAGCAGTAGACAGTGCTTGGAGATTTTACCAGTACAATAAGCCAAATGACAAAGGTGTGCTTCTTCACCCTCTCTGCAAAGCAAAGTAATAATTAAATATATTTTTTAAAATCTGGAAATACACTTTTAAAAAGGTTTATTTTATAAACACTCTCTAGCCTTCATTCTTAAACATTGTTGCCTTTAATTTCTGCAGAATTCCTGAGGTATGTCCAACTCCTGTTCTGAAAAATTAAAATGCTTTCCAAAATGCTTCTGTCTCTGTACACACTCTGTACTCGTCTAATGAATCCTGATTCTTGCCAGTAGTCCAGAAATAGGCTCTAGCTGTGCTTGCTGGAATTCAGGCTGGTTACAAACACAGGGAAGATAATAAGCATCAGCTGTATTTTCAAATATTTTCTGTTTGGATGCTAGCGTGTATTCTGTTCTGGTTTGTGCAATCAACAAAATTCAAAATTAATTGCAGCTGAGCTGCAGTTTCTGTTAATTTATTGATCCAAAGAGAACTTTTTTTTGACTTTTAAATGCTGGGGTTTGTTGTTTCATGAACCTAAAAATATATATGATATGATAAATAATGTGATATGATAAATAATGATCCTTGTGCAATAACACTGTTAGAATGACAAACCTGTATCCTGCCATGGCAGTAGGACGTGGGTAAAACCCTGTCTTTTGGTTGTGTGGGGTTTGTTTGGGACAGTTTAAATCCTTTACAAATCTTTCCTAAAATATTTATTTTATCTATTAATTTTATAAAAGCAAGATTCATGGTTTCTGATCCACAGATTCCTATTCTTATGTAGTGTCCAGAGGTTTCTGGTAGGTTTGATAAGTACATCACGATCTCGAGCAATTTTCCCATCAGTCAGCTACAAACATTCCTCTTGGAGCTTTTCTGCATGTACTAGTGTTTTAATGGGGTTGGAGATGAACATGGTTTTGAACTATAGGCAATGGAAATTTGAAAAAGTAAAGATGTGTTAGCAAACGTTAATGGACCCCCTAAATAATTGGTTGGGAGTGAGAATTAGAGTTCAAAATGGAGGACACATTTTCAGATCTGTTGTGTATATATGTCTGTATATTCATAATAAAATGAACACGTAGCATAGTCCTTCTGTGATCTAACTGGTCTTCCAGCTGAAAAATTAAGCATGGAAAAACCTGGTGAAGCTGAAGAGCAGTGAGAAACTGCCACAATCTGTACTGCAGTTGTAGAAACTGCACACTGATCTCCATGGAAATTTTCATTCTAACATCTGCACCAGCAAATACTTGTGAGTAATACATGAAATATGTAGAAGCTGAGAGATCTCCATAGTATGTCATTATGTGGGAGAGTGTTTAGTCCAGTTGTAAGCAGTGCCAAGCAATGGCTGTTTCACAGGGTAAGGGTTGCTTCAGAGGGGAAAAAAAACCAGATTGGTAATCTTTCTGAGAAAAGACAAATATTAAGAGAAACAATTAGGTCTACTTGATATGAAGACAGATGGAAATACTTGTGTTTGGAAGCTGTCTTGTAAAAATATATCTTGGCTAACATACACAGTAGAATACTGGAGCTTTTTAGCTGCTCAGTCGAGAGAAGCATGAAAATTTAAATAAGTCTAAGACCTGAAAGTCCTGAGGAGATCTATGAACTTGTGTCTTCAAGACTTTCTACATTTTATCTGCTGTTCAAGTTCTACCATCTCTACCAGTTTTCTTCCTGTATATTACTTGTTTTAATGGAGTGAAAGAAGTTAGGTACAAGCAATAAGTTATTGTGTATACAGTTACATTTTAGGTAAAATTCCACTTAATAAAACCTTGAATGAACATATTTGATATTAATTAAATTTTATCTTTAATACTGCATTGAATTTTTTTTCTAGTTCTGTGTTTTAAAACTACTACATGTATAAGCAGTAACTTTAGGAGAGAGACCTGTGTTAACCAGCTCTATGTGCTACTGCTCTGTGTGTTCCTGAGCACTTTCTGGCATGGCATTTTCCAGCTACAAGCCATTTATTTTAATGATGACATTTATCAGGGACAGTCTACTCACACTGAATATATATTGTGTGTATTTGATTTCCTAATATGAATCCAACCAACACATACACACAGTGACACTGAGTAAATTGGCAATGTAAGTAAATTCACTGTGATCTATGGCTGGTTTACTTAAAATCTATGGCACAGATTTTCCTGAGATTGTTTTTTAAGATCACTTCATATGAGTAAGATTTATTGTGTGTTTCTTGGTTGGGGAGGGGGTTCTGTGTATTTCTTTTGTGTAAAATATTCAGTAGTCAATTTTTTTCTGTTTTTTGAAGTTGCTGTAGAAGGAAAAGACCAATTGCAAAAGAGACTGGTGCTAAAAAGTAATGTTTTGTTGTTTCAGAGTGTCTTAGCATTTGTTAAGGTAGTTAAATGAGAAATTAATTTTTATACTTTAAATAACTAAAAATTACTTTATAGATATATTCTAAGTTCCACTGAAAGCTCCTAGCAGAGTATAAACCCCAAGCGTCTTGATTTCTTTTAGAAGACTAAATAAATATAGATTTAAAAAATAACAGGACCAGTTACTATAGATTTCTTAATGTCTGTCACTTTTAATGTTGCCTGTGATATAGTGACAATTTACAGTTGTATGTCTTACTGAAAATATTGCCTTAGTTTATATCATTTTGAATAGTGAAAATGACTTATGAAATACTACTTTGCCTGAGCAAAGTAGATTTCTTTCCTTTGCCAAATCAAATTAGGATTTGAATCCCAAGTTGCCGCCACAAAAACGTTTATTGCAATACGTATGTGTTACACATCTGCTTTCAGGTCTGTACAGGTTATCACTGCTGTATCCTCGTGTCCTCATCATTCTCTTTGAAAAGCTGTACCAGACTGGAGCCTGTGTTTCCAGCACAGGGCTGGACAAGTGGGGCTGGCAGGTTTGCAAAGAAGCTTTTCATCTCTGGTGTTGTAGTTCTGCAAGAACCAATCTTGTGCTGCAGGCTGATAGGGCACCCACCATCTCCACCTCTTAACAGCTTATCTGACTGGGGGGAAAACCAGTTAAGGAACTAGGATTCCCTGGAAATGTAGGATGGTAACTTTGAGGGCTATTAGATGCCACTTACCATCTGTGCAGTGTGTGGGTGAGTATCACTGCTTTGCATCTCCTCCCCTTTCCCCCTCAGGAGGACTGAACAGCTCCTGGCTGCTGAAAGGGAAGAGAAAGCCCTATTTCTTCATTCCAGCTTCCTTGCTCTGCACTCCTGTGGCTTCATTTGCATTTGCTTTGGTACTTTTTTTTTACCTTTGGGCTGATTTATTGTAATTCAAGTTGGGGGAAAAAGTGAATAGAGGATTTGCACCCTAAGTCCCCTAGTCTTTACTGTTGTGTTGATTGGCTTGCTTCCTTTTTTAAATGCACCTTATTTAGAAACCTGTTAGGGTTGAAGAGCATTTATCCTGTTAAGGGGAAAGCACAAACAAACATAGTTTGAGTTTATTCAGTTGAGAATTTTGATAATCTCTTTAAGGGAAGATAATTCTGTGTGCTGTGTGTTATTCTGGAGCCTGAGCTGTTGTGAGATGGTCAGAAAACAGAAGAGATTTTCACTTCTAAGGGCTACCAGTGACTGTTTAAATCAGAAATGCAGTCGGGGGTTGGAGTAGGAACTATAGGAGCATGTATTGTAAACAGCCATGGTTGATACCTGAGTTCTTTCCTAAATAGCTCATAGGCATTATTCTGGGGTTCTTTTTGCCTTAAACTACGAGGACCCTAGCTGGAGAAAGTGCGTGCACAAGGTAACGTAATGGAGTGAGAGGAGAAAGCCTCAAATCTTATCAAAGCTGCAATAGCAGCTTATCTGTGTTCATGTGTACTTGGTAGGACTGGTCAGCAAATAAATACCAATTAAAGATTTGAAAATATGCACTTCATTCTAGAAATGGTGGCAAAAATCCCACCAATAATTTCCTTGTTTTGGTCATGTCCTGTTCAGTTGGTGTGGTCTGTCTGTATGATTAACTCCTCTTAGTCTGGATTATTGAAGGTACTTATTCAGCTCCATTTGTGTCATCATCCTCTCTTTCCCCCATCACATACCCAAATGAAGAGCTTATTAATTTGGGGGGAATTCCAATCAATTTAATTAATTGTCAGTTAGCAGACTTTTAATTACTGATCCTGGTTTTGAAACAAAGCATTCAAGCTTGGGCAAGACATCCCTTGCCTCCCCCTCCCTGGTCTCCATCACGGTGGCCACACATTGCCTTTTTCAGTCCTGTGTGAATACCTGGTCATCTGCTGATGCAGGGCACTGTTTTGTTCATTGCTCTGTGTTTTATAGCACCAGAGAATCTTCTGCCTTGGTTCTGTTGTGTTTAGTAACTACTGAGTTATTATGGGCTGTACAGTATCAGTCAAAGCTATTCACAGCTTCAGGGCATGTTAATCTCCATTGCAAATGCTGGTCTGAGGACTGAGGGCACTTACATGTGCCAAGATCTTTGGAGGAAAGTAATATTTTAATATCTAATCTGTAGGCTTTTTTCCTTTTTATAAAAATAATTCACGTTTTGAAGTCTTTTTCTGTCTTCCTTGTAGTAATAACTACTGCAAGAAGAATTAGTTTCTTCAATATTATAAACCCAGACAGGGAGAGAAGGTCTCTTTATAAAATTGTGTCTCTTCTGGGTTAGTATTTAGAAATGTTACGTTGTAGAACAGAGCTTTAGAGCTGTGGTGACACTTTGTTTGCTGATAGGAAGGCAGGTTCATATCCTGAATCAAATCTGTATCCTCATGTGTCATTGCAGTAACTTGATTCCCCCTTGCTCTCAGCACTACACTTCACTATCACCTTTTTCTCTTGCAAACTGATTGCTGGATTTGCACAAGAGAAGTGGCACATCTGAAGAATCTTGTGTCAGGTGAAGAAGATTCTGCAATCCTTTGTTTTGCTGAATTTGTGATTACTCTTGGGAATAACAAGCCTTGGACCTTCAGTACCTGTTCAGACTTTGTTGCCTCAGTTTGAATCTGTGTTTGTGATTGTCTGGTTTGTCTGCTGGCCCAAACCAGAAATCAGTTACAATTGGTCTGGTTCTGAGGTTACTTGTAACAAGTAGGAACTGATAAATGTGGGGGCACTGGCTTTGCTGAAGGCCAGTTTTAGGATTTGCTTCATATGTCTTTGAAGATTCTGCCCTCCTTTATGAGTTGATAAAAAACTTGTAAGTTTTGCATCACCCCACCCTTGCTCCCCTCCAGTATGGATGCATAGCTGTGCACTTGTGCAGTTTTGTTTTGCCCCTCTTGTAATTAGGAGAAGGTAAGAGTTCCTTACCTCGCTGAGTGAACCAGATTCTGGCTTTGTATCCCTACAGATTAAACTTTCCACTGCAATTGTGTGAGACTGTGAGAGCTTGAGGGTTCTTGTTCCTTTCATGGTTGGATGGAGCCTGTCTGGCAGCAGACAGTCTTGCTGTTAGTAGTAAGTTAATTGATGTCAGACATTTGCATGTAGGAAAACTTGAACCAGCTGAAGAAGGGCCCATTTCCTAACAGGATTTAGAGATTTTAAGGACTACAGTGATGTAACACCTATTTTCTTTGCAATGTGGTATGTGTTGTTGTTTGTGTAAATGGGGATCTTGGTAGCTGTTGGTTCTCTGAAGAGCCCTGGGAGGGACAGGAGCAGTTTTGTTTGTGTTCCTAAATTACTGAGGTGTAAATTGTCATTTTCATCTGTTCTGGAGGCTTTTGCACAAAGGCTGACCCAGACAGGAGATCTGGCAGCTGGTTTGGTGGCATTCTCTCCTGATCTGTTTCCAAAAAGGACTGTGTTTCAGGGATCAGGACTCAGGGAAGCTTGTTTAAACAAGCCAGCTCTGTTCTAGGCCTTGCCTGAGCCTCCTGTCTGGGCAGGGCTCTGTGGATCCTGTTGCAGCTCCATAGCTCCTTAGATCTTGGAATATGATAGAAAATTTACCCTTTCATCTGATGTTATCCTGTTGTGTTATTTCAATGTCCAAGTCATTCTCCAGCAGATTTTACCCATTCAAAGAGCGATCAAACTTCAGTTCAAAGATCAGTTATTGCTGAAGGTTTTGTAACTTGCAGTATCGTGAGTATGGTGAACATGTGTTATAGTAGTGAGGAATATCTGTATACTAGAAAAAGAAGAAAATTATTTAACTTCTAAATTTAAAAAATTTGAAGCTTTTTAAAATTTTTTACAAGGTTGGGAGGTTTTTGTGCTTGCTAATTATAGTATGTGTAAATAATAGATTTGTATCACAAAATCCTTTTCCAAACTGGAGATAATGAATCAGATTTCATGACTATCATCAGGCTGCTAGTTCTGTATAATTTTTATCATGTGAACCTTATCAATATTTTAAAGATAAATTTGAAAAACAACAAAAATTTATAAAACAGCAAAACAAAGAAAATACTCTGTAGAAGAAATGGTTGCTACATTTATGCAGTATTTACATTTATACTTCCATACAATTTTCATTAACATCCATTGTAGCTGTCCTCAAAGTTTTGTTTAGTACATGAGTTTTTGCAAAAACTCTTAAAAATGGATTATGACAGATGTGTTGTTTGCTTTGATTCCAGTATTCATTGCTGACTGCACACAACCCTTTCGTGTCTATGATTGTTCTTAAGTTGGTACAAGTGTCACTTGAATAATATTGCTTGTGGTAACAAAAGGCTTAAATGCATTCCAGTTTCATGATTTTCTGTGGCACTTGGGAAACAAAGGAGGAAAGCCAGTCTAATTTAATAAATTCTCAAGAATGCAGAAAAGTTTAAAGCTTTAGGCTCAGCTTCAATACTAAGGGTTCAAAGCTGTAAAAGTATGTTGAGCTTTAATTATTCTTTTTTAGCTTAAGAATGTTGTGATGCAATTTAGTCTGTTTTTAAAAATCCTACTTACCTAGGAATTATGAATAAGCTATCCAAACTGACTGTAATATGTAGTATATATAAATATATATAAATTGTATTAATTTCTCTGTGCTCTGAAGCCATTTTATTTCCTTAATTAGTTGTTCATGACTGAAGATTTATGCAGCAGGATGATTTAAGCAGCCAAGTCTTAATTCTCCATGGTGAATGGGGACTGAGGGGTACTGTAGCTAATAAGAAAAAATAGGTGCAACAATGCAGCTGTAGTTAGAAAGCATTTGGATTTGCAAAACCTGTACAGTGTGTTTTCATTATCTGTCTATGTTTGTGAGCTGTACTGTAGCACCAGTCCAGAACTGATGCTTTGGGGAGAGTGTCAGCCCCATTTTCCTGGCACTCCATTTCAGGGGGTGTTCATTGGCATTTCTACAGTTTGTGTTTAGCTGGGCTAATAAACCCCCAAGAATCAGGGTCCTTGTGACTTTGAGGTGACCTTACATGCTGCTAACTCAAGTCCATCATGGTTTATTAATCCAGTATTGACTGGCAGAGACTCTTCCGTATCATCGTGCCCTGAAGCAGCAGAACTGCTGTGCATATACTGCATTTAAGCTCATAAATTCTGCTAGGACCTGAGCTGCCTTTTAATTCTGTTGCAGATGCATATACAACCTGCATAAACACTCCCTGGGTTTGCAAATTTGAGTTTCTATGTCAAAGTCGCAGGTGCATAATTCATCTCCTCTCTAGAGTGGAATGTTACATCCCTCCCTGCCTTGCTTTCTCATCTTCCTGCTGCAGCATTCTGGAAAGGTGGGGACAGGTTGTGCAGCCTCAGACACACTGGACAGGTTGCTTCACCAAAGGAGGTTTGTAAGGGGAGGGAGGTCGGGCTCAGAAATAGTGTTTGCTTCTTCCTTCAAGAAAGGGTGGGGAGAGCACCTTGTGCAGCTCCCTGTGCTTCAGAGTTTGGACAAGGCTGCATTCAGCCTGAGAGTCGTGTGTTTCTGTTAATTTCTGTCATGTTAATTTCTGTCATGGAGACAGGAAAGGTGATCTAAAAAGTCTGTGGGATGGGTCAGGGCCCTCTTTAACTCAGATGACTGATGTGTCACGTTTTACCTTTCCCTGTACCCTGTCATGTCAGTGATATTCTTGATCCTTGACAGGCATTTAACTTGTAAGGAAAGGAAATGTGGATTTCTTTTAACAAAAGAACCCTGCTAACAGTTTCTTACAGTGCTCTTGTAAAGCTATTTTGCAGAGGATGCAGATTATTATCAGTTACTTTACTTCTGTGTACTTCTAAAATACAGTGGGCAATATATGTTTTGATAATTTCATATATAGGCAAGCTTATTTTTGCTTTTGCATTTTAGAGCAAGAATAATGGGCAGAATTTGTAAAGGTTTGTTCTTAGTCTAATGGATTATCGTTTCAGATTTGGACACCCGTGGAAGAAATTTATACAAATTTGAGTCAAACCTTTTAGCACCTGAGAAAGGATCATTCAGTTTCAAAGAGTTTTATATGCAAGTACTTAAACAATCTTTGCTCTGTCTAGCAGAAGGAGCAATCCATTTTTCCCAGCTGGGTACTACAAGGCTTTATGTATCCATGTCAGTCCCTCAAAATACCCTGTGACAGTGAAGGAAATTGTTGTGTATTACAATGTGATTGTTGCTGTTGGCATTACAGGAAAGTTCAGAGGCAGTGAAAAACTCTCAAAAGTTAGGTAAAAAGCCATGCAGGTGTACTGTTTGCATGTCCAATTTCCTACTTTGATACAATTTCCAAGTTCACAGACTTTTTAGCTGGTTGAACTGCTTCTAACTCAACTTTTGCAAAGTATGAATTTTAGGTATTTTTTTTGCTTATTACCAAATAATAAAGAAGGGAAATGAAATATTATTTGCTTAATGCTTGGGCGAGATTAAAGAAGAAAACTCTTTCTGTCTGTATTAGTGGAGAGAAATTGGCCTTTAAATAACATGAGAAGCATGTGAACATTATGACAGAAAATACTCTGATGACCTGTAATAGTGCTGGGACTCAATTAATAGGCAAAGTTGTCACTGGATTGGTTATTTATGGGGATGTGTTACCTCTGTCAGTTTAATCTGTTCTACAAAGGAAAGCATAAGTGACAGTTTGTAAAGATTTGTGGTATTTTCAGCCTGTTGTAAAGTCAGAGACAAGTCAGTCAAGTTAAAACATTATTACTTGAGCTGTGACCTCAGTGTTGCTAGAAGCAGGTTTGAGCTCATTTGCACTCCTTACCTCATTAACATCTGATTTCTGTGGAATCAAAGGAGGGGGGTGTGTTTTAAAAGCATCGATTTCAGAGGCTTGGAGCGGTATTGCAACTGCACAAGCAGAAAAGTCTTCTTTTAATGTGCTTCTTGAAAGCATTACAAATTTGGTATGCAGAAGTACTTTATGGATATTTGGTACGTAGCAACAAGTCTAGTTAAAATTTTGTTAGTTTGTTGGTATGGAGTCCTGAAAATGCTGCTAAAAAATTCATTCTGTAGTGAACTTTTTTAATGACTGAACTAAGACATGCACACCAGTTTTACAGAACTTGCTTTATAATGTGTCAGTTAAAAAAATTCTATGACTTTTGGTAATAATTGCGAGGAGAAGCATGTACAGAAGTGGAACAAAGCAAAATTAAGTGTTCTTATGTACTGGATTATTACTGCTTGAGAATTTTCTGGTTCCTGACATTGTTCTGTCACTGCACCAGAAAACAAGTTTTGCTGTGGTAGTTGTTCTCCAGCATTCAGACATCATTCCACTACACGATTTCCAAGTAGAGCAGAACTGGCATCATTCTTACATTTGCTGGTCTATTACTCAAGGTGCACTGTAGGTGCTGTTTGTGCTGAGTTCCATGCACTGTGCAGGGACTTGGAGAATTCAGCTGTCCCTTACAGCAACATTTACTGCAGCTTGTACTATTTTACCTGAGAAAAACTGTAAATTGACCTGAGCTGTTTGCCTGCTGAAACACTGTCAGTTGCTGAGCTCTGTGGCACTGTGGAGTTGGAGTAGTTTTTAGGTACTGGTGTTGCTTGGTTTGTTTAGACTTGGGCAAAGTAGATGATTTCCTTTGTAGTATTAGTGTGCAACTGGTTTTATATTGGCTGTGGAGAGCCCATCAGTTCAAGACCAAAGAAACTTTGATGAAAGCACATTTTGTCTGTATGAGATGCATCTTAGGCAGTGAGTTCCCTATTTGAGTGCCTTTGGGCTGTTCCTCACTTCAGTGTTCAGCAGCAGAAGCAGTGTAATGGATTATTTAACCCTTCCTCGAGTAGGAGTTACAGACAGTTTGTCTAGACTGGCTGAATATGTTATGAAGAGATTTCCTTTGTGTCTTTAAAATACCAGAGTTTTTCCTGTAAAACTCAGGTTCTTTCTTGATATCAAAAAGTAAATTTGCCTGTCATTACATTTAGGTAAATGCTAAGTCACAGAAGAAAAGACATTTCAAACAAAGACAGCCGAAAAACCTTCAAATGTTAAAATGATCAGCAAGAGAAATCACTTAATTTTTCAGGATCAGCTAACATCCTTTCCTTGATAAATGTTCCATTGCCTCCAAGGGTACTTACCTGATTTAATGTCATTACATTTTAGTACATGAGTACTAAAAACTCTCTTAAAGGACTGCAATGCCTATAACCTTTAGTTAACCTCATCAGGCTAAGTGAATTCTGGCCAAACAATGTCAATGTTTGGCATAAAAACGTTGTGCCAGTGTAAGCATAACATTGGTATTAATGCTTTTAGCACATTCTGAGATAATACATTGCCTGCCTCGGCCAAAGACTGGAGAGAAACACACACATACATAGACACACACCTGCAGCAAAAAGAACCCTTCAGAAATGGACAAAGGTAAAAATAATGAAACCAAGGACTCCACTCTGAGTGATTAGCCTTTAAACACGGAGAAAATCCAATGATTTAAACTGAACTACTTTTAGCTTTCTAAAGCTTTTTGCTAGACTTTATAGCAATAAACACAGACTGTGTTAAAGTTTGTGGTTTGAATTAAGAACTTCTGGTTTATTAGCGCAAACTAAATGTGTTCTAATTGTGTTACACAACTCTGAGTTTGTGTCTCTCAGTGTAGTAGGATACTGGTGTGTGGCCATCAGCTCCAAAGCTCCCTGGTTAGACATAGAGCAGAGACTGGTCTTGCACGGAACCTCGATAAAAAGGTGCTTGGCACTGGATGTACTTTAATTATTTTAGAGTGGCATCTTTTCATTGTCCTTAGGCCTGAACTGTACTCATGATTAGTCAAGGGGTATAGAACTGTAGAACTGGCCAAACCAAAGCTCTCTGTGGCTGAATCGATGCCGGCTCTGTTCGTGTTCAGCTGCTGACTCCTCGCAGATCAAAGCCGGAGCTGCGTTGCCACCTAGTGAGAATCTGCAGGGACACGTGTCCACGTGGAGCTGCACAAACAGGACTCCACAGAGGGAGAAAAGAAATACCACCTGCCTTACGAGTTCATGTCTCAATTTTAATTTGAGGTGCAGTTAAACATACAAAAACATAAAACTAATGCAAGTTAGCATTTTGTGATAGTATTGTGAATTCTGGTTTTCTGGCTTCTTTACTCTTTAGGAGAAGGACATCAATTGAGATTTGAGACTGTTGAGATTTGACATATTGTCAAATGGTTTTTGCTGCTATAATCTGGTCATTTGTTTCTATTGCCAGGCTGTCAGTGCTGTTGTGCTCAAAGATGATTGTGCAAGTTCCCAGGACTCGCCAGAAGCAGTCTGGTGGAAAAGCAGCTCCACCAGGGAACTCCACCAAGGAGAGAGGGAAAAGGATTGTTTGCAGTTGAGGTGGATCGATTCCTTGATTGTGTTAATTGGTGCAGTTAATTGGCATTGCACCAGCACGAAAGGAAAGATGTGCAGGAGAGGAGAAGGAGCTGACAAAAGAGGGAACAATTGCTGCATTTAATGGGGCTGCTACTTTAAAGTGTTAGTTTTCATTACAAGAAAGCACAATCGGTGTAACTTTATGAAATCACGGTCTTCCAATTATTTCAGTGAAGTCCACTGTGACCATACAGCTGAGAACTTTGCCAGTTCAGTGCTCCAGCCAGCGTGTAGAACTCTTTTTTCAAATACACACCTTGTGGCCAATTGTTTCTCTTGTTTTATTTTTGTTTGTTTTCAAAAGAAATTTCACGGCATACAACTGACAGATCTGCTGCTGCGCTTCCTTCTTTGAAGGAACTTGTATCACAAAGTGTTTAAAATTGTGGTTTTCAGTGTAAAAATCTGTGGTCTATGGTACTTGGGAAGGTGTTGGGTTTCAGGCTGTTACACAGTGCTGGGAAACAGGTGGGAATGTGGGATTTAATAAATGTGGTTATCAGTGAACCCGCTTTCATAACTTGATTGATCACAACTTGAGAGTCAATGACTATTTTCAATTTCCTTTCATTAATTATTGAAAATAGTACAGCATTAGAAGTGTTTCAGATTTTACAGCACAGGTTGCAAAATGTCTTCAGCAACAATTTCATTTCTGTTTGGAAGGCCAACCTCATGACAGAGAGAACCTCCCATACTCCTTTCTAAATTAATTTATGGAGTTTGTAATCCTGCTTCTGATTATTATATTCTTTATGGAGTTTGTGAACCACTTCAGAAACTGCTACTTTGCTGCAGAGAAAAGACAGATTATGCATATAATTAATTTAAAACTATAATAATCCAGAAAGTATTGCTTTCACATCCTTATGTTTCCTCTTTCCCTTTTTGCCTACCTCTGAACCTGTTGTTGAGAATTAAGCAAGAGGGCATAGAATGTAGAAAGTCTTATATAAGAGATATTTAATCTTTGTTCTTCCTTGAAAAATGTTAGATTTTTTTTTCAATGTGGTGGGTGCTTTGTAAAAAGTTTCTAAGAATTACCATTTAATTAAATGAAGTGGGTTTAGATTATCTGCAGTAGGCAGCTGTTAAATACTCTTTTGGGCATTCTTAAACATTTTTTAAGTTCAAGTTGATTCGTTTCCTAAAATACACCATCTTATTTATGAAGCATTGCTTATTTGCATGTCAGTAAAAATGAGAAAGAGAATAAAAGGAGAGAGAGTTGTTTTCATGGACACAGTCACGCAAACCAATTTACACTGTCTGTCAGATACTTGATTCTGAACAAGACTGGTGGATGTATCAGAAGTTAAGAGAAAAGTGGGATTTTTTTCACACCCAGTTTCATGTTCATCATAGCTGACAGAGTATAAATTGAGGAAGGAAAATTGCCTTTTAAGTTTCCCAAGACACCCAGCTCCAGCTAAAAAGCCATTAATGTGTTTATATTTATGTCCAAACACTGAGAAAGAAAAGAGTAGCAAGTGAAAGTTATTCAGAATTTAGCGAACATCTGCAAAGTCTAATTCCACAAAATTAAGATTTCCACAGGTTTCTTCATGGAGGTCTCAGAAAGGGAAATATTAGCTGTAACTGGGTATTGTTGTTCTTGCTTCATGCCAGCATTTTGTTTCCAAATGCTGCAGTAGCATTAAAACAAAAGATACTGACAGGAGATGGATTCTCTCACATTGCCACTGTACTTGTTGTTTCCCAAGGGTTTTTATCAAGGGCCACTCACAGCTGCATGCATTGGTTTGTTTTTGGTGTATGTTTCTGGCATGTTTGATAAGATGGATTATGCAATAAGGATTTGGTGACAATGGAGACACTTTCAGGGAAAGGTGTACTTCTGTTTTGCAACATCCTAAGCAGCTTTAAAGGCTGCTTTTCCCAGCCTTGCTTTCTTTCTCCTTCCATATTCTTTTTCTTTCTTTTAAGTCGAGTTCTGTAATTGAGGCTGCTCAGGAGCCATTTCCAGTGCTGAAACTGCAAAACAGTGAGCCAGTGGAGACAAAAATAAATTTATATTTTTCTTAACTGAGTTAGCACTGAAATGGTTTTGGTGTGTGGTGTGACAAGCTGCAGGCTGCTGGAACAGAGGGCAGGAATGTGTGTGGGATGAAGGGGGAAACAGGCAGCAGTTAAATCAGCTTGGCTGCCCTGGAGCCTCAGCCACCCCAAAGTGTGTGGGAGGAGAGGCAGGAAAAGCCTTTAGTGCTTGTTGAGGGAAGGAGTCATTAACTGGTGGGATGTGTCTGTGTGATGAGGAGTCGCTCACATAGCCCAGGAAGATAGGAAGTGCTGTTTTAATTAAGGGAAACGGGAATACTCTCTTGTGGAAGAAAAAAAAAAAAAAATTTAAAAGAACAAATCTTTGGGGCAGAAACATTGCAGTGGTTCTGTAGTATAGGGGTTTCACTGCCAATGTCAATACAGGATGTTCCCACCTCCAGCTGCTCGTTCCTGTTGCAGTGTGTTGGCTGCGCTGAGAGCTTTTATGACTTCCCTGATGTATTATTAGAATAATAAAGCCTAGAAGTAATTTGCACAGAGCAGCAAGAATGGGCAAAGAGAGGAGATAGGGAAATTTTTTTAAGTCAGCATTTCCCTGGAAGTTCACCTGGATGTGAGACCTCAGGTACTGTGTGATGGGTTAAACTGGAATTTGGTGTTATGCAGGATGCTACACTGGGTGTTACAGGATGATTGTAGGCAGAGGTGTGTAGTGTCTACAGCAGAAAGGGAATTACATCTGGATTAAATGTAAGTGATTAAATGTTTTTGATAATGGGAGGGTGTAGGGACAACTTTTGTGGGAAAATGCTCGGGGCTGTGGGTTCCCAGACAGCTCCAGTGGGCCAAAGCTGAACCCATCAGCCTTGTGTGTGGTGCTTCTGTGAAGATACATTTAAGGATGGGTAGGAAACACTGGAGCAAAGTGTGGGGAGTGTGGAACAAAAAGAGGGGACAGCAAAGTCAGGGAAGAAGGAGGAGATTGACCATGGCAGAGCAGATGGAGAACCCTGTAATGTGCTGAGCATGGCCTCACCCCTGCAGCCCTCACAGCTGGGGCTGGAGTGGAGCTAAGCCCAGGAAAGGGGGGAAGAAATTTCTCAGTTTCATGTTTATCTTCTTGATTCCCTGTACCCAAATCAATCACTACTTGTTTTAATTGGCAAAAAATAAGTTAATTTCGTTAAGGCTGTTTGGCCAAAAATAATAGCTGATAAACAATCTCCCTGTCTTTATCTCTTGTATTTTCTGCCCCTGCCTGGCTGAGTGGGGGTTTAACATCTCGCAAAGGCTAATAATCCACAGGACAAAACTGTGTGTGTGTGTGTGTGTGTGTGTGTGTGTGTGTGCAGGGTGAAACAGCTAGGGCTGGCATCTCAGTGTCTCCTTTGTCTGTAATTCAGGGGGTGCATCAGGCACACAATCCAGTTTAGCTGTTTCTGGAAGAATTCCATTTGGGTGGTTGGGAGCTTCTTCACAATGCCCACCAAAGGATGGTTGGTGAGAATGACATAACCAA
This sequence comes from Aegithalos caudatus, assembly GCA_013389925.1. NCBI lineage: Eukaryota > Metazoa > Chordata > Aves > Passeriformes > Aegithalidae > Aegithalos > Aegithalos caudatus. Next base: position 197,160 of record WEIU01023140.1, read on the forward strand.
GTGAACAAAGCATATTGATTTCCCTTTAAAACTTAGTACTACCACATGTTTAAATTATATATAATCATATCTTGCTGTACAAAATTCATAGAAGCATTTTATGCAAGAAGCTCACTGCTGCAGATACTTCCTTTCAAAATACTGTCATACACAAACTGTGGCTGGAAAACTAATCCTTTAAGAGACTGAACCTAGAAAATCAGAATGGTGTATGTATAAAAATGAAATGTGTATGTATAAAAATGACATGTGCCTTCCATCTTGCTAAGAAACTTGGAGCTGTCTGACCCAAAAAAAAGATGGGGCTGCTACAGTCTGTGCATGTCATTTTTAAAATAATGGAATGGTGCTATTATGTAGGCTGCTAGAGATCATCTAATTCTTCCATGAACATACTTTGAAAATATGTTCAGTATATTTGAAACTTGGGTATCAGATTTTGAAAGGAAATTATGTATTTGCCAGAATTGTCAGAGGGTTAGGATGTAGGATATTAGGTTGTTAATTCCCATGGGAATTTTAAGTGATACTCATGTTTTATGTTTTCAATCAAAAACTGATATATCTTTCTGTGCAATTATGTAGAGCAGTTCTCTCTTTTAGTGCTTCCAGCAATTTACTTTCAGTGCCACTATCCACATATGAGGCTGCATTTTCTCTGTGTGGGGATTCGGGTTGGGAATTCCCTTTTCCATCTTTGAACTTTTCTTCTTCGTTACCAAAGTCTGAACTTTCCTGCCATTTTAACAACTTTAGTGCCTCTCTAAATAATTAGCCAGGTCTAAAATGGAAACTTTAGCATGTCTCCAGTTGCTAAAAACACCCTCAAAGTTTTGTAAACAGTCTGAAATTCTGGAACCTTTATTGGTAATAGTTGTGTAAAAGGATAGCTCGTAAATGCTTTTTAAATTATGATGTAAAGTATGAGCCTGTGCACTTAAAAAAATAGATGGAACACCAGGGTTTTTTCCCTATTCATGATTGTGTGACAACACCTTTCATGCAGCTGGCAGAGAAATTTCTAAAGACTGTGCTTTTAAAACTTGCAGTTCTATTTATTATCGCTGTTGTCAATTACATTTAATTTTGAAAAAAGTGCTGACAGGAAAGGCCTAAAGAATGAACCAGAAAGTAATTTCTTCGGCCATATCAAGAAGAGAAAAATGAATATATGAAGGGTTCAGGAAGGATTCAAATGAAGTTAAATAGTCCAGCCAGTAGATGACAGTTTGGTTTAGATTCCAAGACCTTCTCTTGCCTGAGGGTATGTTCTTTCAGCTAAATTTTGTTTACTAGTGAAGGAGACTGCTGGAAATATGGGACACATGACCATTAGTAAATGACACATCACCTCTTGCTGCTAAAAGCCAGCTTACTCCATTGGCAGATTCTAGAGCAGTCCTGAATCTTTTGTATGTCTCTGGAATATGAAAGGCTAATTTGAATATGGGATGTGTGTCTGGGACCTTTATTACTACACAATATGGCTCAAATACTCAGCAGAGGTTTAGAAAACTCAACAGGAGGTAGCAAATAGTTCATACAGTGTTGTATTCACAGTGATGCCACAGATAATATTGTGGCTCAAGATAATAATGGGGTTTTTCTTAGGAAGTCCTCAATGTACAACCAAACATCTGCTTGGGTTTGTGTTGCATTCAGAACTGGAACCGTGTCTGTGGGTACTTGTGATTCTATTTGCCTCTTGAACCTGCAGGGGTAAAATTTAATTCAGTCTGGAAAAAGCATCTGATAAAGGATTGAGTAGATGCTGATGTCATTTTTTAAAGTGAAAACAGTGAAACATATGTGTCATGTCTGCCTTTTCTCCTCCTCCCCTTTCCTTTTTACTGGTCTTAAACATGACTTATTTTGACCTTTGGGGCACGGTCCAAATGTACTTCAGAATCCATCATCTCTTTCCTGCCCTGTGGCTTTGTTGAATCAGTGTGGTATGTACTTGTCTGTCTCTTTATACCTCGTTTTCTTTTTCTTAATAGGCCTACTGTTGAACAAGTCCCTGCTGTGTTTAAAATAGGACTTTGTTCTGCTCTTAGCCCCAAGACCCCTTAGTCATAAAAAGCCTTGTTCTGTAACTTCTGTTCATTTGTTTTCCTGCTTGGAGATTTTATTTTCCACTTTGTTTCTCCTTCCTCCTGTGCTGGTGCTCAGTCTGTGAGCAATTGTTGCACTCATCTAATATTACACAGAGGAATGAAGGAAATAGCAGCATATACTTTCTTCCTTTCAGTTCTAATTCCTTTGAAATAAAAGAAAATAACACAAAATATTAATAAAAGGAGCAGCCAAAATAAACTATTTTGAACACAATTTTTGTCTGTAAATAAAGCAGAATTTCCTGCAATTTCCTGTCAGATATTTTCATTTGGCTTTCCATCTGAACTACATATCAGATACCACAGTGAAGTGTGGTGGCATTTAAGCTGTTGTAAAGTAAGAGACAAAATAAAAGCAGCCTATTTTTTGAAGATTATAGTCATTCACAGAATCACAGTTTTTCATTCTCTTACACTGCTCCTCAGTGTGCTCATCTCTGATCCTGCTTAGGAAGGACTGGATGTGTACTTGAGTGAACTTCTCTGCCTAGAAAAGGGGTGAGAATCTTTTAGTGTCAAATCATTGCCTGTTATGATGGAAGGGGAAGTTACAGTGTGGCTTTAGTAGTTATTTTTCATTAAGGTAGTTTAAGAACTGATAATGTGAGTATTTTCCATAGTGAAAGACATACTGCTCTTTTCTTAGGTTGTAGAATTTCATCTACATAATTGATGGACAAATAAAGGCCAAATTTTATGTTAATTTCTTTATCAAAATCTCTCCTGTATCACTGAATGATACTTCTGTTTTCTGTTCTGCTTGCACATCCTAAGGTGCCATCACGTGATGGTTTCTGAAGGATTGCTCTGTCATTTTGCTTTTAGATTGTATTTTCGAGGTTGTGAGGGAGGGGGACACGTAGGGCAGGTGTAATATGAAAGTTCTGGTAACAAAATTTGCACTTCATGAATCTGAACATTTTTCTTGGATTGAAATTCAGTCATTTCCACACTCTCAGCTTTTCATTTGAATTTATAGGTGGCTGAAAGATCCAGAGTCTAGCATAAATCTGAGTTATCTGTTAAATGCTTCACATAAAAGAATGTTCATCTTGCTGCTTGCATTTTTCAATGCAATTTATTAATGTTAAGAATGTAGGAGAGCACATGTGAAAATAGTGCATTTTAAATTTCTTTCTAGGATAGACAATTACATGGTGAATATTCTCAAACCAAGAAATCATATTTTATTTCTCCATAAATGCATGTGTAGGTCCTTCTTGATCAATGACCAATTGTATGGAAAGAATAGAAAAGTAAAATGTCTGCTTCAGAATTCAGACTGATATTTCCCTTGCTTACCAAATTATCATCAAAGCTATTCATTCAAGATTTTGCTATTCTTTCTAGAATACAAGTAGATAAGTTAAAAGAAAAAAGTTTAAGGATGATTAAATAACAAAAATGCCAAATAGCTTCAACAAAGAAGAAATAAAATTAATTCAGTGTGGTTTGGTTTTTTGCATTTCTTTATCTGGAGAATGATTGATTTGTGATCAGAAAAAAATAAGTGTTGTTTGAAACAAAATCTCTCAAGCTTTGAGAGATTTCAGAGTGGTTTCTGCCCTTTCAGTTTCAACTTTTTCTGCATATTCACTCTTCTCTAGAGCAGAGAGGCAAACTAATGTATGCTGATTAAAATTTATGCCAGTGTCATTTCATATAATATGATTTTAAAATAAATTCTATTAAAGAAGTAAACTGCAAGAAATTTAAACATAAGAAAAATATTTCTTTACTTCTGAGGATGACCAGGTCCTGGTGTAGGTTTTCTGGGCAGGTGTAGAGTTTGCACACCTGGACACGTTCAGAGCTCAGCCGGGCGTGGGCCTGCACAGTCTGCTCCAGTTCACCTTGCTTTGAGCAGAGGATTTAGAGTAAAGACCTCCAGTTATTAATAGCTCTGTAGTGTGGTGAAAGTCTGTCTTCTGCATTTGGAGGCAATTCTGCAGTGTTGTTAAATATTTAGGGTGAAAATCTCAGTGTAGTCTGCAACTGTACATTAAAGGAACTTACTTCTGTAGAGTTCTTCAGACTATGACCAAGGATATCTTCTATTAATATGTGAATTCAATAATCTGTTTTGAGAGATATGTGAGTATTTGAATTAAGCATAATTAAATATCATCTTGTCAGTGTTCTTTATAAAGATCAATGAATTTATTAGAAATTTCAAATGTGTACATCTTTCCAAACATTGTGTTCTGAACAGCTTGAATATGTAGCTAATCTGCAACTGCCTTCTTATCTTCCACAGATCTGAAGAGAGAAGCCAGTATTTGTCACATGCTGAAGCATCCTCACATTGTTGAACTGTTGGAGACATACAGCTCAGATGGAATGCTTTATATGGTCTTTGAGTTGTAAGTTTCTCTCTTTGATTCTACCTTTCTATGTTCTCATTTGCTAAATAAACTCCTAAAAGTATGTTTGCTCATACCTGTATGTGTTGTAGCTCAGAGGTCTTGAGTGCTTTGAAAATAATTATTTCTGGCAAGTCCAGGTTGTCCCAAAAAAAAAAAAAGTTGTCCCACTGTCTAAGTGGTGAGCACCAGGGCTTTCTAAGACAGGCATGATCTTTTTTGATGGCTGTAGGGTCAGAGGACAAGTTGAAAATTTGCTGGTAAACATCACCTTTGGGTAACTGAGGGTATTTTGTTTGAATTGTTTATTTTTTTCCACACTGTTGCTTCTTTAACGCTGCATTTCTATTACAGATAAGAAAGTAAAGTTATTGGTGTATTTAAGTATTTTTTCTTGTAAATCAATATACTTGTTCACAATATATGAAAAGAGGCTTTTGTCTGAAAGATTTGTTTCAGAAGTTTGGATGTACAAGTTTAGTTATAAGAGGGAACAAAATGTGACTCTTCAGCAATGGACAGGTATTTTTATTCAACATCAAGAAACAAAGAAGAGGGGCAGCCCCAATATTACCACATCTTTCTTTGAGAGAAAATTATTAGTTCTTCCTGAGTTAGGTTTTATCTAAATGGGAAGGATACAACCAGACATGTGGAATGGTCTTTTGTGCATGTTCTGTATTTGATCTTTTCTCTCTCTGCCTACCAGCTCTCCTTTTTATGCTCCCCTATATATTCATTCCTAGTCAGTCTGGGCGTATGTATTTGTACCTCTTCAATTCCTCTGATCTTCCTCCATTGTTTTCTGGTGGATTGGAGCTGCTGATGTTGGAGTAACCACATCATGCCAGTTTGTTAGGTAAAACTGGCTCGCCCACTAGAGCCAAGAATTTGATTTGAGATGTCCACATTAAAAATACCACATTTTCACGTTTTACCATTGAGATAGTAGAAAAGCCACAACAAAAACATTAGATAAAGCAGAAATTTGTTGTTTGCAAGTCTTATGTGTTTTTAGATGAGTTTATAAACTTACGGTTTTGTGAAATAATTGTTCTGTGCCTTCCTCTCAGTACATTTTGATTCAATACTGACTTTGCTTTTTATTTTGAAAATCCCAAAGCATGGACAAAGGGGCTTTAATTACCCTATTATGAAATAATTATGTACACCTTGGGTAGCCATACTCAGATAATTAACAAGATTTTGAAATGGAAAAAAAAGGGGTTACTTCTATTTTTACCATGCTGATTGTTCAGAAATAGGAGACAAAGCAGTAATTATTTTTTAATGACAAACCTATTATAATTTATGTTTGTAGACATAAAAAGCAAGTCTGAGCAATTAGAATTACTACACAAACACTGCACCTGACTTCAGGCCACATGAAAGAAAGAGTTACAAAGCTAAATTATTTGAGGGATGATGGTTGTTTATCATATGTATGTCCTTGTCTCATTTGTACACAAAAACCATCAGTCTTTTGTAGCAGTGATAGAAAATGAGGCAGTAGGAACACCTGTGCTCAGAATGTGGGAGGGAATGGAAGAGCTGTGGCAGGATGTGTTGTGCTGGAGGGGATGCTTTGGTACAGGGATTCAGCAGCAGACTGGTGTTTGTGTGGAGTGAGACTGCATTGTCTGAGTCTGAGCAGTTAGGGGCACACTCTGAAACTGTGACCATAAAAACAAACTTGGAGTTAGCAGAAAAGCATCTCTGTACATGTAGGTAATTCATTTTTCTCCATATTGCTTTCTGTTCATTATGCTTTTATTGTAACCAGCTCAACTGATTCGCAGCAGATTTCTGTCTGCAGTAATAAAATACATTTCATTAGGGTCTAGTTACTCTGAAGTGACCAAAAAGGGCAAGACAACACAGATCTGCAGAGGAGTCATAAACCCAGCTGTGATGAGTGATTTGTGGGCTGGCAGGGGCTTTCCATGAAAACTAAGGCAGGTCCAGCAGAAGGAATTAGTGGAATAACCAAACCTAAAACTTTGTGCCATCACTTGCACATAAATGATATATTGGTTCACTCCTTTTTCATAGGCTGTGAGCTGCATGGGGCAGCTGCTAGGAGGACCCTGAATATCTTGCCAAACCTACTGATACAGGAAAAGTACAAGTGAAATAAGCAAATGTAGCATGTACCTGCTAATAACTGATTGAACTACTCAGGAAAATGTAAAATTTGTGCCAAATTTTGAAAGCTTTTGTGAAAAGAAGCATTTTAAAAATCAAACTGCAATTCATAGAAGCACTGATGAACAGTAGCAACAAGGTTTAACACTCAAAAATGAGCTCTGTTTTGAACCCCTTACTCATACACAAACTCAAGCAGCCTCTAGAATGGCCTATGGCCCAGATTACCAATAGGGGGCTGCTGTAATAAATTGCACTGAAGTAGGTGGTCATAACAGATGAAGTGCATGTGAAGAGTAAGAAGCATACCCTATCCCAGAAGGGCTTATTGCTAAGGTGAAAATATTATTTTATAAGTATGTAGGTGCTACTGCATTACAAATGAGAGAGGATCTACCCATGCAAAATGATTTCCCTCACACACATCCCAGCTGTCCCCCCAGAGGGACTCTTTACTCTGAAGGATGTGATCCCTTGGAGGCTCTGGAGACACCTTACATCTGAGAAGGGCCAGTTCTGCTCTCTACAATAGAGTTGCAATTCTCTTTCCCATTCTTAGTGTTACTTGCTGGCAGATGACAGAATCATGGGGTCATTTAGGTTGGAAAAGACCTCATAAGATCATCAAGTCCAGCCATTAACCCAGCAGTGCCAAGTCCACTACTAAACCATGTCCCTAAACTCCACATCTACACATCTTTTAAATAACCCCAGGGATGGTGACTGCACTAATAACCTGGGCATCCTGTTCTCATGCTTGACAACCCTCTCAGTGAAGAAATTTTTACTACTTCCCAATGTAAACCTCCCCTAGCACAAATTGAAGCAATTTCGCCTTTTCTGATTGTTTTTGGTACCTGAGAGAACAAACCAGCCCTGACCTGGCCACAGCCTCTTTCAGGTATTTGTAGAGATTGATGAGGTCCCCCATAAGCCTCCTGGTTTTATTTAGAACACTGTTTTCTCTGTGGTATACAAGTGTCACTTAATATTCTACTGCTTATTACATTTTTTCCTAATGATCATTGATCTTTAACAGTGAGAATACTTTGAGAGGGGTCAGAGCTGCTTGCAATATTTCTAAATCTAATATTCATTTTGAATGGTCTGAAAACTAGATTTTAGACTTATAACTACATTGTTAGCAGTTTATCCTCAGTAAATATGGACTGAGAATACTCCCATGCTGAAGAGCTCAGATACAGGAGCAGTGAGTGCATTCCAAATACCCTGGTATCTGGACATTTGCAGAATATTGTCTCACCACTATACATGGGTGGGCTTGTTTTTCTGGGTGCATTCTAAGAGAGTATCTTGTATTCTAAGTATCTTGGGGCATTAGAAGAACTGATCTGTTAAGATCTAGAAGTTAGGATGTATATATAAATATAATTGTATGCATACAGCTTTGCCATTTGATGTAGCTATCATGTGAACATACATGACCTCAAATTCATGAAAGTAGTATTTAATAGGGTTGCAGTTGGCTTATTTGATGTAAGTGAAGGTGACAAGTTTATAAAAACTGTCCAGGTGAAGGGGAAAATGCCATCATGCACGAGCCTTGAACATATGAGGTACATACAAAACTCAGTAAACTCAGTTATGAGCAGTATGTCAGCTCTGAATTTTTTATCTTATTTTTATTAAGTAATAATTCAGTTCCCTAAATGAAGCAGTGCTTTGAAAGCTTTCTCATTCTTCATCAATAAATTAAATTGTATTCCTTTTAATAGTAATTGTATTCCTTTAAATTGTAATCCTATTAACTCTGCAAGTTCAAAGCTATCATACCCCAGTATGAAAACACATATCTCTTGTGCAGTATGCTGACTGTTCTTCAGTCACTGCTGGTATATATGTATAGATATTAAATAAATATATATATATATTTATT
>WEIU01023140.1:205694-226280 GCA_013389925.1 Aegithalos caudatus
TATATATCCCATGTCCCTTCCGTGAGCTCCCTCTGCTGGTGTCAGGGAATTCTCTCAGGTTACGACTGTGTTCTGATTTTTCCCAAAATTTTTTGCATCATCTACTTATGTCTTCACAATGAATACATTTGTACGTTTACTTCAGTGGATTTTAACTTAAGGTTTTTTTCTCTTTTTTTTGTGGTTTTCACATGCTTATGCTGATAGTTGCAAACCCTTGAGACTTCCTGAACTTTTAATTCCATCAATATTCCAAAACTTTATTGCTGTTATATTATACAGGGCTTTCAGTTTCTGCAAAGTCATCTTGTAAGTGGTTGAGCTGAGTTTTTAGTCTGTTGGTTCACTGAATTTTCTGGGATTCCTTTTAACTGAGGTTGACTCTGGCTTTTTTTCAGCCTCAGCTAGACAAAAGTCTCCTGATTCTCAGGTAAAATTCAGTATCACAGATTGAATATGTTGTATCACGTGGAGAGATACAAGCCCTCTTTACATATCAAAATCTACTCCTTAAAAAAAGATTTTGTCTTGAAAAAATAGTCAATTGAAGTCAGACATTAAAGTATACCTGACTCATATTTGTGCTTGGGAGACCAACAGAGTTCATTTTAATGGAGTAAAACTTTCAAACTTTCATATTTGCCAAGAAGAATTTCAGACTGTCATTTATTGGAACAGAATTTCAATGAGAAATGCTGTTATATGTAAGTGGGAGGTAGAAATATATGTTGAATACCATGCTGATTATAAACACCTTGTATGATGGAAAAGTTAATGTAAAAACATTACCCTCCTCCTCCATGTCTCAGAAACAATTGATGATGCTAAAAAGCTTGAGTGCCTCTGGATCTTTAATTTCACTGCCTTATAAAGTACAGATAATTAGTCTTTAAAGGGCTCTGCTGCTTCATGAGAATGACATCTCATTTTTGGTAGCTGATCATACATTTTGTATATTCTACATTTGAGAAAGGGTTGAGAGTTTGACATGAGGGATTCTTTTTTTCCAATGAGCCAGTGAGTTCCAGGTTTATGCTGCTCCCAGTGAACCTGCCCATGGCTGCTGTATGGACTCTCTGATATTCTCTGAGGGATATTTAGCCCTGTATGCAGACCTGGTGTTGGGAGCTGTGCAAGACAGAAAAACTGCTGGGAAAAAACCCTACAGAGGAATGTATTGATGCAGTGAAGAAAAGGTTTTGGCAATGTGGGGTTCTTTGCACTCAAATGTGCTTTTCCTTTGGTCACCAGTCCCTCTTAGAGTTGCCAGTGCTCCATCCAGATGACAGTGTATTTTGAATGAGGGAGACCTTTGGGATTTATTTGGGTATTAAAGCTTCTGTACATGGCTTGTGACTCCATAAGGAGAAGTTTGGCATTGCAGGTATGTAGCAAAGCAGAAGTGATGCTGATATTCTGAATAGCTTACTGAAACAGCCCTGGGAATGTTGGCTGTCCAGATTCCCTGGAAATTCTACCTTTTGGGGTCTTTTCCCCCTTGATTCTTTGTGGAGAGTAAAAAGAAAAGGTGTGAAGGCTGAAAATGTCATGTTACATTCAATATTTTTACAAGTGCCTTATTAAATGTGAGTCATGTGGTTTTTATTGTTCCTGTTAACTCATTTTACTCTCTTCTTGCCCCATCAGGCTGTGAACATTCCTAGATACCAGTCTGCCTTAGGTCCCTTTCAGGAGAGGGAAAAAGGAGGGCAGCACCAGGCTGCTTTCATTTTAGAGAAATGGCAGCCTAATTTCAGACTAAGATCTATGGATATATCTGCATCTGAAGTGTAATGCTGCTCATTATGGGAAGTTAGATGATCAGAAAGATGAGGGAGAAGAGGAAAAAGGTATCAAGTTTCAGAGCTGGTGATACAGTATGTGGGCTGCCAGTGTTCTCAGGTGTCTATGAGCTGTAAAATCTCCTCTTGGCTGCTTAATGATCCAGAGGAGAATGCCAACTGGCAAGACTGTACTGTATTTCTAGAGTATTTTTTTAAGTCTTCATTTAAAATTCAAATTCAGTAACTTTTTTTATATACTGCAGTATGGAGTTGCACTTGTAATGTTTATAAGAATATGCTTTACTTAATATCAGGAGCTAATTGTTAAATTGCAGTGTCCTCTTTGCAAGGCATTGACTTTTCTTGCACACCTTGTTCAATGAGCAGTTTAAGCAATAAAGTAAATGTTTGGTATTGGTAATGCTTTAAGAGAACTGTTACATGACTTGAGGGACTTAAAATGGTTAACCTGTGGCAAGCCATTTTCTATTAGATTACCCATTAAATTAGTGAGTAATGCACTGTACTTGTATCTAGAGTACTTTATGTAAGATTTATTTAAGGGAAATAAATAGAATTTTTAAGCATTTTAATGTAATTGATTGTAGTTATCAGTTTTAAGCCTTTTTGCCTCTTTTTACCTGCAGTATGGATGGAGCAGACCTGTGTTTTGAAATTGTGAAGAGAGCAGATGCTGGATTTGTCTACAGCGAGGCTGTAGCCAGGTATTTATTATAATTTTAATTAATCCCTCAGGATAAATAGAAAAGAATGGAATATACTGTTGTGCAATCTGTTAGCTAAAAGTTGACAGTTGTAATACTATAAATAATTTTGTTTCCACACTCTAAATGTTTATTGCAATAATTAGCATAATCAAAGTAGAATTTTTGGAGCATTTTGCCATTTACTAGTTACAGATTTGGATGAGGTTGCAGAGTAAAACTGTATTTCAGATCCAATACCTAATTGTCTTTGTTTGCCTTTATGGATCTCTCCATAAAGAGATCCATAACTGGTCTTGCTAGATGGAGTTGGTTTGGTTTTTTTCTTTCTGATGTATCCCTGCATTTATGGTCACTTTACTTAAGAGATTAACTAAGATGAAAGAGTCTATAAAATGGCAGAAGGGTAATGAACCCACTGTCCTAGTGGCTTCATAGTTGAGCTCAAACAGAGGATTCTTTGTTTTTCCCAACACTGTAGATTTTTTAGCACCACAGAAACCAGGCTGGAGGAGACATCAGTGTCTGCCTTTCAACCTCCTGCTCAAGGCAGGGGCAGCACAGTGTTTGTATCCTGTTGGTCAAAGCTTTGTCCAGTGGGGTCTAGAGCACCTCCAAGGAGGGAGATATAACAGCCCCCCTGAGCAGCTTGATCCAGTGCATTGTTAAGTTCCTGTGGAAAAAAAAAAACATTAACAGCAGGAGCCTCCAGAGGACAAGGATGGCCTCCCTTAGCCCACAGTAATCCCTGATGCAGCACAGGATGGGCTGGCTCTGCTGTGGTCAGTGATCTTTAGGGCATCCTTTGGACACAGTGGAGGAAGAGGTTCCTCTCCACTCTGCATCAAGCAAGCCAAGACCTTGGTGTGATCCTTCTCCAGATAAATTAGGCACTGATACTCATTTTTTCTTTCTTTTTTCCTTTGTATTTTGTTACAAAAAAAAAAAAATATGGAGTGTCTCTGACTTCCTTGTCAAGCAGAATTATTGAACATTTGAAACCTTTAAAAAAACTGGAAAACTCAGATTTTTCTTTTCTAATTTTCCTCAGCTTCAATCAGAATAATTCTCAAACTTTAGCCTGTATTATTCAGTATTATAAACATAAACTCCATTCTACATAACTCTGTATATTTAAGGTCAAATTGGTTGATTAGTTTATTACAGACTCTTAATACTTAGTTTGTTAAATGTGTATAGTAATTTTTCCTGCAGGTTTGTCATGCATAATGTGTTTGCTTTTCAGTCATTACATGAGACAGATACTGGAAGCTCTACGTTACTGTCATGATAATAATATAATTCACAGAGATGTGAAGGTAAGGGGGCTTAATTACTTTATTTTCTTCACCACAATAATGCAAATGACTGAATTCCAATTTCTGTAATTTAGGGAAGAAGGGAGGAATTGTAGAAAAGGAATCTCTATTTGCTGAGTGTGTCTTTACTCTTATTGTGTTATGTAAGATTAAAGCCTACCCTAATTCCATCAATACAGAACATTTAGGAGGTCTGTGTTCACAAATTACACATGCATTTAATTACAACTTGCTTTGAAAGTCAGTTTAATTTCTAGTTTTTGAATATTCATATGGAATCTGCTTGCATTTTTTTCTTGTTAGGAAAATGTGTATATAAATTAATTGCATAAATTAAACTGGAATTGGTAGTTTATTGACATCAATTTGACAGCATAATGACAGCCCTTATTCACACTAAGATTTCATAGATATGCACACACTTAAATGCTACAATATTAGTAATATTCTCTACTTCTTGGGGACAGTCCAATAATCATTTATTATTATGAAAACCTTCTTGAATATAAGTAAGTGTGGGAGGAGAAATGCAGTGTTTAAGACCAGTGTATGTACATACTGGGTTTGATCTGGTAAACTTTGTACTGTTTCTATGGATATTTATGGAAGTAGTTTATCCCAAAGTATTTCCATGTACAGAGCTGGGTGTTTTAACCCCAGTAGGCTTGACTCTCTTCAATTTAAATATGCATATTCTTTGTTAATGTCATTGCCTGAAGTAGGTATTCTCACTTCTCCAAGAGTTTGGTTTCATCCAAAGTGAGTCAAGCACTGTAGGAATTAAGGAAAATTCTGGCAAGCTCTGATGATGCAGTTTGAGAAGTGACTCTTGGATTTTATGAGTAGAGAAGATTGAGAGAGGGTGAGCTGTGCTTCAAACTCCTGCAGGTGATCTGTGAGGGGAGAGAGTACAGACACTGAACTGGTGATTTTTATAAGGAGACATTTGGTCTTCTGTACCCAGATGTTGCAGACCATTCCCAACCTCTTACTCCTTTCCTTTTAAAATCAAGAAGATGATTATGTAACAGGCTTTCTTTTTAAGTTTGGTGTTTTAATAGTAATTTCTTAAAACAGATACTAAAGAGGGGCTCTTAATTGCTGGTAAAATATCTCATCTTGTTCTGTGTTGAAGATTCTAGGTACTTTTGTTTGGTTTTGGTATCACATGAATTTCAGACTTAAGGTCATCTTTATGTTGCTGTGTCTTCCTGAAAGCTCCACTTGTTTTTCTTGGACCTTATTCTTGAAAAAAACCCAAGTTATGACTTCAAGGTTGTCTGTGGGAGGCCTGTTTCACTGAGGGTAAAGTGGGAATTTATTTTAGTGCTTATCCTGTCTCTTAGAACCTCAGAATCACAGGTTTTTGTTGTTTTTTTTAATACCACCCTTAGAAATGAATCTGTTTAGATTACATGGGTTAGGAAAAAATGTCTAAGATATCAGTCTAAAGCAGTGTAAACCAACATTGTTTTGTTTTGGCAAAAGCAGTGCAGAGCTGTAGGGTTTGGGAGTAGAATACATTAAAATAACTGCATTATCCAGGCTCTAGATGTCACTGTAGACATTGTTTTGAAAGGAAGTAGACTAAATGACCACTTTAGAAATTACCTGAGTGGGTGAAAGTGCTTTAATAAAATCTGTAAGGTTGATACAGTCAGGCTACAATTTTCTCCTTTTTAGACTTTCTGTGAATGTTATTTTGAAGTGTAAAATGCTTGGTCATTTTCTGCTGCACAGGAAAATTGACACCCTATAGCCAGCCCCATGTAAGGTTTTAGGTGTCTTTCAGCTCTTTTTGTGCTCCCTTAGCTCCTGGCTGATTAGGAAGTTAGACAGTGTAGAGTAGAGAAAATTAAAATTTGCTATTGTCTGGTGCCAGAAACTTTACCTGACTTTTCCAAGTGACTTCAGCCTGGGACAAACTAAACTCCCTGTGCCTCACATTCACCTCTGATGACAGAATCAAAATGTGAAAGCTTTCACAAGATGGCCTGCCTGTAGTTGTCCTAATTGCTGTCACTGCTCTGTGAGACCAGATGTTTCTTGAGCCTGTGTTCATCATTTGATCCCCTTCAGCATTGCTTAAAGTCTTTGTTTATAATCAGTGACAATTACACATTTCCTTCACCCTCAGTTAAGGTGATCCTGCAGTGCTTGGAAGCAGGATCATATGGTAAGGAAAACAGAAGATGCAGGAAGGTAGAAAACTCAACACTGAAGCACAAGCTGTGCATCAGAAATGTGAATGTCAAGAACTTTTCCCCTTACCACATTTGTTCCTGTTCTGCCAACCTACTGATAGAGGACTCAGCCATTCCATTTATTCTGTCATAACCTTGCTGTGTCAGGAATACCAAGAAGGCATCTACTAAAAGTGGCAGCATTGAAAGGGAGTATTTTCTATTACCAAATGTTATTACAGAGCAGTTTGTGTACAGAGAAGGCTTTATGGAAGGGAACAAAAGGGAGAGTGGAGGGATGTGGGTCTTAAATGAGATTCTGGTCTTTTCCTGTAAAAATCTTACTGCAATTTGAGTACCATTTGTCACTGGCTTATTTTTGCAATAGCTTTAACAGAATGGCTTTTAATCAGTAAAACGTCAGAGGTTTTGAAATCTTTTGAGAGCCTCTGTTGTTATGTAGAATTTTCCATAGTTGCAAGTCTTGTCATACAAATACCTTTTAATATAACTGATGTAAGAGTAATTTAATCACATCAAGAGCTTTAGTTCCTGGATTTTTATCCTTGATTCATTCCAAGTACTCCAACTTTGTTTTTGATTTCCAAGTAGTTTGAGTATCTGTGTGTGTTACTGATTAGCAAATTGGTGTGCAGTTGGGGTCAGGGTGAGCCTGTCAGCAAAATGCAGACATCCAAAATTTTCATTATGGCTTTACCTTGGTAGGTATGAATGCTTGTTTCCTACAGGTAATCATCTGCATAGATAAAGCTGCTAAAGAAAAAAAATACACACATTCTGCCTTCTCCATCATTAAGATTCAGTTCAATATTTCTGTGACTGAGAGTTAAAACCCTAGGGAGTTTTTCCAGGGAATAGGACCAAGTCTTATGCTTTGCACTGTGTGTCATATGTACATCTGAGTTGGTCCAGGTGACCTGAGACTTGATCTGTGAGTAGATTTGCATGGTGGTTTTTGCACTATACAGAACTTAACCTGTGATACAAATTTAGAGAGCTCAGTCAGTTACCACTTCTGTCTTTTGTTGTCTGAACTGCTTGTAGCTCAGCATTTCAGATTTTTCTGGTAGTGTTCAACACTCTTACACTTCTGCTTTTAGGCATATCTCAAAAATGAGTAAAAGTAGTATATATGTTTGTCTGTGTTTATGTAACTGTATATTTGACTATTTAAAAATAACCAGAATAAAATCTGTTCTTTAAGATCATCTTAGCTTTTCCATCTTTGAATACCCAAAACAAGAAATATGTTGCATATTACTTTCCTTCCACTCTTTTAACTTTGAAAGTTCATTTATGCTTTCTGGGGGACAATCAGTAATAATTGGTGTTTTTCCTGTATTTTCTAGAACTTACTAAATCCTTGAGATCCATTAGCAACTTCTTGGTGAGGATTTTGTTACATATTAAGTTGTTAAAAAGTGATTAAGGCTGCAAAATCACTATCAAAGGTGCAATTGAAGTGTCCTACCTGGCCACATTTTTTTTATTCTGGAGAATACTTCCTCAGACATGGTACAAGTTAAGAGACTCCAAAAAGAAAACCTTCAGTATTTCTCTCAGTGTTTCTTCAGGCCCTGCTCTTTCCCCCCTGCTTATTTTCACTCCTGTGCCTCTGCTTCCTATCTCAAGGTCCCCATGCTTGTTTTGTCCAACCCTTTTTCTATTGACTTGTTAGTATGTTCAGAAGCAGTTTTGCTGAGAAATACATTTATTCTGCTTGGCCTACCTGGAGTTGAACATTTACAAACTTTCTGGTCAATAAATTTATATGTTTCAGTCATTTGCTCACACAGTCCAAAAACTCATGTCTTCTGGTTGATGAGCTGGCTTCCCATGCAGCACATTTGAATGTCTTAACCAAAAATTTGACAGACACTTGGGGTCTCTAAACTGCTTTGCAAACAAGGTGCTGTGCTTGTTTGCCTTATGATTTTGTGTTCACTGTTCACTGTAATAGAAATGAATTGGTTTATTGTTTTTTTATTAAACAATTCACATGTCACCTGCTAAGTTATGATTTTGACACCAGCATGTCTAAGCAATGCAAGAAGTTTCCCACATGAGCTGTGTTTCACTGCAGTGTTTTTCTAACTCTCCCTCATCCCTCATCCCTTTAAGTTTTGGGAGATTTTTCTTCCATGAACACTTCTATCAAGTACTAGACCAATGCAGGATTCAGTTTGTAGTTTCTCAAATTGCCTGTACTGCACAAAAGCTTTTCCACTATCTGAAACAAGAAAAATTTTGATGCAGTTAAGAACTTTAAAGGACATCATCTTGGACAGATTACATAGGAAAAAAGTCAGGCATCTGTCGTTTTTTGGTGCTGTGTAGAAGTGTTGGAGTGGGATCTTGCTAAGAGTCTGTCATAAAAGTTACTATTGATTAGTAGCTTTCAAAGGTTCATTCATTTTCTTGCCTTTTTGATAAACACTAGGGAGCAAGTGGTTATGACTAGAAAAGTGTAGGAGGAATGACTTCAGCCTATGCTGCCCTCAAAAACTGTGTTAAGAGAAACAACCCCAGGCAGGCATTGTGCTGAGATAACTGCAGCTACATTCCCTATAAAATGTACTTCAGGAAGGACTGAAGTGGTGGGATTTGAATTCATGTCTGTGCAGATTAGCAGAGCACTTTGGTAGGGAACAGCTCTGCTCACCCAGGCTTGCAGGTGATGATCTAAAACCAGTCCTGTCAGCAGCACTTTGCCACCTGGAAAACTGGGACTGCTCAGTTCTGTCTTGCTGTGGTTACCTGGCCATTGGATGTGTAGTACAGTTGTGCTTCAGCCATCCCAAGGATGTGCTTTGTTCAGTCTTCTGGTAAAGGAAACCTGTGTCCAAAACTCTTACTGATAACAAGAGAGAGATGGGTCCTCAACTTCAGCCAAACTTCTGCCTTCTTCCTTGACTTTTTAGGTAAAAGGAACTATCCATAGGTCAAATGTAAAATGTCTTGTATTACATGGATGTATGGGTATTACACTCTTCACTGTACAAACTCCTTGGATAAATTTGGATATACACATTGGATTTATTATGGCTAATGTTGGTGTAGCAAGCAAGAGGATTTGAAGAGAAATATGTTACCATTATATTACCATTATATAGAATATGTTACCATTATGTTTAAATATTTACCATTTTATATCAAAGCCTGCCTAAAAGTAGTTAAAATTAATTTATTATTATTTATAGTCTATGAAAGTCTTTCCATATTCCTTCCCATTTCAGTGAAAATATCATTGCTACATTTTTGATGTTTCGGTGTTGATTTTGTAAACAGGCCATAAAGATTTTTCTTAAATGTTCTGTCTAACAGAAGGGTTATAACTGGATCTAAACTGCTTTTAGCAGCAGCAAGACAAGTAAGGAAATTTTTAATTTCCACTAGATTGTTTAACCTTGGACAGTCATCATCTGTAAGCAGTACATAGAAAATCGGCCTAAAAATATGGTATGGAAGAAAGCAGACAGTTAATATTATCTGGATGACAAGAATGTTTCTTTTCACTGTTCTGTAAATTAGATGTTTTTCTCCAATACAGGTGTTTTTTTGTATCCTGCTCAGATACCTGGTAAGAGAATAGTACGACCACAAAACGGTCATAAAAGACAGAAAGAAGCACACGGTGGCGAGGGAGGTCGCAATCATTGCAGGACGTTCCCCAGCTTCGACCCTGATGTTGTAGCACGTGGGGAACTCTCCTGAAACCCCCTCCTGGACGCTGTAGGTGACGGCTGTGGCCGTGACACAGAGCACAATCAGCCAGATAACAACACAGAAATACTTAGCGAACTTGGGCCGGCGGAACTTTTGCAGCAGGCGCCCTTGGAAGTTTCCTGGGAGAGCTGGGGAGCGCTGAGCGGCAGCGCTGTGGTTCAGCGTGGCGTACTGGCTGAGGGCGATGGAGCACAGGATGGCGATGGTCACATACATGCTGACGTGCATCACCAGGGCCCCCAGGTGATGGGCCACCCTGCAGGCCAGCGAGCCGTAGGGCCAGCGGTGCCCGCCCGCAAAGTAGGCAGCCAGGAAGGGCATGGTGCTGCACACCAGCAGGTTTGCAGCCACCAGGTTGGCCAGGTAAATGTACTGAGTCCTTCGGCTGGGCGCTCGCCGGGAAAATATCCAGGCGGCCAGAGCGTTGCCGAGGATTCCGGCGGGAAGTAGGCAGGAGTAGATGATGGGGAGGGCTACGGTGGTAGCTGGTGATGGTTGAAGACATGATGAATTGTTCATTTATGGCAGTGTTGCTCGAGTGGTCGGAGCTGAAACACAATTTAAAAATTAGTATTTCTGTAAAGTGCAACTGACATCTGCTTTGCTCTTGTCTCAGCTGTTTCTTTGTCTCCTCGACTTTTCAGTGTTCCTTTGATGCTGTTACCTTAAGTTTCCATGAGGTTACGGTTTGAGCGTTCTCTTCCTCTGAAATTTCATGAAGAAAAGTTAAACCCCAAAGCTTTTATGTGCATAGAATCTAATAAAATAAATGGGGAGGCTGAAGGTTCAAGCTAGGGTCTGGCAATAACTTCTGTGATCTTGGCTTATTTCTCAGTCTTCTGGAACGTCTGTAATCTAATTTGGAAACCACTTACAGACCGTTTAAAATTAAATAAGCAAATTAAGTGCCAAGAATTACTTTAATTCCAGAAATGCTGAAGAGTATCTGTACCTCCATTTAACAACAAATTAGTCTGTATGCTGCAAGAATCTCACTATATATATATTTATTCTGTGCTCATGTCTCTATGTGGTGATACTTTATCACAGCTCTGTCAGATATACATTTAACAACTCAGTCTATATTTTTTAGCCTATACGATGGTTGTTGAAAACTGAAGTATATTAATTTTTTCCAAGTTCATTTTTCAGTCTTTTCTCAGTTTCCAAACTGAAAATAAGAAATGAAAGCTTTATGCAATGACTGCATGTAGAAACTGACATTTCAGCTTACTGCCCTGTAGTGGAGAGTTTTTACTGTTGTATGCATACATATCCATACATGTTTTAGTGGAGTATATCCTAGTTAGCTTTTTTTTTTTTCCTATCAAATCATATGGAAAAAATAACAGATTTCAAATTTAGGGACTGATGATAATTTTTTTATACAGCTTTAAGCAAATGAACTCAGATGCAAAGAGGATTCATTTTAACAATGATAAAAAGCCCAGACACCAAGTATAAAAAATATGCTGTAGGCAGTGTTTGACAGACTTCCAAATTAAACTGACTTCTATAGCTCTTGCATTTTAGTGTACTCTAAGTTCCATATGTATTGTTGAACCAAAATGTATCAATTATTTTATTATAATGAGTTAAATTCACAAAATAATTGTTGAATTTACTCATTTTAGAAGTCTAA
Organism: Aegithalos caudatus; assembly: GCA_013389925.1. Taxonomy (NCBI): domain Eukaryota; kingdom Metazoa; phylum Chordata; class Aves; order Passeriformes; family Aegithalidae; genus Aegithalos; species Aegithalos caudatus. The sequence continues at coordinate 217,095 of WEIU01023140.1, forward strand.
TGAAAATTTTTGTGTCATTGATTAAATTTTGTCAGGTAAAATAAAGCAGTGGTAATTTTAAGCTTACCTATAAAAGCTGCAGTCACCTTCCTTTGCTGAGAGGAAATATTTCTGTCTGGTGTCAGTTTTATCTCCACTGCTGAAGTGGAAGTGATGGCACTGGAACCTGGAGAGTACAGTTAAAATTTTCTCTCTGACATCAGTAGGTTTTCAGAGTGTACACTTTCCTTTTACAATGTCAGGAGGCAGGTGGGCATTTAAAGTTCAAAAAAGATGATGTCTGTACAAAAAAAGGCTTTGAAATTAAGTCAGGATCAACTCCATTAGGAAAAAAAAAAATGGTGATAGCATGGAAGAGCAGCTGTAAGAGTCCTTTAGGTACAGCACAGAAGCACTTTGCTATCCTTTATATAGTGCTTTCCCCTTTTGGAGGGTGGAGGAGTTCTCTTTAGGGACTGCCCACTTTCCTTCATGCTGCTATTTATGCATGAGGACTTATATTTTCAGTGATATTTAGCAGTTCTTCAGCTCCACGAGCTGTCACCAAGCTGTCTGTTCCCAAAGCCCACCTGCAGTTGTGCTGTGTCCATGTCTGTCCTCACGTGAGTGACCAAATGGACACATCCCTTCAGTCTGCTCAGGTGATGGATTGTGTGGAAGCAATTTACAGCTGATGCATCCAAGGGTTCTGGCAGAGAAAATGGTCTCACTGTCCAAGAAATGCAGTGTTTTACACAAATCCAGAGGTGTACACAGGACAGTTTCCTTCCTCCATAGCATAGGTGTGATCACAGATCAAACTCTGTTTAGCTCTGCAGAAGTCGAGACATTTGGGTTTTCTGCTTTCTGATACATCTGTGGTTGTAAGACAAGGCTTTCCAACACCCATAAATAAATAAGTTCCTTTATGAGAACAGAAGTTTGGTAAGGTTCTTGTTTTGCTAGTTTTATATTTAACATGGACTGTGAGAATTCACCTCATGATCTGTTATCATTGTTCACTCTCATTATTACTGATTTTTTTATTAATTTAATGGACATGTAAGCTGGCTTCCTATTCTGATTTCATAGCTGAAGTCATTTACAATTATATTTATTTGCTGTGGAGTATTAGTAATTAGGTAATTAGTTGTAAATTAATTAGTAATTAGTAATTAGGTTGTAAAGCTTTAATTAGTTTGCATGTACTTTAATTCTTGTTCTTGTTATATTTAATTATATCTTGTTTTCCACTTTTGAATGGATAGTTATATAAAAAATCATTCTAACAGAGAGAGTCTTCTATTTATTATTAGTTTCTTAAGTAGTGTTAGAAGTCCTTGTTACTGTGGTGTTTCACTGAGGCTTAGATACAAGAATGCATATCCTGAAAAGTTGCTGAGTGATGTGAACAATTCCAGTTAGGTTTGGGTTTTTTTAGTTATTATTATTTGATTGGTTATTGACTGTTGCCTGTAGTATTTATAATTTAATGATAGTAACTCATGCTGTAAGAAGAGCTAACTGCTACATTTTTTCTTGAATTATTGTATGATAGTAGTTGTAGGGAATTAGAGTCTACCAGACTTTATTTTGCAATGGATTACTGAGAGCAGCAGCAAAGTAATGAGGTATTATAAGTTTTTTTTTAAAAGGCCACCTGTCCCAGGAATATAGTTACCATTGGTTCTAAGCTGTAGCAAGCACCTTTCTTACTCTTTTAGTGGACTATTTCTATTCACCTAACTTAAAAATGGTGTGTTTTATCTAGAAGGTATTTGAAGATACTCAGATGGAACATGTGCGTTTTTTATGCCATGCATCCTTAAGTTCTTCGTAATTATTTTTATGTGTATGATTCATGCATGATTCACCTCAGTGATTTATATTTTCTCTATTCTCAAAACATGATCACTCTTAATTTATACATGTACTAGATTTTATATTGCCAACAGGCAGCATATGTTATATTTCATCATTGTATGCAGACAACTTGTTTTCTGGCCCTAAAAGTACAAAACCCAGGGAATTCCCAGTGGTGAAATTCCTCAACTTCAGCAAGACCTTGACACTGTCTCTCACAGCCTTGTATGTGCTGTCAGAGCATCAGATTAAAGATTCTATATGTGAACTTGCCAGTTCTGGGCATAATATGATTCTCACTTGTTTTTCAGTGATACAAGTTGCACTCCTCTTCTATGGTTTCATTGGCCAGTGTTGTAAGGAAAGTGATTCCATTAAATGTTTTGATGTTGTGTTATAATTACTATTTGCCCTGAGAAACACCAGTTTGCAAGTTAGAACCATAATTACATATCATTTCAGTGCAAAAATGAAAGTTGATGTTGTGGTTTAACCCTGGTAGGCAGGTGAGCCCTCACACCCGCTCACTCACACCCCCTCAGTGGGATGGAGAGAAGAATCAGAAGGGTAAAAGTGAGAAAACTTGTTTATGATTTTTGCCTCTTCCCCCTCACCACCCTCCCTGTGGCTGCTGTGCTGCAGACCAGACCTCCCCTTCTGATGCTGCCTCCTGCTTTGTCTGACACACTCTGATCAAATCTGCTGGTATCTGGGTGCCAAAGTAAGTGGTTGTAGTTTCATCCCAGAAAGCACCTAAATCCCACACATTGCCTTACTTCCTCTCCAGTGGGCTGGGAGGGAGAATTGGTAGGGTAGAAGTGGAAATTCATGGTTTGTGATAAAGAGCTTAATAAGCTTAAATAAAAAGAAACAGGCAGAAAAAAAAAACACAAGTGATAGTAAGCAGCCCCGTCTGACCAGTGCCCAGTGAGTTCCTGAGAAAATGAACACAGCCAAACATCCTTCTTGGCTTTTATTTATAGCACCATGTGCTCTGGGATGTCCCTGGGGTCAGCTGTCCCTGCTGTGTCCCCTGCCATGTCCTTGTACACCTCTTGCTGGTGGGATGTTCTGAGAGACAGTGAGGCCCTGCTGGTTGTGCAAGTCCTGCTTGGCAATGGTGAAGCATCCCTGGGTTGTCAACACTGGTTTGGTCACAAGGCCAAAAACCACAGCCCATATTGTGAAGGAGTCTATCCCAGCCAAAGCCAGCACAAGACTGGTACGTTTTGGGACACCAGCTGAAATTCAAGTATGTGTTACAGGTTTGAGTAAAGAGGAAAATGAGGTTCATGCAGTTATATGAGGACATGTGTTGCGTTAGCCTTAAAATAAAAAAAAGCAAAATAAATAGAATTATCTTTATGTGTAAATTCACCTGAAGACTCAAGTAATTAGGAAGCACTGGGAAGAGGAGAAGTAAGACACTCTATTTGAGTGACTGATTCTGTGGTCAGTTGACAGATTGCAGTGTGACTTTCAGCAGGTCGCCCAAGTTGTTCCAGGACTGTTTGTTCATCAGTAATATTTTTTGTAAGGCCTGGCATTTTACCCTCAAATTTGGGAAAACTGATTGCAGAAAAAAAAATGTAAGGACTAAATATTTTTTTAAAAGAGTAAAGATACCTGCTTTTGTTTCTTGGTCATTAGTAATTTCTTCCTACAAGACTGCTGTCTAGTTTCAAATCCCGTTCTGAGCCAGTTGATACATCTGGCCTTTAACATCTTGAAGCATGGATTTATACAGTTGTAGAAATCCAAAAGTATTTTCTGGTCGTTTTCTGTGGTTGTTTCGTTGTTCTGACTGCTGCTCCCTTAATCCTGCTGTTTGTCAAGATCATGTGGTCATTGCTGTTCCCCTCTTCTGTGCCCTGCCTGCTCCTACAGATTTTCTCATAGGCCTGTTCCCTTTCAGATTCTCATTTCTCAGCTGGAGAGTTGATACATTTAATGCAGTTTGGATTTTCAGTATCAAAATCCTGTACTACTACTTGATCTTCTGAAGAGATCTGAGTCTATTTTGGCAATACTGCTGTGTCCATGAATTACAAACCTTGTAAATGAAAATTCTGATCTAACACTTTGTTCAAAAGAATTTTAGAATTCATATTTTGTTCAAGCTGGTGTTCTTGATATCTGTCCTATCCCGAGCTCCCCAGCCCACACCCTCACCCCAACCTGCTGTTCAGTATCATCAACCAGCTGCTCACAGAATAAGCATGGAAAAGAAAGAATGATGAGATAACCTATATATCTTCTGAAATTACATTTTATAAGCTTTACTGGATGTACCAGAATCAATGTAAGTATGTAGAACTACAGTACTGCATAATAAAATTGCACTGTACAAATACAAAACCAAGAGAAGCATTAATATAATAGGATGAAAAAACGATAAAAGATCATGAAACACAAATACTGTGAGAGTCAGAAATTACTGTACAAACACCTCCATGGTATGCTGAAATGTTTAAGAAAAAAGGCAGTTATCATCATATCTTTGTGAAATTACATGTTTGTGGGAATCTTTCTTTTGAAGATTAAGAAGTACCCTAATTTTTTATTAAAAAAAAAAAAGAAAGAAAACTAAATAGATTGGCAAGTCTTTGTAATTTGTTTAACATGTTTATATCCAGTTCCATCAAATCTGAATGATGTAAAATCGCAACAAAATTAAACCAAGTTTATATCTACCAGAGGTGAAGCCTTATGTTTACTTTATTCCATCAGAGTATTATGAGTATCTTCTGTATAATCAGAATATTGTATGGAATTAGTAAAAATCTGCACAGATTTGCCATTAAAAGTCACATGATCCGTTAGAAAAGTTACTGGTGGTCATATTAAAACCACCTTCTTTAGACCCGCTTACTTCAGCAGTATTGTTTGTATGTGTCAAGATAATACATCCTTATTTTACAGAGCTTGATGTCTGGCCTCTATTTCTTTCACCTTTTTGGTCTGTTTTGCCAGACATTTTAGTTGTTCATGGTTGTGCTGCTTTAGTCATCTTTTTGCCAGACATCCCCCACCTTCAGCTCTCTCTGGTTTTTGAGAAATGTTACAGTTTGAAATTTGTTTGTGCCTAAATACATAAAGCTGTTCAGTTTTAATCTGAGAATATAGCTGTAGCTATGAAACATTGCTGTTACATTGCTATTCACATGGCATCAGCAATTATCTGGATTATTTTAATCACATGGAAGGAAAAGTCTCCTGCCAGGGAGGAGGCATGCAGCTGGAATGTGTGGCTTTGGAAATCTAGGAGTAGGCCAGTGGCTGAGCCTGGCTGATCTTTTTGCTCTGTTCTGTGAGTTTATGTTCCCTGCTGAACTACTTTGTGTAGCTGCAGTCATCAAATTTGTCATATTGAAGGAAATCTTAGGAAATACCCATGTCATATCTCCTTCATTTATTTTAAATTTTCTGACACCATTACTTGCTTTTCCTCAGGTGTTTGACCTTGACACTTACTAAATTATTGGAAATACAAGGGTCTTAGTAGGATTGAGTATTTTAATTTTGCTACTTAATAAAACAAAGAGTGCCTTGTGTACTTTAAACTGAATTGATAGCTGTTGTAGTCTTCACCTCATTTTTAAGATGCACGTTGCTAAATTCCCCAATTTTTTTTTAATTCATTTATAAATGTGGTTAAAATACTTATCTCTTGGAAACCTGTTAAAACAGAGAAAACCGTAAAACGCATAAAATCTGTAATGACATCTAGATCTTTCAAACAGGACAGAATTTACTTTTTTGCAAAATTCACCTATTATTTACATGCACAAGTTACTAATATTAATGTGTATATACAAGTTTACTTTTACAGGTTCAAACCCCTTCATGAAAATCTCCCTAAAGAGTTAGTGTTCTAGTTTAGTCCAACACAAAATGACTGAGAACTTCCTAATTTGTTTTCTTGGATAAACAAGAGCGAAAATATGCTTCTGAAAAGTAACTTCTCATTTTCACAAACAGAAGTAAGACTTCTCATTTTTCTTAACAGGAGGAAAGATGCGGAATTAGTAGCCGTAGAGTAGAGGATTTTGTGATCTGAAATGTGTGACCTGGAGTGATAGAGATCCATTTAAACATTCAAATCATAGACTTCTTCCTTGAGTAGCTAGAGTGAGGAGTGGTGGTAGATAATCGCTCTTGAGTGTATTGACCAAGTTTTATGTCTGAAGTGCTCTCCAGGTTTAGGCTTGACTCTCCATGAAGCTTTCTGCAAATCAGTTGGAGTACAGTCTTCCGGACACTTCTGGACATCAGGAAATACATAACTGGGTCTAGGCAGCTATTAAATGATGAAAAAATGAGCATCACCTCATTGCATGTGTGGATGATCTCTGTCCAGTAACAGGATGGGGTTTGCAACTGCGAGGTGATGTAGACAAACCGGAACATGTGGTAAGGCACAAAACAGACGGTGAAAATTATGAGAACAATGAAGGAATTTCTTGCTGTCTGGGTGTATTTTCCTGCATTGGGAAAATTTGCCCTTCTCCTCGAGATTTTCAGAAGGTTCTTGGCAATTTTAACGTACGAAAGTATCAAAAGGAAAAAAACCATCCAAAAAATCAGTACAGTGATGTAATTTAAAATTGCTTCTGTCTTCTCTCCGTTCCGTTTGCTTCGGTAATGAAAGCACTTGGTAGAGTTGCTGACCTCAGTCTTAAAGAAAGATGGTGCAACCACCACTATAAATCCTGTCAGTGCAATCGCCCACACGGTGCAGCAAATCTGCACGCTCCGGTGAGTGCTTAACATCTTTGGACGCTTCACAGACTTATTTATTTTTATATAACGATCCAGACTAATTAGTCCCAGCAGTACTATGCTAATGTACATGTTCATGTAAAACAGAGTTCCCACAACCTTGCAAAAAATCTGCCCGAACATCCAGCGGTTGGTGGCATGGTAGAGTATCCGGAAAGGAAGACAGAAGATGAGCAGAAGGTCTGCAACAGCTACATTTAGCAAGTAGACTTGGATGGAATTTCTTTTCTGATGAATGCACAGGAAAGCAAACAGGGCTATAATATTTCCAACCAATCCAACGACAAAAATAACAGAGTAGAAAACTATCAAAGTGAGTGACAGTGAGTTGCTGTCGTCCAAGGAACAGCTGGCATTGTTGTGACTTTCTGAGGCATTTATGGTCAGGTTGGTTTGGTTACTCCAGAATTCTTCCTTGTGTGGACCCATGGTTGGTAAATCAGCTGAGGTTGCAGCCATTGTTTCCAAAGGGTTTTAGCTGTTCTGCAAAAAAACAAAGAGCGATTTTAAGAATTAAATCTCCATTCATTTGTTTGCTTTACTGCCAGTCTAATGTCATATAAATATAAAAGGCCGTAGCTAAAAGAAATAAATGCACCGAAGTATTGCTGTAGCTGAATAGGAGTTTCAGCTGGATATTATAAAATAATGTAAGTCTAGGTAATCTGCAGGCAAGAAAGACCAAATAGTGTAGAGTACTCACACAGATATCTATTTCTGTAATTACAGCATTATTATTGTCTTCTGTTGTTTTAAAAGTCAACTGTTACATTCTCCTGCAAACTTAAGATTTTTTTTTATCTGTAAGAACAAACAATTTTTTTAAGTTCACTTCTTAGTGCCAGCATTTCTAGAGCAGCAAAATTTTTAACTAAGGTGCAGGGACAGGTAAGCATAACTAAGTATTCTAAGTGTTGATACAAAGTATATAGAAGTAGATTAAAACAAGTCTAAACTCATCTGTGTTAATTTTATATAATTCAGATCTCTCACATGCAACTCACTGGTTCTCAGTTAAAAAAGCATTCATCAATTAATATTTATTTGGCTATGCACTGTGTTATAAGTAACCCTGTGAGACGGTATTATTGCAGCATCTTATCTTTAATACTCTGTACCTTCACATAAATTTAAGTGTTTTTTCCTTCTCTTGACTATACACAAATCAGTATTACACTATCAGCTGGAAATCACATTAATGCAGTAACAGGTTGTTTTCAAACCTTCCTTGTTTTCATGGTTTTCTTTGCTCATTGGATAGTTTTTCATTTCATTAAGTTTATTGCTGACCATGAAGGTACAGTGTGAAAGACAGAAGTCAGCCTTGACCAAGGAAGGAAAACCAGGAAAGTGTGGTTTGGAGAACAGTCACATGAAGGCGTTCAGAGAGATGGTTATCACTGATGAGAAAACTTTAGTCTTCAGCTTGTTTATCATAGCAACGAGAAATGCCATAAAAAAGCTTATTTAGAATATTTTTGTTTTACAGAGGAAAGAGGTTTTTTCCCGTAATCTCACAAAATTTTCAGAAGTGGTTTTGGCACTCTGAATTTAACTGTCTGGCAACTGTTATGGAAAAAAAAACCCCAAACCCCACAACAAAAAATACCGCTCTGTATGTAATCTTAAAATAGCTTTTATGCTAGGTCTGTGTCTAGTCCATGCAATTTGTATGCTAGGTCTTAAAAAATGCAAATTTACATTTAATTCTGTGATGCAGCCGCAGCCATGAAAATGACAATAGTTAAGGTAAAATCCTTTAGAAGACCTAATGGACTTAGGGAATCTGAATTCTTGAGAGGAGAGTCTAAAATATTTTAACATCCAGTGCTGTCTGACCCTACAATTGCATTGAACTGGTAGGGTAGGTTAGCAGTTTCAAAAACAGCTGTTCTTATACTTGCCACACGATATTGTCAGGGCAAGTAATTCCAAGAGGTTGATTTCAGACTGCGATGCTTTCAAATACATCTTGAAACCCATCTACTGCTATGACTTCCTGTTTAAATTGGTTTTCTATTAAAATGTTTCATCTGGGGTCTTGTATAAGCAGTGACAAGTTTAGATCAATGATAGAAAAACTTGGGTTATTCTGCAAATGGGTTGGAAACAAAACTTTTCACTGTCGTAAGTTGTGTCACCTCTAAGCAAGATGTGCTTAAAGCTAGGTATACTTAGAAAAGGATTTGGAGGTCAGTAACACTCTGCAGTTAAGAGAAATGTTAGTAGAGATTTATTTTACTACAGCTTAAGTATAAAAGAAGCCACTTACCATTTATTTGTTAAGTTCTGCTGGTTCTCAAAACCACTGGTGAAGACGGAGGAGAAACGTGCAGATCCTCTTATTAGAAAGCTCCAGCAGCAGCTTCTCTCTGAAAGTGGTGAGCTCCAGCTGACTCGTGCAATTGGCAACAAGAGGAAGTTTTAACTGATGTTGCAACTGGTTTGCTTTGGTTTTTTAAAGGCATTTTTAACTGGCAATATCCAGTTTATTTGGGCTCTGCTGGGAGAGGTTCTCTAATAAATTTTTCTCAGTTTTGCTCTGAATTGGAGATTTGAAAT
>WEIU01023141.1:5095-28065 GCA_013389925.1 Aegithalos caudatus
CTTATTTTTTGCCAGTTAGGTTTAGCACTTGGGTTTGGAAGGGAGTGTAATACAGAGACCGATTTTTATGTGGGTTTTGGAGTAGGAATAGGAGATCTGGGAGTAGTTTTCTTTTTGTTGTGCTTGTTATTTTTTAATCAATGTCAAAAAGGAGAAGAGAGGTTTTAGAGTTCTGCATTCATTTTCTCTTGTTGCTGAGAATGATCTCTTATAGAAATGCTTACCCAGGTTTGAAACAAAATCACCAATCCAAAGATTATCAGTATCGAGCAAGTATGATAGTACATTTATGTTGCATTAAGATTTGTCTACTGTCCCAGCTATCTAGTTTGAAAATGGTTTTTTTCTTTTCTTTTTTTTTTCTTTTCTTTTTTTATCCTTTTTTTTTTTTTTTTTAACTGGGAGTTCTGTAAAACTAAATAAGAAGTGTTATTCTTGTTATAAACAAAAATTAAGACTTGTAGCATGTGAAATCTGGCAAGATGCAGCATTTTGATTGGGTTTTTCTGTTTGGTTGGCTGGTATGTGTTTTTTTGTTGATGCTGTTTTCTCTTAATGTGTAGTTTAAATACAATATGATGTTTGGAGAGCCAGCTCTTCCTCCAGGAAATCTATGCAAATAGTAAGCATAGTCACATCTAAAATATGACTTTTGGGAAAAAAAAAGATCCTATTCACGATTTTGGAAAGGTAAAGAAGCAATCAGAAACACTTGTTTGGTTTTTTTTTTTTTTTTTTTTTTTAAACTGAGGAATTTTCTCAATCAAAAACTAAATAAAATATAATGGGTGAGTTTAAGGGCCCAGGCCCAACCCTGTTGTATTTACTCACATAAATAGCTCCATTGAGTAGGGGCAAATATACTAGGTTTTAATGGGCTCCTTTAGGGGCAGTGGTCCTATTAGAAAGCAGTGCAGTCTTTGGCAATGGCAGGAGACCAAAATTCCTTTTTAACAGACAGGCTAATCAGTAGCAATTAAGAGGCAAAGTAGCAGGCTAATAAAGTATATTTGTCACCAGTTGTCATCTTAGTGATCAATTCACACCTCCACCGACAATAACATCGACCCTTCAATGCTCTAATGACCCTGAATCCCCAAAGAGACAGAAGGATTAGGGCAAGGATAATGCGCTGGAAAGGTGCTAATGAAGTGGTGGGATTACAAAATGAGTTTCACCCTTGATAGACAGCAAAAGGGAGTGTTCAGTCCCACTCCAGCTATGAGATTCACATGGGTAAATTCTCATTGACTTCCACTTCCAGTCAGGATCAGGACCTTAATTTAATTAATTAGGCTTTTTAATTCCTTAGTTAAATTTGAAACATGAATCTTGATGTTTTCTGAAAGTAGCAGATATTTCTTAAGTAATTAAGTTTACTCTCATGCTGTTTTTTAACTTATCTCTGTAAATTGTGTGTTGCAGACATTTGTGTTTGTATAATTTTATGCAATTAGTTTTACAGAGATTAAATTTTTTTGTGAGTAGAATGTATACAATTGTTTTTCCATGCACCGATTATTTAAAAAAATGAGAAAGAGTGTATGTAATTAGAGAGTGTCACCTTCTTCCTCAGCATTACAAGTAGACAGACAGACAGAAAGACAGATGGAAATAGGTAGATAGATAGATAGATAATGTGTGCATTTTGAGGTGCTAAGACAGAAGCAGTATTCTCGTAGATGTTGAAAATACATATTTTAATATGACCACAGTGTTTAGCATATGATTAAAATAATCGTGTTCATTAAATGCCACTGGCCTCTTGTTAAATTATACTTTAACTCTATCTGTAACCCATTTCAAAAGAATATGTTGATATTAAAGATGGGGAAAAGGGTACAACAGGCCATTTATGGTATTTTAAGGCTCAGTCTTCATTAGATGTTACTCTGCTTCTTCATTGTAGCTAATTAACTTGTATGTTGAAACCTTTAGAATGATTTGATACACGGAGATGTGGGAATACATCGTGCTGGGATTAACACATTTATATTGCTGTAGCTGTATGCCTGCTGTTTGGGTGCAGGAGGTAACCATTCGCAAATTTAGCTGTATTAGGGTCATTTTCAAGTGGTATAAATTCTATTGCTAGCAATTTGAACAAAATCTGCTTGACTTCAGTGGGAGATGTACATATAGTTTGTTGTTGCACATTCTAGTGCCAGATTCTGCCTTGAAAGTTTAGTTTTGAGAAGCTTTATTTGTTTTAGTTATTTTGTGATTTGTGTGTGTGTGAGGAAAAAATAATGGATTTTCAAAATTCTGACACTGTTAGAAAGTTGTATTTTGAAACAAGATGTTTTAAATTTGATAATCAAAATGAAATTTTAAATATGCCTGTGTCGTGCCCCCTGTTTCCCTCAAGATTTTGAATTTTCTTTTGGAAATTTAATTTCTAACTTTATAGTTAAGCACTCAAATAACTAGCTGACCATGCAGTACAAATTTTTCCTGTCATTTTCTTTACGCCATATAATACTATTCATAAGTCTGCAAAATGTTGCACATGTTAATTAATTCACTCTTCCTAGAAAGCTTAGCTTTGTGTAGAAAATTGGCTCAAAACTGCTTTTTCCCCAAAGATTATGAGTAAAAAGTGAAAGTTGATTTTAATCAATTGAAGAGCACAGGTGTGAACTTCCCCATGCTGAACACAAGTCAAGGAACATGGCTCAGGCCTTTATGAGAAAAGACATGACTGTTGTGTTTCAGCACAAGTAGTGCACTCATGAAGTAGCATGAACTCGAACCAGGAATGAATGACATTTTCTATCATATCATACTACATTTCTTTTTAATTACATAAAGGACTTTATAATGCATTTAGGGGTTATTAAAAGAACAAAGAAGCAATTTCTGTCCCAGACCTTAGCCTAAGCTTGTAGTATTAATTTTAAGGCAGTTGCTATGATGTGTCATTTCTTTACACCTTGGGAAAGAAATGGAGTCACTAGACCTGTTTTGTACAAGCTGCAAAAGCGTTTCTGGAGAGAACTGACTTTTTGCCATTGTGAGCCAGGGGTGGAAGAGAGCTGATAGTCCAGCCTAGGAGGTGAAGGCACTATCTCCTTTCCAATTCCTATCCACATGTCAGCACAGGCTTATGAGAGGTAAATCCTGAACTGCAGGAGTTTACTGTGGGATTTTTTGTTCAAAGTTGATATCCGATCCTATAATTTGTTAGGGTGTTGAGTCCACTACACGCCAAATGTGAGATAGGCAACATATAAAGGTCAACATACTTATTAAAGAAATATGGTCTGAATTTAATATTCTATATCCATACATGTGGACATTGTAATTTCTGTTGCAAGAGAGATTTGATCTTTCTTTACAGTTGCAGTACATTGGGGTAGAGGTACTTTTAACTTCACTTTGATATAGCACGGTGAGCCATTTCTCAAACAATATGTTCAGTCAGTCTTTATTTATTATTTCCTTTTATGCTTAACAGATTGACCATTCAAAACGAAAGACCATGAGCACTGTTGCCTTGTCAGTCACCTTGCTGTGAAGTTGCAATGTAGCAAATGGCTAATGTATGCATACATGTGGGCACTGTTTTAACCCACATTTCACACTGTCGTAATCGATTCGTTGGTTTTGAAGAACAAAACAAAAACAACCACCCTTGCCCAGCTGCAGCAGGCAAGAGTTGGGGCATATGCTGGTGTGAAAGGGGGAGTAGGGCTGGAGACCCCTGCCGAAAACATCGGAACAAAGGGAATGTGATTGCCTTGGCAAGGCATGGGATGACTTAAATACCCTATTGTATGAAATATGAATAGGTTGGCATTGTGAATTGCGGTGTGGGGGGCTCCTCCACACCACCGATTAGCCACACGATTACCCAGATTACACGGGAAAACTGCTAAGGTAAATAAGGCCAGCCTTCTGCCACTGCCTCTGCAAGGCCAGGGGCAGGCTGGCCCAACCCTTCCTGGCTACTGGGAGCTGGAAGGGGTGGGGATGGAGAAAAGGGGGAGTGAAGATTCAGATAAGGCCTATGGATAACACAAATAAAGATTTCAAGGGCAAAAGTATTAAAATGTTTTTCTGGTCAAGTGATGTACAGGCATTGTTCCCTGCTACCACAAAACGTACAAGTAAACTGTTTAGTCAAAATGAGACTGTATCATCTCTGTTGTCTCTCTTCCCTGCCAGGTTAAGGGACAGCCACTGGGCGATGATCACAAAAAGTGCAGGAGCAATCTGTGTTCTTCCATCTTCTCTCCCCTCCATAATCTTTTGCACAGATTGTTTCTCCCCTCCATCTTCGCCATGCAACTCTTACCATGGGGTAACACTGTGTCTTTATCCAACCCAGGGCAGCTCAAGGAGAGATTATTTCCCTGTGCTGGAGTTTAAAGGTACATATAATCAGCTGTGATCCAAAATAAGTATCTCAGCCTCAAATGAGACTCAATGTGTACATGTTCACAGTATGAACTGTATAATGTGAAATGTGTGTGTATATTATGGATGTTATTATGAAATGTTATGGATTTCAGGGTGTCTAGCAGTCCTACTTCCTACTGAATCACTGAATCGCAGAATTATAGAATATGCTGAGCTAGAAGGGATCCACAAGGGTCTTTGAATCCAGCCCCTGACCTTGCACAGCACCATCCCCAAGAGACTCTTGTCTCATGTGCCCAAGAGAATTGTCCAAAATGTTTGTGAATTCTGTCAGCCTTGGTGCTGTGACCACTTCCCTGGGGAGCCTGTTCCAGTGCCAACCACCCTCTGAGGGAAGAGCCTTTTTCTGATATCCAACCTAACTCTCCTCTGACATAGCTTCAGGCCATTCCCTTGGGTCCTGTCACAAGTAACCACAGAGAAGAGATCAGTGTCTGCCCCTTCTTTTCCCCTCACGAGGAAGTTGTAACTGCACTGAGGTCTCTCCTCAGTCTCCTCCAGGCTGAACAGAGCAAGTGATCTTAGCAGCTCCTCATAGGGCTTTACCTCAAGGCCCTTCACCATCCTCATGGCCCTCCTCTGGATGCCCTCTAAGAGCTGTATGTCTTTTTTTATACTGTGGTGCCCAGAGCTGTCCCCAGCACTGGAGGTGAGGCTGCCCCAGCTCAGAGCAGAGCAGGACACTCCCCTCCATTGGCCGCCTGGCCATGCTGTGCCTGATGCCCCCCAGGACAAGGTTGGCCCTCTGGGCTGCCAGGGCACTGCTGACTCGTGTACTTGCCATAGACCAGGAATTTTCCAGGTCCCTTTCCATGGGGCTCCTTTCCAGCCTCTCATTCCCCAGTCTGTCCGTACATCCAGGGCTGTCCTGTCTCAGGTGCAGAATCCGACACTTTCCCTTGTTGAACTTCATACAGTTGGGGATTGCCCATCTCTGATTTGTCAAAGTCTCTCATCTCTGCCTTCAAGGGAGTTCAACAGCTCCTCTCAATTTTGTATCCTCTGTGAACTTACTCAGTGTCCCTTCCAGACCTGTAACCAATTTATTTATGAAGATGTCAAACATCACAGGGCCAAGGATGGGGCCCTGTGGAACCTCGCTAGTGACAGATCCCCAGTCTGATGTCACCTCATTCACCATAACTCACGGTGCCTGATCCATGAGATGCTTGCTATACTTGCTAGATTTAAGTGGTCTCAAAAGTGAAGACATTTTTGTCTCAAAGAAGCTGTGTCTTTTTCTAGTTCTCAGTTGAAGAGGCTTCTGTTTGTGTGTTTTGTAGCATATTTTACAACATTAGTCTCCATCTCTTTACCAGAATCATAGAATTTCTAAGTTGGGAAAGATTACCAAGCCTAATGTTAACCCAGCACCACTGTGTTCACTACTAAACCATATCTCTGAGTGCCACGTCCACACATCTTTCGAACGCTTCCAAGGATAGCAATACCACCACTTTCCTGGGCAGACTGTTTCTGTGCCTGACCACCTCTTCACTGAAAAAAAAAATGTCCTTAATATCCAATCTAAGCATCCCATGGTGAAGCTTGAGGTTATTTCCCCTCATCCTGTCACTTGTTACCTGAGAGAAGAGACCAGCCCCCACCTTGGTAGGACCTCCTTTGGGTAGTTGTAGAGAGCAATCAGGTTCCCCCTATCCTCCAAAGAATTTAAATGGAGGTGCTGTGGGATCTCCCACCTCATTGCAAAAGTACTGTCAGTGCATAAGTGAAGACACAACATCCTTGCAGGGAGGAGCCTGTGCACCAGGAGCTCTTTGACGCAAATGATGTTCCCAGCTGCAAGGCAATCAAAAAACATCATGGTTCCCAAAGGAGACCACATTTCCCTCGGTTTTTTTAGGGAAATTTTGGTGTCTATAAGTCACAGTCGCTTAGAAAGTATTTAAGTGGGTTAAATTGAGACCTGGTTTTCCCTAGAATGGAAAATAATCACTTAGAGGCAATAACTGAAAACATTGTTTAAAATGAAGGGGAAGGGGTGGTTTGACTTTTGTGATTTTCTTTCTTTTTCGTTTCAGCTGACCTACTAACAAAATCCAGCAAGAGTTTATGAATAGTTTGTCTTGTCCCAAATTTTCATTCTTCCCTAAATAAAACATTCAGCTGGAAATTTTTGCCCAAGACTAACTTATCAGTTAATGGCAAAACAGATTAGGAAAGGTATTGAATGAGAATGGTAACTCTTTGGTATTTAATGGACTTTTATTCATAAATATGCAAATAGTGCTCTAGTTATGAAAATATTCACAAATCTTAATAGATCACAGAGAAAAAGCTGCAACTTCCACTTTTGCTTTGATACACAGTTGGAAGGATAAAACAAATTTAATATCCTGCCTCACTGTAACAGAGATCAAACAACTGGAGTAGGAAGAAAAAACCCAAACCCAAAGTAAAAAAAATATAGCAGAACTTAAAAAAAAAAAAAAAAAAAAAGTGAAGACCTATTTCTTTTAGCAGTGCATATTTTAAATCTTTATTTTTCTAAATGTTGGAGAAAACCCTCCAAAATATAATCTCACAAAATTTATTCCCTGACCATCAAATTGAGTGCTTGGTGTACCTTGCCAGTAGTTCTGGGGACTGTGAGCTTCTTGCCCTTTCTGTGCTGCAAGCCAATTTGGCCAATTGCAACATTTTATATAATCTAAAACTCTCATATTTTTCACTTCAGGCTATAATCTGCCAAGCAGTGTGGCTTTGTCTAGGTATATGGTATTTGAGTTTCACTCAGGGCTGGGTTTGTGCCTGTGTACATGCTTTGCACTGAAGGTGCAACCTCTCAGAGAACTTGTGTTTTCCTAATGCCATATTTTCATACATTTTGGATTTGAAAAGGCATCTTGAATGTATTGAATTTTATTAATAGTTTCTGGTGAAGTCAAATGAAAAGTGCCTGGTTTACAGCCATTCTTTATTTGAAGACAATTTTTTTTCTTTCTGCATAGCTGTCTCTATTTGCAATCACTGGATGTCAAGAGCTTTGGATATGGGCACTTCTTATTACCTTTATCAAATTCAATTAGAACAGTTAAGTGGTATGGAATGGTTTGTAAAAGCTATATGTTTCCTAAAAGTTGTTCAGTTTTTTCATCACATCCCTAATTTTAATTTGATTTTTATGTTGTGAAATTTTGTATGCACTTCTGGTTTAACATATAATTCCACTGGTTATCCAAAGAGCTGCACTGTTATTTGACATATAAGCTCAGTTCAGATCTCTCTGTTGTCTTAAAATCCAATCCTCTACAGTATTGTTTGGGCAGTTTGCTGTGCTCCTGTGCTCAGGAAGGGCCTGGCAAGCCAAGCATATGTAGCATAGGTAGCATCCCACATAATAGGGGAGAAATTTCCTAGGCAGGTTTCTTTCCAGTGATCTGTCTGTTGTTTAGGACATGCAGAGATTATTGACTGAGCAGTGAGAAGGAAGGATAAATTGATCTGATAGTGAAATGATGCATTTTTTGCTGAGCAGGGGATTTTTCTGATGGAAAAGGAACAAATCGACTTATTGGTTAATTGAAGGAGAGAATTGACTGGGAGAGGCAGTGAGAATGTGACGAATGTCAGCTGCAGAAAAGAAGGATTCTTCGTATATATATATATACACCTAAACATTTATTTATTTCCTCATTAGTCTGTCTCTCACTTAATGTGTAATAGAGATGGGCAGCTTTACTTTGACTTTTTTATGTCAAGATGTGTAGGTGGATTTTGTGTGAAATTTTTTCTTTTTAAAGGTGACTAGAAATGTTCTGTCATTGAAGCCTGCAAAAGTTTGTTGCTGCTGTTATTTTTGCTAAAACTGTGCCTTCTGTTTCAGTTTATTAAGTCTTCCAGTGTATGTATATGTTCTTTTTTACCAGCTGCAGTTGCCTAATACTGGCCTGGGTTTTAATGCTTGTTAGGCCCCTAACTTCCACAGAAAACAATATGAATTAATTTTTTTCCTTTAAATAACCTTCCAGATTTCACTAGACAATTCTCTGTATTGGTAGGATCAGAAATGCTCCTATAAGTACAGCCATTAATCTTTCACCCTTTCTTTCCTCATGGAGAGGGGACCATGACTTGTTCTGCTTTGCTGGTACAACAGTGGTCTTTTCCATATAGTGAGGGCTTCTAAGTGTTACAGTAATTTAAAAAAAAAATAGTAAAAGTGACACCAACAACACTCATACTAGTAGTAATAAATAGTTACATATCGGTGCCACATACATATTAATTAATCCAATGCTTAATTTAACTTCTAATTAGTTTAGAATTAATTTCCTAATTTCTCTCTGAATGAGGTTGCCATAATCTTCATATGGTGCCTTTAGGAGGCCAGAAATGCTTTCATTCCCACTTTACAGGAATGGCATTGAAGGCATCCAAAACTGTCTTCTGAGGACTCTTAACTCTTAGAGTGTCCTCCAAGAAGTTCCTGTCCTCTGCTTGGGAAGACTGTGTTTGTAATGGGGTTAGGGAAGGAGGCTATTCAGTAAATTTTTCCGTGTTGTGGGGCAGCAAATGGCAGAGTCCCCAGGGATCAGTGTGGTTATTGGAGCTCAGTGTTGCAATGTTACAACAATTTCCCTCTTGTAATGACATCATCATGGGGACTGTGGGGAAACAGAAGGCTGGGGACTG
The DNA here is from genome assembly GCA_013389925.1 of Aegithalos caudatus. Taxonomy (NCBI): domain Eukaryota; kingdom Metazoa; phylum Chordata; class Aves; order Passeriformes; family Aegithalidae; genus Aegithalos; species Aegithalos caudatus. The sequence continues at coordinate 14,174 of WEIU01023141.1, forward strand.
ATCTGACTTGTGAAGAAACTGTGTCTGTCCTCCCTCTCTCTGTACCCTTCCAGACTGCTCAGATGTGCCATGGCCTTATTTTTATCATCATTAGGAAAGACTTGGCTGCATTTACGGCATGGATATTGTACGAATGAGCTCTATGAAAAGATAATAGTAGAGATTTTAAACTCCCAAGAGGAGAAGGAAGGATCTTTAATTAGCAAATAATAGATTTAGCCCATAAACTACTCACAAAAATAAAAAAGTCACCAGGCATCTGAAAGAAAAGGAATAAGGGAAAAATGTTCAAATAATTTAAACAGAAAAAGAATTCTTTATTGTGTCTGGGACACTGCTTTATTTTGAAATACATTTGGTATTTTAAAAGCTATAGGAACAGCTTTGCTTTTATCCTGGACAGTGATAACACTTGCACATTGTTGAAGCAACACCAGAGGTAGGTAACTTGAGGGAAGGGTGTTCGGAGAAGTTTTTGCAGCTGGAAAATATCTTCAAATTTGAATTCTTAACAGGAAGCTTATAAACACACTAGAGCTGAACAAATATTTCAGTGTGAATAATTTATATGACAATACCCCTCATAATAGCAGGCTGCTGCAGTTCTGTGGAAAGGTTAGCACTGTTTGACTGACAGAGGAGGAGAGGTGTCACCATCACATGATAACCCTTGCTCTGTCTTGCACCAACTGGGATATCACCTTGAACTGAGCCAATCCATCATCCTGCTAAAGAAAAGATAACAGCTGGCTTTTTCCATAAAACAAAAGAGTTTGATTGAAGGATGCTTTTCTCCATTTTCCTCCCTTATAATTTAACAAGTTTTCCCTTGTAAAAAGTGGAACCTTTGAAAGTTTCCTGCAAAATCAAAGTCTTGCCCACAGATTGACTGTTAAATGTGCACTGTGCATTTGTCAGGGATGCTATAAGTAGTACTGAAGCTGACAGAATACAAGCAGGAACTGACAGCTTCCCTTCAGTTTCAGCTGATTAAAGGCTGCAGGGGCCTAGGGGCCCCAACCTGGAAAGAGGACTTCTGCAGATTCACCAGAGCACTTCCAGGCTGCACGTTTTGCATCAGCTGGCTCAGAGTGTGCCAGGTATTGCACTCAGTAATCAACCTCTGCCTCCAAGTTTGGCCTGTTTGAGAACAGATAAAGAAGTTAAAATTATGTGTGACAATTTACAGTGTAAAATGTAAAAATTGCATATGTGTGTACATTTAGAGCCACTGTACCTCTAAAGCATGACTTAAAGCTTGAGGTGTGATCCTCTCACAGCCTTCTCCCAATTCCCATACCTATCATGCATATTGAGCTCTTGCAGGCTGAGCATGCTGGCTGCTCCGTTTGGTAGCTCTTCCCAAGACCCTGTAGCAAAGGTGTTCAAGCATAACCAGAGATCCAGCATGATCCAACCAGAACCATTAAAAAAAAAGAAATTATCAGGATCAAAGAGTGCTTGGCACTGTCTGGAAACAAGTGAGATATCACAGTTCCTGTTTTTCTGAATGTTCTCCTTTATAATTTCAAACTCCTAGCAAGTGTGCAGTGTTTGTGTATGCTGTATATACCTTGTGCTTTAACCTACACTGAATGAACCTCTAACTGGGGAAATCTTTTCCTTTCTGTTTCTTCACAAGTGAATTTTCTCATGATGGTGTTTTTCTTGTTCCTTCACTAATGCAAAGAGAAAATGTGGCAAACAAATATCTGCTCCCAAACATGGATAATAAAATGCCATTAAAAATATTTTACCAAAATAGATAATTTTTCTTGCATTATTTCTCCCAGGACATTTCTATTAAGCAAGACAACCACATTTTCCCCTTTTTCCCTAAATTTAAATTTCAGGCTTGCTTTATTAGCACCAGAAGTCAAAGTCTTAAAAGTGATGATTAAAAAATCATGTAATATTTGGAACACTTTGGCAAGGTGCTTTTTAAAACACTTGAAAATAAATCAGAACTTGTGGCTTAATAATCAGAACTACAGGCACAAAATATAGTAAGTCAAGTAACAGACATTTGTTAGCTTTTTTTACATTAATCCATTAATATATTTTTAGAAATGCTAAATATTTAAAGCTTCAGACTGAGAGCTATTCTTAGGGTGATTTCTTCCCTTAAGTTGAACTCAGGTAATGCTTTTGATCTCCATTTTGCCTAAATGGAAATTAATTTTTTACAAATGGATATTTGCTGAGAGGACAGCACAGAGGACATGCCTCCAAATAAAAGGAATTAAGGAAATATATTTGTCTTGATGCCTCTGTTGTTTATAAAAATGTAGACAAGTTGTTATAATGGTGTACCATTATATCAACAGAACATTTCCTTAGTCTGAGACCTTTTGTATCAATTTTTAAAAGAGAGACAGAAAGACCTGGGGGCTTTTAAACTTCAGAACTCGAGGAATTTGATAATTTCCCCAGCATAATAAGAACCAGCATATTTCAGCGTGTATGTATGTGGCTCTATGTACGTGCCTGCATTTTTTAAATATACATACATATACTTATTATTTAAGTATAATACATATATGTGTGTATATATATGTTCTCATGCCTGTATAAATTACATGACGTGCATGTAAACATGTATATATATACATGCATTCTCTTAGTCTTCTTTTCTCCCAGTCCTCTTTGAGCCTGTCTTTCTTTGTTTTAAATCACTTTTTAGCTCATTTAAGGCTCTGCTGGACCCATTAAATTCTGTGTCAGATGGTATATCAGACTTGCTTTAAATTAAAAAGAATACAAAAAAATAATTTTCAGATAATAGAGAAGACAGATAATACAATGATAATACAAAGCAATAACAAGAGAATATAATTTCCATTACTGTAACAGTTTATTAAAAAAAAAAAAACAAAAACAAAACCACCAAAGCACAAATAAGAGATATAAATTAGAATCCTCACATTAAAAATGTGTCCACTTCTGAAGGGATATTCTGGTGTTTTGAGTAGGATTTGGACTGCCAAAAAAAGAGGATAAGTGTATGCTTGTAAGGAGACCAGGAAAGAGAGCTTAGGAAAGCAAATGTGCTCTGCAGAAGTAGTTCAATTTGCATAATTTATTTTTAATATGGATCCTCTCTGGTGTGTGAGCACTCCCTCCCTCACCACCCCCACCCCCTTCTTTTCTTTTAAAAATAGGAATTTCTCTGCTGCTTGTGTTCCAATATTCCAGTTCAAATAGGGTGCCTGGTGGTAGCTCAGCACTTGTGTACTTGACTACTCACAGCTGAGGAGCCTTGCTTGCCAGTAATCTAGATTTATGGTAAGTCTACCCTTTCCCTTCATCTACAAGGTCCAGGGACATTCGGGTAGCCAATCTGCCCTTAAATATGTCTCTGAGGAAATGGTGCTAATTAGTATTGGAATTTACAGCCTTTCATTTTATTGACTTGTCCTACTTTCTTCGATAATTAACTAATGAGTAAAGTAATGAGCTATGTTAGTCAGTCATGATGTTCAATTAAACAGCAAATCAATTATTGAAAATAGTTTCGGACAGCTCTGGTGTCGTCACTCTGTGTGTGTGTGTGTGTGCATATGTGCTTTAAATGTGTGTCCTAAACGTGGCAGTGTCCATCCCTGGAGGGCACCTGGCTCTTGGAGAGCTCTGTGGTCACAGCCAAACCAGACCAGTGGTCCCTCTTGCTTGCCTTGTCCATGGTCTGCTCAGTGGTGCTACATAGCACCCTGGTGCTGCACCTTGACAGGATGAGTTTATCTGGAAGGGGTTCCCAAAGCCTGAGAAAGATGATTAGTGTAAATTAGGGAGTATTTTTCCTGATGGGGAGATTGGAATGTTACAAAACAAATGTGCCTGTTCACTGGTGTGACCCCTCTACATCTTCCTTGGCAAATGCAATATTTCCCACTGGTGGGCAGGGTCACCTGTCCTAGAGCTCAGCATTACAGCAGCAGGGACTAACACACAAATATGTGTCCTCAAAGCCTTACCTCTCTATTCTGGCCATAACAATACCCATGAACAACAGAGAGTCTGGCAGGGAGTTCAGGACTTTTCCCCTTTGTAGGCTTTACATGCCTGCTTGAGCAGCAATTGTCCATGGGAAAACACTTCCAGGACCATCATGTCGTGAGTCCCCTGCACCAAACCTGTGTAGCCAGGGGCAGGTCAGGTCACAGTTTACTGGGGCAAAGCCATGACATTAGGCCTGGTACATCTGTCTGTACAGCTCATACAACTTCATTTGGTGTTGGGTTGGTCAAAGATCTGTGCTGGCAGGATGAGAAATAGGCATTTATTTTTATTAATAAGTGCTGAGTTCAGTTTTGTCTAGGAAATGTAAAGGGCCATTCTGGCAAAAAAAAGGTGTAGCTAGCATCATCATTCACTAACTTGCAAGCTCTTTACACCTAATTATTCTTCCAACGGAGCTTTACCCTTCCGGTTTCATTCAGGCCTTTTGCTTCATCTTCTCTTCTACAGGAGATGGTAGCACAGTTGCACCTGCCACCCATGGCTCTTCAGGCTTTCGCACTCATCCTCCTGGTACCCACCTTGGTTCTTGGTGTTTGGTGTTAGAGTGTACGACAGCATCCAGCAAGCAAACCTGTCCTGAAACTTCAGAAGTTTGGGAGCAGCTTTAACTGTCCTACGCTCTACTCACACAAATAAATTTTTACATGCCCTGTCAAAATACTGCTTCATTTTGGACAGCAGCAGCTTTTAGAGAGAGCAGTAATATTGCATATACTGCATTAAGAAAAAAAAAAAAAAAAAGCTAAGGTTGTTAGATGGGAAGTTTGAGTTGGGATTAAAATTTTAACCTAATATCATTCAGATAGAATATCAGAAAGAACACTCTGTCACAGCTCTTTTTGAGTAGCAAAGCAGAACAAATAGTGCCATGCCATGCTCATAGGTTCTCTAGTAATAGAAAATATTATTTATTACTGATAATAATAATAATCATACTATGATTTGTTTTTCTCAAAGATAGTGAGCAGGCAGAAAGCTCCCCACTAACTTCCAAATTCAGAAGGAAAAGCAGGCAAGATGCATAAATACAGAGAGAGGAGACTAAAAGCATTGGCCTTAGCTATCCAATTGAATTGTGATTCATTAGAGAAGCAGCAAGCCAAAAGAAATCAAAGACAGTTCAAAACAGGCAACATAAAGTTTTCATTTCCAAACAGTTTTAATTCACTGTTTGTGCTCTTTACTGAGAATATGCAAGGAACACAAACATTCCCATATGATTTAAATTACAATTTACATATGAATTACATTAGAAATATGAGCTACACTAAAGACATAATTAGTGCTGTCCTGGGTTATGTGAGCACAAACAAAATTAAATAAGAACAATTTCAAAGCCAAGTTTTGCTTTGCCTTTTCAACTAAGCTGGTTTAATCAGTGATAATGACTGAAATAAATCCACTACATATAAAACAACTCACAACATATCATACTGTGTGAAATGTCATTACCGCATCCCGTGCCTTGGTAAATCTCACAGTCAAAAAAGAATACAATGTCCCTGGTAGGATGCTACACAAAATTTGCTACTGCTGGGTGCCCAGCACTGGAGGTGATGGTCCCTAGGGCTTGCAAGTAAGCAGCACCCACAGCAGGCCGGCATCGCTGCACAGCATCACAGAGAAAGTAACAGGGAGGGGAGGACTTTGAGAGTGTGTGACAGGGATTTTTTTTAATGTGACATATGAATGAGAGAGAGCTGCCACAGAAAAAAATAAAAAAAAAAAAAAAAAAAAGCCAGTGTTAGCAGAGAGCTATGAGAGGGAGGGGAGCAGGAGAATCAGGGGGAAGAGGGGGGAGACAGGGGAAGAAGAGGAGAAAGTGAAAAGGATAAAAAATACTACACAGAAGCAAACTACCTGAGCATCAGTGCCTCAGCCCCTAAATAGAGCTGTGGTTTATGACTACCTTGCCTAATGAGCTAAACTCTGGTGACCATAAAACTGAAATATAATTATGACATTAAAGATGCCTATATTTGAACTTAATTATTAATTAATTTAATGAGAGAATAGAAGGTTGTAAAATTGCTAATTAAACGGCTCTGTAAAACTGCAGACAGCAGAGGATTTACCAAATGATGAATCCCACAACAGTATTTGGGCTATATCAATATTCTATTAATATACAGTATGCCAGAGGTACTGGCTAGTACGCTACTCACAGTTAAGCCGATGTGACAGGCATACAAAGTGAAAGAAAATGAAGGACATAAAATTCCAGATGACAACAACCTTGAAGACGATCTCTGCCCCCACTTCTGTGGCAATTTCTGAAATCAGCTAAATAAACTCAGAAATGCAGGATAAAAATCAATCTTACCATCGCAAATGTGAATAAATTGGCTTGAAGCAAAGGACCCACCTATGGTCTTTAGACACCGTGGTGCTGTGTCGCTCTCCGCTTGTGAGCGGGAATGGTCAGAGCGAATCTGGACTTAAGTGCAACCCAAAGGGAGGGATGCAGTGTGAATGAGTGAGAGTGTGTGTGTGTGTGTTTGCATGCTCGCAAGTGAAAGGGAAGCTGAGCAAGAACAAAAAATAACTGTCCCCGTGTGATTAGTGAAATTAAACTCAAGTGAACCTTCAGGGGCTGAATTCGAACCTATGGGGGATGATTTTAGAGATTTCCACATTGCACTATCAGCATGTGAGGAATTTCCCTGTAAGATTTGAGTGGCAAGGCCATTTGGATGACATTCATTTAAAAATACAGGGGAGGGGTGCAGGGAAATGTTTTCTTTTAGCACTGAGCCTAATTCAAGCACCATCAAAAGAAAATTCATTGGGGTATTTCATCCTGTGTATCTCCAAATGTCAGTCATGACTAATTACTGGGACGAAAGTAAAAGAAAAAATTCAAACATCTTTTTTGTAGGAAACAATGAAACACCTCTGGGCAGTGTAACAGAAACCACAAATAACGCTAGGTTAACAGTAGGAGGTATATTTTAATATTTGCACGAACCTTTAGAACTGTTGCTTTTTATATGTGCCATGTTGCATAGCTTTTCCTTTATATATTTTGTTTTTTAAATGCCCTGTTGACAGCCACAAGAAGGAATTTAACAAACAATATCAAGAAAATTGTGTGGGAGGAGACTTGCCTTTCACTTTAAGGGAAACAATATAGTCATCATAGTAACATTGCACACTTCTGGAAAATTATTGGAAGAGATTGTCCTTGAGAGCAAGGACAGGAGTGGTATTCCCAAGTCCTTTGGCAATTTAGATAAACTTTCAGTGCCTCCGTTTCTGCTTTCTAAGCTAGGAGTAAGAGCAGTTTTGTGACATTTATCATTCACATTTCAGAACAGCAAATGGAAGCTTGCACGTGATTTCTGAGGAAGTGATCTCTAGAAGTCAATCTTTGTTGATAATTTGGGAAAAGACATGTCACTTCTTACTCTTTTCTTTTAATGTCCATCTTTGTCTATATGAACATGCTTGTTTAAAGCACCTATGCACTTCACATGACAGCCTTGTTACCTTGCCACATACACTTACACAGTTTTCAGTCTCCTGATGCTCAGAAACTTCACTACAGGGTTTTGCATGAGGATCTGCAGCTGAAAGAGCTGCAGCTTTAAAAAATCCTGATCCCAATTTAGAAAACTACTCTGGCTGGTTTCTATCTTATAATATGTGCAATTAATAAATATGAAAGCTTCTATGCATTTATTATCGTTGTATCATGCCCTGCAGTTTTATAGATCCAATTTTTCAAAAAGTGACTTCATCTACCAGAAATAAAACCAGACAGACTTCTTCTATTGTATAGTTGGCTATCGAACTTGCCCCTTGACTGGAGGCTTTTGTGATATGTGGACTGTGTTCTTACTCATTTTTCAAACCCAACAAAATAGGTAATGAATTAAAAGTGGTGAGTTTACAGTAAAAAGGAAATTCTAGATGGATCATCATCCTCACATTGCAGATTACACATCTAGAGCATCAAAGGAATTGCCTCCGTATGTCCACCAGAACTACCCATGGTTAACTTTATTATAGGTAGGTCTCACTCTTTGTTAGAGAAATTCAACCTGCAGCAGAGTGACTGGCTTAAAACAGAAGAGAAAGAAAGACAAAATCTGGGGATGGCATTTCCTCCAAGTTCCCTTGAGTCAGCCACTGTAGCAGCTCCTTTTGAGACAGAAATATTTGAAAAGGGTAAATACTGGTTAGTTACTGTCCAAACAAAAGCTGGTCAGTGTTTCCTGTGATACTTGCTGCCTTCCAGTTATGAGGAAATCCTGGGCAGGAGTGGACAGGGATCTCCTCATTGCAAGGAACAGGAAAATTCCAGCCAATAGCTCTGAACCTGAAGATCATGGTCCTCTTTGTAAGACTTGTCACTATAAACCCTTAGTAGGAGAAAAGGAGGAAATTGTTTTGTCTCATTTCTCTGTGCTGGGTGCTGTCACCTGACAGTGATTTTAGGGCTCAGCAGTGGCAGGGGTCTCTCTGGGTACCACCAGCCATGGTAGCAATGCTGCTTCCAGCCCTGTGTCACCTGTCACCCTAAAGTGGGTTACTGCTTGAAAACCTCTGGGACTGCACATTCCTTAAATGCTCTGGGTGAAATCCAGCTGTGGCCCAGAGCTAAACCATGTGGCTGACAGGGGTGCCTGTCAAGCTTGATTACCAGGAGAGAGCTCCAAAGTGAGAGCAGTTGTGATGAACCATCACTGGTATTCCAGGCTATGTCAGGGTCTCACTGTGATATGTGTGAGAGATTTACAAACCCAAAGCTTCCACTGATCTGATTTAATTCCTGAGGATTTAAATTGTTTGTTTTAATCATGATTTAAATCTTCAAGAAGGTTAACTTGGTTTAAGTTATCTTCTGCTTTTGCTTGCATTTGTCCTTTTTGTGCTCTTTAGAAAGCTTTCCCTTTTTTGATTGGTTGGTAAGCTGTCAAATATGTAACTAAATGCATCCTAATAAGTAAGCTCCTCATTTTGTGTATCTGTCCCTGATCAGAAAGATATTTTATATCTTTGTCCATTCAATTAGCCAGGTTTTTGCTTTAATATAATTTAACTTCATCCTTTTTCACATTTCATGTTAGAATACGGTGTGTATAAGTCCTTTTGATTAGAATAAGTCCTAGATAAGTAATTTTTGTTAAAATATATGGCATAAGTCCTTTTCATTAGGTGAATACTATTTTTGTTTTTATATTTGTGTTAGAAAATATTTATAAACACCTCACAACATCTTTACAATTGAAGGGGAAAAAAAAACCACTTTCAAATAGTTCTCACTAAGTAAATAAACCTTTAAGTAAATAAGTCTTTAACTCAATGGATATGTAGAAGGGAAAAAATATATTTCCTTAAACAGATATTGTTTTCACTTAATTTCATATCTATTATATGCATTATAACTTAAAGACAAAACCAAGATTTTTTTTAAGCTTCCAACTGGTTTCTAATGCTGATTGAATTATTCAGTGAGAAGAACTAATTGAATATATTGAAATCAAGATGAAAACTTTTATAATTCCTGAAAACAAAATTTTTGCAGTCAAAAATTCTGAACTGAAGTAAAAAATCAACTTCACTTTTTTTCTTTACCAGTGATTTCAAATGATCAGTGATTTGAATTTTTTTTACAACCTTAGTGTGTGACTAACGCTGCTTGCAATCATCACAACATTGCAGAGACAAAACATGGGGAAAACACATAAACCAAAGTAATAAAAAAGAGTTTCTTACTCAAGCATGAAGTCTGCAGATATGAAAGTCGTGGTCTGAAAATAGAGGATTATTGTATTTATCAAAAGGCATTTGCACTGGTTCCAAACTTTCTTTAAGTCAAAAGAAATGGTACAGAATGAATAAGATACAAAATATATGGATTCAGCTTTTCCATGTCAGGAAAACAGGTCAATTATTACATTTGGTACGAGATCTGAAAGGTAAAATGTGTCCTCCTATCTATATGTATTGGCATATGTGTATATGGCAAAAGTTTGGAGTGGAATTAAATTAGCAACTGTGTTCCACAAAATGAATAATCCAGCTGGCCCTGCAAACTAACTGAAAGAGTTTAGCAGCAGTAAAATACATAAGCATTTAAAAAATGCAGGGATCAAGTAGGTCTGTGCAGCATTGAGGCAACAGGTACCTTAGGATTATAGGATGTTGAGAGAAAAAACTAGTAATTTTTTTATTACTTTTCTATGAGGTCACAAGTCCTTCTGGAAGAAAGATAAAGGACAGCTTTGGGGTCCACATTCTACAGAAAACACTTGCCTTTGGTTTTGCCATCAGATCACATCTTTGGATTATTCTCTGTACTCAGCTGTCCTCACTGTTTATCTGTGAACAGCCTGTGGACTTTCCATACCACATTTACATTATTATCAAAAACCCTTCTCCAAATGCAAGTGTTTAAAGGACACTAAGCAGGTTTCAGCTGCTGAAGCAAACTGCTGTGACCTCTGTGAATATTTTTCTTCAAGGAATTACCCAGACTTTCATATGATGCCATGAGGAAGGTTGAAGCATGGCAACCCTGCATGCCTGGCACATCCTTGAAAAGTCTAGCTGAGTACATCTCTTGTGTTCTAAATCACAGGCCAGGAAAGCATCATAAACAAGAATGAGCCAGCCTTTATGCTCCCAAGCTCCAAATGTGTTGATCTTTTCCTGACTGTGAGTTTTGATTTAACTCTGGAGAAAAAGGAAAGTAAGAAAGCAATCTGATGTTGGCTGCACCCAGGTCTCAAGCACGGTGTCCCACAGTGTCCTTCTGCTGCAGTATTGTGCTTTGACTACAGTTTGTCCAACTGAGAGAAGGCATCAGGAATAAAATCACTCCATAGTTGTGGTGTGCTTGAATGCCAAACTTGTTACAACCCCAGCTGGTCACAACAATGCTAAAAAACGGTTCTAAATACAGTTCCCCGTCCTAGATTTAAGTGGGACTCTTCTACAGTTAAAACTGTGTCTGTGTAAGTGCTAGACTGCATTTATAGGCAGATTTGAGACCTTGGGCCTATCTTAATTTTTTTTTTCTTTTGTTTTGTGAAATTAGTGAATTCTTATTTGTTGTAAAAAAAGCTTCCTAGCTTCCTTTATATATTAAAAGCTTACAGAGGAAGCCATAGTCATGCATGAAAAATATGTTAAAATGTAATAATAAGAAAATGAAGTATAAAAAACAGTGTTAAAAGATATAAGCCCTAGCTATTAAAAAAAAAATCCAAATACAAAGACTCCTTATCTACATGTAGATACAGATTGAGACAATATTTTCTTCTGAAAGAAAAATCTAAATATAGATTATATGACATAATTTAGGTAAATATTGCCTGAAAAAAAATGACAGCTGTTTTCATCAGATTAATTTCAGAAATTAGGGATAAAAAGGAAAAAGTTAACAAAGCATTTCAGAAGTGCAGGAGTTACAGCATTTAAAAAAAAAAAAAAAAAAAAAAAAAAAAAAAAAAAAAAAAAAAAAAAATAATTCTGAAGAACTAGAGGAAGGGATCATAATGCCACCATTTATTTCTAAAATGTAGGGATGCCTTGAAAGAGGATAGGAAGGTAAAGGCGTGCATGTCTTCTGTGAAAGATTTCTAATGCCCAAAATATGATTGATCTGTGACTTCATCCCTGTGCCTGTGAAGGAAGTTATAAGAACTGGGAGATAGGCCAGTCTGTGTTCTAGGATGGGATGGTAAACCCCCAAATTCCTCATTTCCTGCCATTAGCAACAGAAGAGATGCCTGACAAAGTAAATAAAAGTTTGGAAGGATTAAATAACAATTTGGTCTTTGCATTATGAATAGTAAGATCCCATCTGGTCTGAGTTTGCTCTTCGTTTACAAATGCCTTAGTTTGAATAAAGAATAATAAAAAAAAGAGGTATTGCTCAGTCTCCCAAACAAACAGAAAATCCATCTGATGATGGTCCTCCAATGTCATTTATAGACAGCCATGGACATTTATTCAGGTAGCTCCATGTATATACATGTACTTGGCCATGCCAAAGCTTTTCTGGTGACCTCATCTCCCTGAAAACATATATCTCTTTCTTTTGATGTATCCTGTCACAGTAACATGTTTTTTCACTGCATCATCAAATTATATTAGGACACATGAGAGCAGCCACCCAAGCGGATGACCTCACTCTCGCCCGACTTTGATCTAGCTCAGTCATTTCTGGTGACTCAGGTGTATAAAACAATTCCCAGGAAATGGCAGAAAAAACCTGCTGTTCACATGGGCTGCATGTGCATTTGGGAATACCAACTGCAGTGAACAACTGGGCAGCACAAATTCAAGTTACCCTAAGGATTTAAATAATATGCTGGAAAATACCCCAACCACAAGTTGAAAGGCCTCCTTTTCTTTCCATGCTTTCCTGTTAAGTGGTCTAATTTGGAAATGCAACATGCCATCAAAACGTTAAAGATAATAATGGATAAATCTGACACCCTTCTTGTTGTAATCAAGGAGGAAAGCTTTATGTGTACATGTGATGAACAAACATACATACATTACAGCAATGTTAAAACAGATTCTCCTGGTCGACCTATGCACCTGTGATGTTAATACATTTACACACATGTTCATACTCATAAATGAGAGGAAAATTTATTAAAGGAGACAGTAAATGAGTAGTATCAGTTTCACATTTTAGTCTATGAGTCACCTTCAGGAGTAGTTGAAGAGAAAAGGTCTGATTCTTGCACACACTAATAACATCACAATGCAAAATAAATTTGAACAGTGGTGCAAATTGCATTTAATCTGCTCAACCTGATGCAAGATGGAGAGTAGTATTAATGAGAAAGTATCTCAGATAGCCTTCCTCTACAAATTTTAATAATCAGCATTGTGTGCAGATTAGTTATCCTCTAAACAGAAATGTTGTACTGGAATGAAAGTTTTTATTAAATGGCTTGAATTGAATACAAGGAAAACCAGAATATTTTGCATCCTTGTTTTTATCCCACTTATATCAGTTGCTCTAATGAGAGACATTGCCTTTCTCAACATGCCTTCTCTTCTGTCTCTTTACACCAGCATGGCAACAAGAATATAACTATCATAAAATTATGTGCTACATTTCAAAAATACAGCAGGAGAGAAAATTTCAAAAATATTTTTTTCTCCCTCTCTCTCCCCATGTTCCTCAAGCTCTTTTGTATGATACCTTTTCCTGCCCTGCTTACAGTGAGGTTTATTTCTTCTCCAGCAATGCATTTTAGAGGCAAGTGGATCACAGTTGTGTGTTAAATCATGAACAAAACCAATCTCTCTCCCTCTCCCTCTCTCCCCCTTTCAAGTTGTCTGTCCTTTTTACTTAAACATAGCTTCTAGGTTAATGATTCATTCTTCTAAAAGGCTGCTGTGCCTAGCAGATTATACTGTAAAATCTGCCATTCTGTTTATGTTTAAAATACAAGATTAAAGCAGTGGTCATGCTGAGGGAAATGGTTCTCACACAGAACAAGAAAGGATCAATCCACGTCTGCCGGATCCAGGCTGTTTTAGCAGAGTCTGCCGTTTTGGTGTGCTGCCAGACCCCAAAGAAACACTGGTGAGCTTTGAAACTTCGTAGCCATTCTTAGACTGAGCACAGCAAGTACCTAAAATAAGGCTTATCACATGCTAATGTGCCTCTGAAACTTACAGCAGCCTAGCTGTCCCTAAATTGCAGGGAAAGCACTTGAGGAATAAATTATTGTGTCCTAATCAGAAATGAAAAGGTGAAAGATTTTAATAAAAAGTAGTCTCTATGGTACCTTGAAAAGTATATGGGGCTAGAATTTGCCCCTGGTACTGTAGAATCAATATCCAGATCATGCATGTATACTTAAATTATCATTGGCAGTAATGCTTTTTTTTTTTTT
>WEIU01023141.1:28096-44079 GCA_013389925.1 Aegithalos caudatus
TTTTTCTCTTGTTCATACAGTGTGACTTACCAGATCAAACAAGTTGATCCATAAAAACTACTTGGGCATGTAATGCCAGCCAGATATTAGATTGGAGACTTGTATACACTTGAAATTTACAAAAATAGCTCATTTGAAATAATTGCTCTGAAACAGTTATTTCGGCAGAAAAGCTGTAGGGATATTTCTCAACCATTTCAGATTAGTTATCTCAGTAAATTTCTAAGTATAGACAAGCCCTCATGATGTGTCCTGCCAAATGAAGATTGTTCTATTCAATTAGCTCTCATTAAGGAAGGCAGAGAGGGGTAAAAGTAGATTCTCATTAAATATAAATTTTCATATTTATTAAGCAGAATTGAGAATACACAAATTCAAATTCACATAGATTTTGTACTCATTAAGTGAAGCAGGCCTTCTAAAGAAGCCATGAGCCTACTCACTGGAGACTTCAAACACGTCTGGAAAAGGTTGTTTGGTGTTTGAGGGACCTGGGCTGATGGGGACACTGCTTTTTGGGTAAAGGTCTGAAGCATGGTTATGAATTATGATTACAAATTACAGTTATTTCAAGGAAAGGCTGTTCTGGAAGCATCTTATGCTTTGTTGGAGATTTTTTTTCTCCTCAAAATTTTTGGCTCTACTTTTAAGCAGGACATGGAGGAGCTTTAAATGAAAGGCAGTACTTTGAGGGGCAGGGAGCGAAAACACTGTATGTCAGGTGTCAGCTTCTCCATAAAAATCAAAGCCATCCATAAAAGATGACACTTTTTCTAACTGTGGTGTTGAAAGCAGAAGTGTGTTTAAATACTGCAGAAGCATGGTTTAAATATGAAATCCAGGCTTTCAGCCATCATGTCTATGAGAAGAAAATGCTGCTGCTATTTGGTACTCAGAGTGGTCCTTGGCAGTGCTGTGTTGAAGCTGCTTTCCATCTTTGTAGTGCTGGCCATGACCTTCCCCTGTTCCAGAAAACATGTCTTAGAGAAAAAACACCTAAATTCTTTCTAAAATCTCATGACTAAAGAGATTGCTATATGCATATGGATTAAAAGCCAAATTGTTTATTATGCATATTTAAACCTGAATTGGACATAGATTACTGTCCAGGCCAGACTAAACACTTTAATTTAACAAACCAGTGCTGGCCATACAGAGGGAGTGAAAAAAAGTTTAATATATCCTATATCATCTTTCCTCAAATGGTTTCTATTTATCATCCAAGTACCTAATCAATGTAACTACATATAAAACCCACAGATTTTATAGTCCAGTAATAAGTACATGCAAATTATGTTGTCATATAAACATACTGGCACAAAAAGATGTATAATACCTATCACAGTAGTTAGCCATTATCTTAATTACAAAAGGATTATCCCTCTAAAGGCAAGGCCATAATATAATAGGAGTTGTGAAATATGAACAATCTTTAGCTATGTTTACCATTAATTCAGACTGCACTTATATTTCCATTTTCCTTTTTCTACTGTTTATTTTTGTTAATGTTTATGTGTCCCTTCTTAAGCAGCAGTATGGTACAGCATCCCATCAAATTCACTGTGAAAGCTCTAAAGAGCTATTCTAAGTATATTAATCCTCCATAAAAATAAATAAGCTATATGAGAGAGAGCATTTCTATAAGGCTTGAGTGTTAGTACTGGCAGCTGGACCATGAGGTGGTGAGAATGTGTGTGCCAGCTTTGAGATTCATGCATGAAAAAGCTTTTTGCATTTTTTTTTTTCCTGAGATGTGTTTTGTTGGTGATTCTTTTCCTCTCTTAGTAAACATTTTTCTGTAGTAATGACACTGCCTTTATCCTTCTTTCTGTGGAAGTCAAAGATACTTTCTGAAGGACGGGTGAAAGATAGGAACATAGGAAGTGTCTGAAAGATGTCAGGTCACACAAGAAAAATGTTTCACAGTTGGGACTTTGCAAATAAAATATAGGAAAAATACCAAATATAAGTGAAACTTCGTCTTTTCCTAACATTACATTTGCTCTGATGTATTTTCTGAAAGCCGCCCAAGTATAACTATTTATTTTAACTAAAGTAATCAAGATTAATGTCAGCAGTTATGACACACGCTGTTTGCTAAAGAACACATAGAACAATTGCTCAAGGCAAGCTTCATTAAGAAATCAGATAAAATTAGTAAAACTGATTATATTTCAAAACTCAGCAGCGGCAGCAGCTCAAATTGCCATTCAGGAGCCTCCAATTAACACAATTGGTCTTGTTCACAATCAGCTTTGTAATCTCATTAGCCTATTATATTTTAATCATTGGGATAACTGCACAACAAAACTTATTTTATTTTTGCGCTGACTGCTGATGGCATAAGTGAACGTGCAACATACTTTTTCTTTCTCTTTTGCTTTCCTTTCCTTTTTATTCCCCTATCCAGACAACAATGCAGAATCCTTAGAGCATTATACTGGTTACAGATTATTACCATACACTCTGTCAGAGCTAGGGAACGCTGACAGCAGGCATCTAATTTGGCATTAATTGGCAGGGGACTAATTGCATAACTGACATTGCTAGTGAAACTTAGGGAATGTAAGGTAGGAACGGTGCAAAGTACCAGAAGAGAGAGAGAAAGAGAGGGGAGAAAGAGTGAACAAATGCCTGCAGACAGCTCTGTGGATACACACATCTGACTCATTTGCCTCCTTGGTGTGCTGCCTTGTTCCGTAAATGTGTTCCAGAGATATTGGCCCTTGTAAAAACACAAAGTCTTTCTGTCCTTTAGGTACTGGCAGTCTGCAAATGCCTACAATACCAGTGTTTCATTGATATTGAGTATTGCCTGCTGCAATGAGATTATGTTCTATTGATGGGAACTGGGGTGTAACATAGCCATCTACAGAAAGCAATAGGTTGCCCTATTTTCAAGCTGAAAATGCTATGTATTTTATGAACTGCCTCTATCTTGCACACCAGGGATGTCTCTGTGGCTAAAGCCATAATAGGATTTTCCTAAATGATACAGAAATACAAATATTCTGACTGAGCACTTTTCTGGGCTCGTCTTATTTACCAGCAAGCTTTGATACAGTATTTTGCTTCCATCTTTTAAAGGACATTTTCAATTTCCCATTTCCCTTATGAATGCTTCCTGTAAAGGTGTCAATAACCACTAATTGCGTTCTGCTTGGCCAGTCTGCAAATCAAAACAGCAGAGGCAGCAGGCCAATATGCATTCAAATCCCGTTACTTGGCTGCCTCATTCTCAACTGGAAAGATATGAGAAGGCAAGCATTCACACAACTGTATGCTGGGAAATTTGCTCCTATAATTTCCAAAGATACCTGTGAGGCTGCTATTAATTCTCAGACTTTTATTTTAAGAGCATAACAGATGGGAGTATTTCAGTGTTGTCTCTTTTATCTTCAGTCCAGAAAATGGCATGTCTTAGGTCACAGAAAGTGTAAAAAGAAATAACTCTGTAGAAAGAGCACAATGTATGTAATAACTAAATTAGGAGCTTGCTCTCAGAGTCAGGCAGGCCAGTGACACAACATGGAGACTTCACTGTTTTGGTGGCCTAAGCAAGGAGTAGGTGGGATTTACTGTGATGAATATTATACAGTGAAGCAAGCCATTGATTTGATTACTTTTGCTCTTCTTTCATGACTTATATGTCAGCAGAGTGTTGATTTTCTTAAATCAATTCATCACGCCAAAGTGTTGACTGCCTAATTTCTGCTTGTAATATTCAGCCTGGATTTTGGTTGAGAGCAGACTGTTTTCAGCATTTGCTTCTGCAGCTCAAACCACTTTGATTTTGATGTTATGAAAGTCAATTTTCTTTCCTGGTTTGCAGAATGAGCTTCCCACCAAAAGAAGTTCCAGAAACACTTTTCACAGGTATTTTTTTTTTCCAATTTCACTTAAAATCTTCATCCTAGGCAAAAATTTCCCAGGTGCTGAGAGAGCCAGCTCAGGTTGACTGAAAACACCAAGTATCTGATGAAGATTGCTGAGGGATTGCTGAGTCACAGGCTTTTTTTTCTTGTAACCGTGGATCCAAAAGCAGCAATTTGTCCCTCTTCCACAAAGCATGTGAGCAGCTGCTTGGAAGGATGATAAATTAGCACTGAGAGAACAAGGGAGGATGGGAGATCCTTCCTTTTATCTGCGACCTGATATATCTGACTGAGTTTATAACAATCAGAAGTTTAGAAAAGATTAAAAGGTTATTCCACTATCTTTTTGGGGGGCAATACTTTGAAGAGATGATGTATTTTGTCATCATTTTACCTAAATAACTTCCATTGTTAATTATTTTTGGTTTAGCAATCAAATTGTCACCTTCTACCTTATTCTGCTAGTTTTCTATGAAAGACATAAAATACACTTAATTTCTATAAAATACACACTGGGCAAACTATGGATGTGATGTGCATGTTCAAACTATTAAATGTTAGGAGAGGAGTATAAAAATACCAGCTTAAGCTGCTGCTTCCCACTAGATGTCCTACAGTGGTACAAACGGCTAAGGCAAGTCAAGTCAGGCACCACTGTGAGGTATCCAGAGATGTTTCCTTGTTGTCACAACAGACTTGGTAGTTGCTGCTGTCTCCTTTCTTCACACTGTGTTTGGCCCAGGTCTTTGAATGAAAGCAGGCTCCAAGGGGCACTGATCTCTAGACGGATGTGCCTGAACATATTGATGTATCTGCTTCTCCCCATTCCCTGAGTGTTCTGCATTATCACTTCTTTGCACAAGTCAGTTGGTGAAGAATCCTACTTTTTTGTAGAGGTTTTCTGGGACGGGAGCAGAGGCCGGCTCATTCTTAGTATGAAGTGGTGCTATGGTAGGTAGATATGGCAGAGTGTCAACCAAACCAAACTGGTGCTGTTTAATGCTAAAAGTCATGGTTTCTGCAGCTGCTGGTTTACTGGAGTATTTTGTTCACCAAGCATATTTTGCATGAGCTGCAAAGGTGATGTTATCAGTGGTAGCAGGTGGACTCATAATGGCAGAAACGTACAGGCAGCAGCAGAGCGCCAGTGTAGCAGAAAGAGGTGAGGGGTGAAAGTATTTCTGATGTTTTAATGGAGTTGAATTCTGCTTCAGAATCTGTGACTGAGCATTTCTGACCTGTAAAGGAGAGACTCTGTTGCTGTCATGTGTGGGACTGTACCCTTGCTCTCGAGGCATAACCCTGTAGACTTCAGCACAGTGTGGAGCAAGCTGCTTGTCACCAGCTGCAGCCAGAGTACACGTGAATTTCTCCCTCACTCTGCCTGCAAGGTGTATTGGAATGAGGCTAAGCTGTCACCTCTCACACAATGAGATGAGCAAGCTACTCTCAGACTCTCAAGCTACAACAGACTGAAGTATTTGAAGCTGTGGTAGTGCCTCCATACACACACAACTGTCCAGCTGGGAGAGGTCTGTGTCATCTTCATAGGAAACTCCACTATGATGTGATGTCACCTGTCACTGTGGGTTTGAGTGATAAAATACATTCAGTATTTATGGATTTTCTTAAGAAAATATTCATGGCAATTTTGAAAGGTTGGTGTAGCTTTATAAAAGTACCTAAAGACAATCATTTATGACCCTACTGAAAGAAACGGCTTTTTCTTCACAATTCAGACTGACGTATATTAATTTATTTCTTTGCCCTTTACCAAGGTGGTTCACATTTTCCTTATATCAGGTTCTTTGCAGTACTAGCCAGCCATTTTAAGCCTGGGAACACAGCTAGTGCATCTCATGGCCAAGCTGGATTTTAAAATGCCTACACCTTGGTAGAATCATCAGGTTTCTCCCCTACAGAGAAGCTTCTCTGCTCAGACCTAGGCTTGTTGGCTACCATGTGCCCTGCAGCCATGTGTGTCATCTCCTCTGCATGCCTTGTTCTCCCCTCGCTGTTCTTTTGCTTCTGCCATTTTCCAGTCTTTTTCACTACTGGTTTGGGCACACAGTGGCTCTGGAAGACCATAAGCAAAGCAAATTAAAATGATGTGCCTTGGATTTTGCACCAGCGGGCCTCAGTTCAGTTTCAGAAGTTCATTGTTATTCTTTTGGTATGACAGTGACTCCCTCAGCAGCTCAGACAGCAGCAGCAGATGGGCCTAAGAGTTATGTTTCTGAGTCTGCTTGCCCCTCCTTGCTCTTCCAGTCTGTCTGAGTGCTCACATTTTGTGCTGTAAAATCACACAGCGTGTATCCCGACACCACCCCCAGCAGCAACAACAGAAAAACCCTGGGACCCACAGAAAATGTATCTGTGGGACCAAAAGCTATCTCAGGATCCCAGGATCCTGCTTTCTGTGGTCCCAGGTTGCATTCCCTAGTTAAGCACCATCAATATCAATACTTAATGGTATTCTCTAAGCTCAGGCAGTGAAGAAAATAGGGTTGTTATCTATCAAAGCACATTTTAGTTTTTGACAAGTAAAAAGCTGCATGGGGAATGCAGTAAGTCTGAAATGAAAGCCTAAAAGAAAACTCATATAACATCTGGTGTCATTTATCCCCTGTTGGCCTTCCATAGTGTGATATGATGAGCTTGTTCTGATTTAAGATCAGATGATTTGGTTTGAAAGAGGGGAGTGGGGGATGCAGGCAGTCTGGCAGCAAATTGGGATACAAAATCTGCTCAAATAATTGGAAACACGACAGATTTTCCTTAACTGATGCCAGTGGCATCTTAGTTTATCCATCTCTCTCAGCTGAATTTGTTAAGTGCATTATCTTATTGGTTTTAAAGTTTTCATCTCACTTATTTGCAGGGGAAAATGTGAGCAAATCAGTCATGATGGATTGCCTAATTTTCTGGGCTGAATAAACCAGTTTTATAAGACTGTTGATTCCTGGGTTATTAGTTAATAGAAACATTTATCAATTTCTTTATAGAGAAGGGAAAAAAACTTTAACCAATGATTGCATTTTAAAACTTTCATTAATGTTTCCACATAATGCTTAGTGTTGGACATGAATATGGTAATCAGAGATTTAAGGTTGGCTTGAAGCAAATTTTTTTCTGTCCTTCCTCTCTTCTCTTTTTTTCTGTAGAAATTAGGAAAAAAGAAGTCAAGCAAGAGGATGTCATTAGATTGGTAATTATGTTGAGTGTTCTTTGATCAAGAAAAGGGGCAGAGGAAGAGAAAGATCATTTCCTATCAAGCAAATGCAATGCCTGTATCTATTACTAATTTTCTCTACATAAACAGGGCCTGATTCTGTGAGCTTGTACCCTTATGACTTATCAGTCTCTGTCTTCTTCTCCTTCTTCTTGACTCAAGTGTCAGCTGGACATTAATCCTCACTTCCATGTGGCTTGAGCACAACATTAAAGCTGTGCCTAAAGGTATTCCATTAAGTCTTTGAGGTACCTAAATTCATACACCAGTTTTTGTATGGTTCACAATGGAAACTCTAAAAATGTTGGTTTGCTGATAGAGTTCCAAGAGGTATAATCTCTGTACTGACCCTATTTAAAAAAAATCAAAAAAAACCCAAAAAACCAAAAAACAAAACAACAAAAAAANAAAAAACAAAAAAAAAAACCCCACAAACCCAAAAAACCAAAAACTTCCTAATGAGAAAAACTCTTCCTTCAGTCTTACTGAAGTGTTGTCAATATTTGTTTTTAAATGCAATGTCTGCAAGCAGATGAAGACTCAGTGGGTGATATAGCCAATGTACTACATTAGATGTGGCACTATACATTGCTCCAGCTGATGCTCACAGGGACAAAAAGATGTCCTATTGCTCTTATGGAGGTGCAGCTTACCCTCATCCAGGGAATAGAGGTGCCTGTTAAAAAGCCCTTTGCAAAAAGGGCCTTAATATAACTAAGAATCTGCACATTGATCAAACCGAAGTATCATTTAAAAAGACATCAAGTTCAGAGCAAGAATACATCATTTGTGGACTGGTGAATAATGAACTCATACTCTAAATGAGATGCAGGATGTCCATTAAATTTTTTTAACACCTCTATTTTCATTTCCATCTCCTTTTTAACATCTCAGATACCTGTACTGAGCGGTGGTTCCAGAAGTGCAAAAGACACTTCCTTCTGAATAAGAATGAAGGGAGTTAAAAAACTTTTATGCAAGTAGACTTTGCTGTGAAATGTTATCTTTTGTTAGTTCAAAGGTTTCTGAAGATATAAATTCTTCACAACTGCCCTGAGGTACTGAGAATGTAAATTGAATACTTTACAATTTGTAGAGTGTTCCTGCAGTAATGTGTATCTCCTCTGTGAGTGAGTGTTTAGGGATTTTTCAATTACTGTAGTCTGAAAACTCTCTGAGATTCTTTAGGGCAGAAAAAGGCTTCCTTCTCAAAGTTGAGTCACTGATGTTCAAATTAGCTGCCAAAAGCATTCTAATGATCTGTGTTCCAGATTTTGCTAAACAGGAAAAAAATTGGCCCATTTCACTAGGGGAAAGAAAAAAAAAAAACACCACCCCAAGCCTTTCCTTCCTCTCCAGAAGTATTCAGAGGTTAGGCATTTTGCCAGGGTCAAGAGTGAGATGAATTGTTGACAATAAGTACACCTTGTTTGATAGGTCAAGGTCATTATTAAGGGATTCAAATGAACTTCTTTACATTTCCAGGGCTGTAGCATATGTGTGGCCTCCAGGCTCACCGTGTTGTTTAATAGCTTTTGTGAAGCTGTAAGTTAAATGATAAATTGGTTGAATATGTCTTTAAATCCAGTCCATTCCAAAACTGTATACTCTTACACTTTTATATACTGTGATCAGATGCACTTTATAGAGCATAGTACAAATGGTCAGAAATACCAGCATTATGCCAGCTGATTATGATTTAGCAGTGTTTACCATAGACTACTCTTGCCACAGTTTATGGCTGCTATGGTCAATAACTAATTCAATTTAACAGCTATTGCATCTCTAACAAATAAAAGATACCAGAGTATTTCTAAATGCAGCATGCATCAAAAATAGTGCAGTTAAAAATACTGGGGGTTATAGAAGTCTATAATATTAAGTAACTCATTAAGACATCATGAGGATCTTCTGTGGCAGCCAGCAGGGGTGACCACCCTGATCCCTCTGACTGTCCAGGGCTGAGCTGCTTGCTGGCTTGAGAACAGGTGGGTGGGTGATCTACCATGCCAGGCTGCATCATCTGTGGGATCCTTCCTAAATCTATGCACTGGTCATTTATTTCCAGATGCAGCAACTGTGTAATTAGTCCCCAGATGAGTTGACACACTTCATTTGCCAAGATTTGGATTGCTCATGTGGTTTCTGCACAGGGATTGGTCATTTAGAGCCACTTCTGACACAGAAAGTGGGGAATGTTCTCTGAAATTAGAAGGCAGCAGATTAGTGGGAAGAGAGCGAGTGTTGCTTAGAATCACAAAATCGTTTAGGTTGGAAAATATCTCTAAGATCATGGAATCAAACCATTCACCCAGCACTGCCAAGTCACAACTAAACCATGTCCCTTAGTGTCACATCCACATATCTTTTAAGTATCATCAAGGCCAGTGACTCAACCACTCCCCTGTGAAGCCTTTTCCAATGCTTGGCAACTCTTTCCATGAGGAATTTTTTTTCCTAATATCCAATCTAAATGTCCCCTGGCTCAATTTGATGCCATCTTGTATGGCATAAGTGGTAACTGATGGAATTCATTGACCCCAAGTTACATGTGTGAGAACATTCCAGTTCTGAGAGCTGGAAATGGAGAACTGAGAAAAAAGTCGGTTTTATTTGAAAACTGTTTCATTCTTGTAGCCTTCAGAATATTCAGCCTTAATCTGACTTTGTTTGAAAACATTTAGTGAATAATTCCAGTCAGTCTCCTCTCAAGTTTTTTTTCCTACCCCCAAGCCTGTTGCTCTCTGGCTTGTATTCTCTGTTCAAAAACCTTGTTTTCATTCAGATCCTACCTATTACAATCCAAAGATTCACCCTTTCCTATTTCATTACTCCCTATCCACCAGTATTAATTTGTTCCACTGCACGCTTTACTATTTAGCTTTGTGAGACTTTCTAGTCATCCCAGAGACTTTGCAGCCATTTAAATTATGCAAAATGTGTATGCTTTTAAAACAAAAAGTACACAGCCTGCCAGTTTATGAAATGGTGTTACTGTAAATGAGACCCACGTCTTTGCAGTGTATAAATTCAGTTCACAGTCACTGGTGAACTTCTCTTCCCTGCCTCCAGCTCTGCCAGTTCTGAACCCCCAGTGGGCTGGCGTGTTTGTGGCCATGCTGAATGTGACACCCACTCTTCTCTGCAGATCTGCCAAGGGTCAAAAGTCCTGCAGCATGCTCTTCATAGACCATCTGCACTATGCCTGGCTTTCAAGAGCGTGATCCACAGGGAAGAGATTTCTCTGCATAGGAATTCTTCATAGGATACAATGAATGCATAATTAAAGAGGATTTTAATGCAAGGAAGTAACAGAAACATAACTTTGGCCATCCTGTCAGAGCTTAGGCACACCAGAAGCTTTACTGTGACTTTGAAGAAAAAGAAGTCACCACTGATAAGCCTTCCGTAGCTGATCACTTCTTAAACCAACTCCTGTGATAATTCCCCATTGATAATGTGGGAAACAGGGAAATAAGGACACTGGCAATTAGGTTATATTCCACAGTTAAACCCCATGAGACCCAGGAAATAAAGAGTCAAGAGCAGTTTGGTGAACACACAGCAGCCACAAGAGTATTTTCCACGTGGGTTTCTTTGCAACCCAACTTTTTAACCCTGGGTCTCTGCCTTTTCTCTAGCAGTATTTAGTTGCACAAATTATCCAGGATAAACTGAGTAACTGGGCCAGATTACGCAGTTTGATGTGTTTATTTCTGGGTGAGCACTTTCTGGGATCTATTAATGTTTCCTGGCTGGATTACGGAAACACCGAGTTTCCCCCTTTCCTGAACAGTTCGGTGCTCTTCCCCACTGGTCCCTTGCCGGCGAGGATGACATAATCTGCCGTCGGGCCTGTTCCCTGGCAACCATCCCATTTCTTGGCTCTTTCCAGCTGAAAGCCAGTCTGAGTCACCCTGCACATTTCCAGTGTATCAAACAGACATAGGCTCGAGTTAATCTTGTTAGCACAATGAGGCAGTTTTCAAACATTGCAGCAAATCAAATCATCCCTAAGGACCAGGAGGGAGGAGAAGGTGGAGGGAGGGTAGGGGAGAAGGAGGCGAAGGCTAACCATCAAAGGTGGAATAAGCACAGAGGGAGCCCGGCTTCTACCTGGACAGCAGGCTCCCCCATCAAGGCACCACCAGATCCTGCTCTTCCCAGTGCCACCTCCCTCCCCACCGCATCCATGCCGTGCTCCGAGCAGAGGCAGCAATGGGCAGCGACAGTGAGAGAGCTCATCTATCTGCGAGGAAAGAAGCAGCTTTGATGGTTCCCCAGTGGATGTAATTGCGCTCATTACTGCCCATTTACATTTCATCACTCGATTATCGCAAATGCCTCATTACTGTTGATAAGGGTTTGCTGTTGAACTACTTGCTAACTATTCATTCCTAAGCTTTGCTGTCATCAGGCAGACCCGTGTGAGACAGGAGAGGGCTGCGGGAGAGGGGGGAGCATTGAGAAGACACGGGAGGGGGAGGAGAGACAGGAGGTGAGAAAGGTCTTCTATCAGATTTGATTAAAGGCTGTGATTTAAATCGATATTTAATAAAGTGGCTGCTGCCACATAACGCGTGCAATTCCCCATGCAGGCAGAATCATGAATCCGAGGGCCTTGCTGCCTGCTACATAACTCAATTGGGTTTTGTGCACTGGTCTGGCACCTGTGTCCCTGAGCACAGCGCCTCCGAGGTAATGGGTTTATGAGCCGATGAACAGAGCTGATAGGTTCTAAATGGATTAACTAGGTGTCTGCAGCCTAGTGATGAATACATCAGGAAAGAAAAAAAGAGAGGTAGAGAGAGAAAGGAAAAAGGAAAAAAAAAATTGTCTGCATAAGCAGAGAGTGATAGAATGTGTTGACAGACACTGCGGCTGTCACGAACCCCACAGGGTGAAACACTGCTCAGCTCCTGTCAGTCAAGCGCTCTCTGAATAGCGGGTGAAGACAGTAGGCAGCAAGGCTTCACAAGCCTGCAGGTGACAGGTACCATCACCCTGCTGCTGCTCCAACAACTGCTGCAAAAGGCTAAAATGGAGCATGACTCATCTCACAGCTATGGCCAGGCTGGGAACTCCTCAGAGGCATTGCGTGTGCTGTTTTGGCTGGTGGGCCTGCCTTCCTCTATGGCTCAAGCACATGCTCCAGCCAACCTGAGTGTGTATTTATATCCCTGGGAGTGGGTTATTGTTGCTATTGTTGTGGTCTCACAGTGGTTCCTCCAGCAGGGTTAGACTTCTGCATTGCTGAGCACCACGCACGGACACTCACTGTAAGGCACTTCCTGCCCCTAAGTGTTTCTTAAGTGAATAAACCACAAGGGTCATGAAAGAAGTATTATTGTATTCCCAGACGGGAGATAGCAACCAACAGATTAAATAATTTGCCCAAGATTCCATAGGAGAACTGGAAATTGAAGCCGAATCTCCTAAACTCAGGCCTAATGCCCTATCTGTGGAGTCATCCTTCCTATAGACGGGTACATGGAGTCTCACAGTCCATGACTGATCTACAGAATATGTTGTAAGTGGAGAATAAAATCAGATAGACCTTAATAATGACCTCTGTTTACTACTATTAAACTACCAACAGTAGAGTTAGGTTAGAGGATTTTGTGGGTTTACGACTTTTCTACCACCCCTTGCGTTGACTAAGAAGATATATATTTTGTAAGTTGCATAATCTGCCACAGCACTAAAATAAAAAAAAAAAAGGCCACATTATTATATGCAGACATTACACAGATAAATGAACCAGTATCTGTATCTGCTGTCACAGTTACACAGGAGTTAACCAGACTGATTTGAAGTAGGCTGTTGTTTTTTTTAGAATATGTTGCCTTTTTACTAAAAATTGAAAACTGAATACTTTTATTTGAAAAATACTTCCACTGTGCTCATGAGAGTTATATTTTGGATTTTTATCCCACCATTGTTCTTGCTGTCTGATTCTCCCCAAACAGATTACACTGCATATAATTTTCACCTCTTGCTGAGCTGCTGCAATGAATTATGGAATCCATTGGTTTCCCATGAGAAATGAAGTCAGAAATATCAGTACCCCAGATATTTCAAAATTGAAATCTTTAGTTAAAAAAAAAGAAGGAATCTTTTGCAAGAAATAGCCGATTTTCCTCTTTTTGTGAAAAATTGAGTAATTTTTAGCCTTAAATATGTTTAATATAGAAGAGGATAGACATAGCAGATAGCTGCTTACTATGCTGTTGCATATAAACCACAATTTAAAACCACTGTCTGATCATGTTAAGCTATGATTTCAAGAGTCTACTCAGCCAGGGTGCATCCAGGAGAGTGAAATCTCTGAGGTATTGCTCCGCATCCACATTTACTGGTTGCTTTTTAAATTCTTGTCCCAATTTTTAGTAAGTCTTTTTCTGAAAGGAAAAAAAAAAAAGGAATGGAATTAGTTCCTTTTTGTTTTTTCCCTACAAAACTACTTCTACAACAAAATCCTATGCAATTAGAGTGGCTTGAATCATTCAGTATTATTCAGACCATCTGGGTTAACTATATAATGCCATCCCTGCCATAGCAAACTCCATTCAAAAGTATTATGAGAAGA
Organism: Aegithalos caudatus; assembly: GCA_013389925.1. Classification (NCBI taxonomy): domain Eukaryota; kingdom Metazoa; phylum Chordata; class Aves; order Passeriformes; family Aegithalidae; genus Aegithalos; species Aegithalos caudatus. The sequence goes on from WEIU01023141.1 coordinate 41,793, forward strand.
AGCAAGTTTTTCTGTAAGGATGCATTTTGGAAAAGGAAAAGGAAGTTATAGACATGGAGACAAATATCTCCACCAGCAAATGACCAGGTAAGAGTTGGTTCTGTGTAAGATAATGCAAAAAAGCTCCAATCATAATGTTTGTCTGACTCATGGAATTTGTAAGGGTTTACCTTCTCATTTTAAGTCCACTGTGTATAATAATTCAGCCAGATCTCAGCCATACAGATATCTGAAGACTCTGGACACAAAAGTTCTATCTGAGTTCTGAAGTCCTGATGTTTGTGATAGTTAGATACAGTAAATGCCATGATTATACATATATAAGTCTACATTAAATGAACAACCATTGTTAATAAACAAAGTTCATCTTATTATTTCTGTATGTCTTAAGAGTTTCTGCCTGTTGGTTAGTTTGGTCTTACAAAAACAGATTAGATTACAGAATTTCGCCCCTGAAATTTAAGAGCAAAAAAAAGTGTACCAACCACTGCAAACAAGAGTGTGACCCAACAAAAGCAAAAAGTACTCTAATCTGAAAATACCATAGTGACAGACATCAAATGCACTATTGGTTGACTCACCACGGAGGGACGTGTTGTAGTATGACATACCTATTGATAATTTTTTAAATGAAATATTCAATTCTGGTAAAGTTCTTCTTGTTTTGCTCAAAATTTTACTGTCCAATTCCTAATATACTGCCTCTTACCAATGAACACTTCTGCTTAATACTTGTCCAATTGAGTTGTGACTTAATTTCACAGATAGATCACTTGTTCCAGTCTTAAAAATATAAGTGTTGCTAACATTACTACCATTCTCCATTGTATACAGAGTTAGAAAAATGTACACACTCAGGTCTCAGTGTACTCAGCACAGAGTAAGAAAGAAAATATAGCTACTTCTATTTGGATGATCAAGACATATAAAAATAAAATGTTACAGAGAAACAAATCATGTATCATTCTAATTCCCGGAGCAATTTGGAAAATGTACAAACCTTATTTTTAATATTTTCATGTCAGAATGATTCCTTTTATTAAGAATATTGATTAAATATTCCTGTCCTGTCCCCTGACCTCTCCTCCTGCCTTCCCTCCAGAATAAAAAAGACTGTTATGGAGGAAGAGTAGTTGCCTCCTGGCATTAAAACATGGACCATGTGCATCCATCTGTTCAGTGGAAATCATAGACCCTAGAGCCACACGAAATGGTGACTCAGAATCAGAAGGTGATGGTCTTGGGATGCTCTCTGCCAAGACAGTTCTGACACTTTTGTTGTTGCTTGTGATCCTTGGTGATTCCTTGTCTTGCCTTCTGAAGGACTTTTATTCTTTGTCCTCGGGAAACCTGAGATCAGTCAGAAATATTTCTTTCTAGGAGGTAACGTGCCATGGGGAGTCCTTTGATTATGTTTAGTAAAAGCTCTCTTCCTTCTTGTTGCTGCTTTCTGTGGTTGTCCCTCTGTGGAGAGGGTTTTGGCCACCCTACAACCATGATCCCTCCAGCTCAACCCTGCAAAGTCCTCTCAGATGCTTTAGCCAGCATTCACGTCCTCTTGCTCCTCCATTCTTGGAAGAAACATTAATGTCCCATCCTTTTATGTCTAACCCCACTAAATATTAAGGATACATGTATGTAAGTGTATTTGTGTTCTGAAGAGTGGGCCACAAGCAGTTTCTTCTGTTGTGAAATTTTTCACCACTGAGATATGCAAAATTGCCTCTCAAAGAGTTTAGGGTGCTGAGCACTCACAGGTTGTACCTCTGGAATAGCAGTGAGGGTGTTCAGCTTGCCTGGATCTTGGCCACAGGGGGCATAACACAGGAAGGATTTAGTCATACCTCATCCAAGAAATATTTTGCAGATGCAGCTCAATGAAGGCATCTGGACCAAGAAAGATAATTAAACCAGGACAGAAACAAACTCCTTTCATAACCTAAAGAGAATTTTACCAACTGAGTCCCTTTGTTTGTATCAGCTAAACATTCGTGCGTGGAAATCAGATGGTTAGAATAAATATTTGGTGCCTACTTGATAATATTCATGAAATATATTTACAGGTTTAGATTTTTCCAAATCTGCATACCTAAACTTTAAGCATATGTGCAATCAGCTTCAAGTTTTCCAAACAAAAAAAGACCTAGAAAGGGGGAAAAATAGCATCTGCTCCTCAGCTAATCAAACCACCCAGGGAGATTGTCAATAAACAGTGCAAGGACTGGGTCCTCCTGCTGCTCCTTATTTCCTACGTGTCATATTCCATAGTGGCAGTTAACTGAAAGCA
>WEIU01023141.1:44136-81138 GCA_013389925.1 Aegithalos caudatus
TTTGGGGCTTTTTTTTTTTTTTTTTTTTTTTTTTTTATTATTTAAGAAAGGCCAAAATGTGGTTGAGTAGGAAGCACTGGCAAAACACTGGGGTGAAGGGAAGAAAGTGTGAGAAGCAGGTTCCTGATCATCAAAGTGAGAGGAGGGCAAAAAGTTAGTCCAGGTGAGAGTTGAGTCCCCTGCTGCCACTGGAGAGACCCTGGTGGGGCTAGGGGAGCTGGAAATGAAGGAATGAAGTTAAGAATGAGAGTCAGAGGGTGAGAGTTATTTTACTCTTTTGCCTTCGTTCCTCACCTTTCAACTCTTTTAGCTGGCAATAAGAAAATAATAAAATACTTATTAATTTATTTTTAGTAAGAAAAGATTTTCACCAAATCAAGTCTGTTTTACTCAGGAAAATTGATAATTTTTTTGATAATTTTTGGTAAGCTTTTCATCATAATTTTTCCCCCTATCCTTCTGAGGGGGAGAAGTGGGAGAGGACTGTGTGGTCAAGACTAACCTTCCACATAAGGAAAGTCATGATAGCAATATATAAGAGGATTTCCTTGACAAAAACAATTATGACATTTTTGAATATCAGGTGGCAGTCTATATAATACAGTTTACAGTGAACAACTGGAACAAACCATCCAGTGTGTGTTCTGAAGAAAATGCCAGCTCTTCCTGGCATGCTTAAGTACTTTTTAAGAAGTGTTACTGGCCATTTTATTTAATAGGTTCTTGTGAATGTTGAAAAAGAAAAGGCGACTTCTATCTGTGGTGTTAGAGCAACATTTTGAGTGGATGGAAAGTCGATACCTTGAATTGAAAAATATAATAATATTATAGTATACAATTTGCTTAATGTTACATGCTGCTAAGACCTGTGTCCTATATGGGATAAGATAGAATAAGAAACATGCCAACATAGGGAAAGGTGAGAAAAAAGAGTGACAGCTGCTTTATCCATTACCATTTCATACACTCAAAGCCTGTTTTGGGTCCTTGTTTGGGGTGGGGTTTTGTGATTTTTTTTTTTTTTCCTTTTTTTCCCCTACCTTTATTTTTACTGGAGATAAGGCTCTCTCATGGTTTTATGCAATGCATTACATACAACTCTGTCAGCTTGTATGTTATGTTATGCTGTGTTGTGTTGTGTTGTGTTGTGTTATGTTATGTTATGTTATGTTATGTTATGTTATGTTATGTTATGTTATGTTATGTTATGTTATGTTATATTATGTTTTCCCCTTGACTGGTCAACATGTGGTAGAGATTCTGTTACATTAAAACTGGAAAGACTCAGCATAAGCAGGTTAGAAAGTTGCTGGGGTACGAGTAATGGGTATTTTCCCAGTATAATTGTTGCAGGATGTCCCAGTCAGAAGAAAACCTGTGCCAGAAAGGAAATGGTGGCAGAAAGAGCCAAAACCTGCTGATTATGGAGGTAAGGTGTTGCCTTAATTTCTTGTACCTGGCTCACGTGCTGCAAAATCTGTGGCAACACCTCTATGTAGTACCACTCTATGGCAGTACCACTGTGCTTTTGTAATCCATTTTCCATCAGATCAGGATGTCCCATTCTGTGTTTTTTGACATGTGGGCTGCAATGGGGAGTTTGTGCCTAAACAAGGTATTTTGGTGTCAAACCACCAGGTCACTCCTGGGTTGCAATACACTGTAACACACCGAGGAGGTTGCTGTGAGGTTGCTGTAAGTTTATCCCACACCCTCACCCAAGTTATAAGCCAAGGTTAAAGCAGTAGGCAAGATGTATAGAGAAATTACTTCAGATTTATTTACAGAGGCTCATTTGTGTTGAACTAGCAGTTTTCTATTGTGTCAGCAGCTCTCTATTGCATTTATTTGTTACTGTGACATTAGGCAAGAGTACAATCCTATTAAACCTGTACATTACGTTTCACAGGATTGTAAGCCTTTTTTATTTCACAGAATGAGAAGAAATATGAATTCTTACTGCTGAAAATTCCTGATACAGCAGTCAAGACTAAAAATACTGTCATCTCAGAGTAGGAGCCTGGTGGGTTTTTTTTAAACCTGTGTATTTTTTAATAATTTAATACCAAAAATAAAATGTACTGGGTTTTGCCATTCACTGGGATGATAAGGAAGATATTTAGACTTCTATCAATGAAGAACCAAGAGGAAAGTTATCACTCTATCCTTTTCAGCTGGCATCTTGTCTAGCAAGGAATTTCTTTGTTTTGAGTTTTTCCTCTGTTTTGCAGGTGATACCTTAAGTTTCAGCTTTCATATTTTCCAAATTCTGTACTGCCTTAGTGTGTGACTCTGAACTTCGTATAAAGTGTCAGCAAGTTCTCTTCACAGTTTAGTTAGACAAAGCAATCCTTTTCCAGCCTGAGAACCAAGGACACCACTGCAGCTTCAGGCCCAAAAAAGTATAAACAACAGTGAACTGAGGGGAGCAAACTGGGAGAATGGGACTTCATAACTTGAGGCTGTAATTGGACAATTAACCCCAACATGTAAATGGACCAAAACTTATAAAAGTGTGAAAACTCATTATTTGGGGTCCATCTTGGCTCCATCTTGGGTAGAGCCACGGCCGGACTCTTGTTCTGCCCAAGGTGTATCCTTTGAAGGCCTTTTAATAAATACCTACTTTATTCCTTTAACTGTCCAGCCTCTGTTCCAGGTAGCTTCTTTAGGCATCACAGGATGATAATTGATTTTTTTTTTTTAATGATCTATTAAAAACCCAAGATTAAAATGGCAATTCTTTCTAAGAAGCTAAGTCAGGCCCCCTGAGCATTTAGATGGCAACAGAAAGATGATGGCCCTGGGATTTCCCCCGATGTTCTCAGGGCCAGCTGAGGGGCTCACTCTCACAGATCCTGTAAAAACCCTCAGCAGAGATATTCTCCAGAACACCCTCAGGTAGCAAAAAGCCCTCTATTGAATGCTTTGGTTTTCTTTAGGGACAGGGAACATTTTAAACCAGCAATGCAGACCCTTGGGAAATTCCATGCGAGTGAATGACCACAGGGCACAAACTAGCTTCCTTTACATTTTATAAATGCCTTGGGCACAGGAAACAGATCATGATTGGAAAAAGAGTGTGTGGTGAGACAGGCATTTAGTCTTGTCCTCATTTAGAGTATAAATGGAGGAAAAATAAGATTTCTGCAAATCCCTTCCAAAAAGGGAGAGAATGGGAAACCAGCTTTGAAAGTCTTTTACCACTGTGGTAAGGGTGCATGAAATCAGAGCCTATATATGCAGCTTTTTGTCTCCTAACACTACTTTAATTAATATTATGGATTCACTGGAAATTATAAAGAAATGAGGACTTGACTTTTGCTGAAGACAATAGTCTGTGGTACTGTTTCAGACCCTGGATGGGAACCCAGGAAATTCTAGTTCATTTCTTGTTCATGTCATGTCTTTGGTGTCACCTTCTACAAATCCTTGTGTCTCTACATCTGTTCTATCTCCCATAAAAAAGGAAATAATAACTCCTCCCTTTGGAGATGTTTTGAAAAGATGTGTTTGTAAGGCACTTCAGTATTTTTGTGATCAATCCCATTGAATTTCTGGAGATGAAAAGTCTATTTGCAAAAGATTATAAGATATGATTACAAGGTCTGTTCAAATATTTACTGGCTATTTTATTTTCTATGATACAAAATCTGTTGAAAAGTTAACCTTGCCAACAATTTCTATTCTGTTTGTAATACATAGCAGTGAAAATTTAAGTTATGACAAATTTTGGCCTTTAAAAAAGTGACTTGTAAAATTCTACTTGTACTTCTCAGTGTGAGATTGTTTACAGTAATATGAATTTTCTGAGGCAAATTTTCCATGAGAATGCACTGATTTACACAGCTAGAAATCTGGTCTATTGTGTCTATACCAATAATAATTTCCCCTGAATTTCAGCAACTTTGAATTTTGACAGCAAGGTTGTTTTCTGCCATGCACTCATATCTAGCAATTCCTGTGTATTTATATCCTTGTCTCAATTTTGTTTCAAAATAATGTGACAAAATAGTGTTTAGAACAAAACTGTTGACTCAATTTAGTTATAATTTTCTTTTTTTCATGGGTAAATATGCAAATGGAAATGACTGAACCTGTGCCTTATTATTAATTTTTATCCTTTTCAAATGCGTAGATCATCTTGAATCTTAAATCCCATATGGAATAAATAGTTACATCAACACAGGTTATTTTCAAACTTGCATGCTGTGAATCATATGTGCTAACATGGTAATTGTTTGAACAGTTGACATATTGGATGGCCTTTGAGATCTTAGCTGGTGAAAAGTTGGAGATATGAGGAGTTCTGTGAGAGTCAAGCAAGGTTTATCAAAGCTCAATGCTGAAAAAAATAAGATGACACATATTTACCTTTTGGTACTTTTTGAGGTAATTTGCAATTTTTTTTACTTGGCCAAATATTTGCATTAAAATGTACCTGTTTTCTGCTTCTAAGGGAAGATTTTTATCCATCCTAACTCTCTAATGCAATACAAACCCACTGTGGTGATATCAAATTCTAGCTCTGGGGAATTTACTAGGACAAAAATTCCCCAAGAGTGCAGAGGCCGCCAGAAAGCAGAACTGGGGACAGACACGGGGTCCTCAAGACAGGGGCACTGGCAACAGGGATGCCAACAACTCAGGAAATTCTGTGGCAGCCTGGTGAGGCTGAGCTGAGGCACAGCTGAGAAAAGATAAAAAGACTTTTCTAAGTCAAAGATAGGATTTTGAAGCTCTTAAGCAATCCAGTATCACCAAGGTCAGAAGGCAATTTTTACCAGCTTTGTCCAGGGTGAGTGAAAAAAGAGAAGGCAGGGTTCCCTGTGTATTCCAGAGTTCAGGCTGAGGTTTGAAAGTGCTTCCCATTCCAGTATAATTACAAAAAGTGAGTCATGGTTGCATGTGTACAGCATGAGACACCTGAAAAATGCCAGCTCAGCCAAGGCCCTGAGCATTTGATCTCTTTAGTTTCAGTCATCTCAAGATGGAGAAGAAATTTGGAGCTGAGAAAGTACTCAGAGTTTCTATTCATGGTTGAAAGGGTAAAATTAATAGTTTGTACTGGATGTTTTTCTAATCCATTATATAAATATCAGGGCATCACGGCATCCGGGCATCCCCAATTCCTTGTGCAATAAATCTGCTTTCATGCACAGGAGTGTCATATCTTGAAGGAGAACATATTTAACAGCAGACACCACTGTAGGTTTCATATTATAAAGAAACATTTTTCAAACTTCTTTCTGTCATTGACTTTTTTTTTTGAGCTTAAGTATATTTTATATTACAGCATTTTACCACAGGTGTCCTGGGTATTAATGCAAGTTACATTAAATATATGTGTGTTTGTGTATGAATACACACTATTGTACTATTGATCTCTGTTGGAAAATGTGAGGCTCTATCACAGCATTGCATTTTTCCTTCAGAGCAGTATTTTCTTCATCAGCATTGGACATCATCTGTAGATGGCAGCTCACAAGAATGAGACACCTTGATATGGCCTTTAGTGAAATATATCTTTAATTTTTTTTTTCCATGAGTTATCACCATTAAGCATTTTCATTAGGACATGGAGAGGTCAAGTCCCTTGAATTGTGCTGATGGAAAGTCAGGGAGATCTGGTGAAAGTTATATCTAACATAAATAAATTCATATTTACAATATTGGAAAAGAAAATCTCAAGTTTATAACCAAAGTTGGAGACCAGATTCAAAGTTATGTTTGTCTAATCTGTCATCTATCTCTCCCCACCAAAAGCGGTGAGTTTTGTTTTTGTTTTTACTACTTTGAGCTTTTTTTTTTTTTTAGCTTTTTTTTTTTTTTTTTTTTTTTTTTTTTTTTTTTTTTTTTAATTGTAAATTAATTGCTAAACATGATTCATTTTAGCAGGAAAAAAATACTTGAAAATCTGTGCATTACTTTTCAAGGAAAATCTTGTATTTTCTAAAAAGTTAAATGCATTACTAAATGGTAATGAATAGAGAAATATAATGCAATATGTAGGGGGCCTTTTGTAGATTGAAATGGCTGTACTTTAAGTCTTTTAACATAATAACTATTGTAACATCGTTTTGAAATGTTTTACAGAATTTTGTAGCTGAGAGAGAAATAATCCAGAGCTCAGGGAAGACAGAAAACATCTTGTGCTACAGCACTGTTGGAAGGAAAATGATATGTGTGAATGTTACAAAGTTTGGATAACAAGATTTTTTTTTTTTCCCACTGATTAAAAACTAAATAGAAGATTTTGCTAAGATTAATAAAATGAAAAGTGGCTTCTTAGTTTTAAATACAAAACCAAATGTATAAAAGAAAGGCTAGCATTAAAAAGGTCTCAAAAACATCTATCTGATCATTGGTCACCATTAAATGATCAGGTATTGCTAATATTTTTTTAATGCAAGAGTGCTCAGGATCCAGCAATAATACTCCAGTTCAGAAAACCACTTTGTGGTGACAGCTGACAAACACCTTCTTTCGTGGTGTCAGTCCCAGTGATACACTTGGAACATATGCTGGAAGATGAAACAAATACTGTGTGGACAGCTCAGAAAACTTCCAGTTTGTAATTCATTTTTCAAAATGAATTCAATTTGTTTGCTACATCAAAACATCACCAAAAAGAATAGCATGAAAGACAAAAGAACTGGCCAACAATTGCAATTTGGAAACAGTGTGATTCCCCTGTGTGCTTCTCTGAAAATTGTTCCTTTAAGAATAACAGTGTTGTGTCAGCAGTCTCTAAGAAATCACTGTTAAGTTTCTGAGACAAATGATTTTAACTGACATAGTTCAAAAGAGAATGAACTATGTCAATAAATGGTGAGGTGTCAGCAAAGAGGCCAAGAAGACTGAATAGGTTTGAATTATCGCCCTCATACTCTCATGATGCAAAGAGCATTTTTTTTCTTTGCAGCTTATTAGTATTCTCATTCTTCTAAAAAAGCCAGGTGGAAATTTTGTAAATATTGACATATATTAGAGTTTTCCAGAATTATTCCTGTTCTGTAACTATCATGTTGCAGGGCAAGTATATAGTTGATAAATGGAATAATTTCTGTGCCACAGAGAGCACATCTGTCACTCACATGTCACTCACTTGGGCTTGCATCAAAGTGATCAGAGAATTTCCCACACTTACCACCTTTGTCCAAAGATGTTTCTTTTTAAAGCACTTTGTCATGTCTTTCAAGATCTATGTTAGTGGTTGTGGAAATCTAAATGAAGTCTCTTTCTTCTATTTATTTTAATTCAAAATGCGGGCACATATGTGTGTATATAAAAAATAAATATTATTAATTATAAAATAGACTTTGTAGATGTGTTTCAAAATTTAGAATTCCCAAATAAAACAATATTCCCAACAGCATTTTCCTCATTTAAAATTATTCATATGCATTCCCCAGAGTGCTGGGAAAGCAGATAGCAGAGGCTTTTTATATACAGCGTATAATTGACAAAATCAGGTTCCCGGCATACAGATAAAAAGGTGTCCCATTTCTGCTGGATCCACTTTTTGAAAACCTGTGGTGTGTTTTTTGATTCACTCACTGAGAGCGATGCTCAGAGAAGGGATGGGATAATTTTGGGGAGAGAAGAGACTCATTTTTCAGGAGAAGTGATTACTCAGTATCCAGAGATCATCTGGGAACCAAGTGAAGACAGACAGTATGTGTGTGGTCTGAGGTCAACTGTCCCCATTGTTCAGTCTAGTCTGTCTCTCAATAATGAACCAGTCTTTCTGCAAGCTCTGCCTTTATAACAGAGCCAAGAATAGAGGCTGCTCATTTTAAACAAGCACCTCACAGATGCTCACTGAATTTCAAGGATGCTAAACTATTGCTTCTGAAAATGCTGACTTCTTTTTTTCTTACCTGTTCTTCCCTCTGAGTAGAGGCAGGGAAACAAAGTTGTTCTCCTGACATGAGAGTCCCACGTCCTTGGCTGTGGGAATGTTGGCAGGTCCAGATGTTTAAGCTGGAGGAAGGTTTAGGCTGAGGAATCTGGCATGCATGGTGCTGCAGACATCAGCAGCTGGTTCTGCCTCTGGAGGAACAGCCTCTGTACCTGGGGCTGAGTCGGGGCATGCTACGTTTTAACAGGGATATTCCTAAACTTTTAATCTTCTGACACTGTGTCTGTTGCTTTGGAGAAACAGTGAGCTGTGAGCAAAGTTATGTAACAGTTTCTGTCAAAAAGTTTGGAACCTCAATGGTTATTTGACTTAAGTAGTTGGGAGATATTTTTCTGGAAAATGTTTCAAGGCCAGAAGCTAATGCTATTTTATAAATGTTTTTCTTCCCTAAGCAGCACTCTAAAGGGGTTAGGTTCGGTTTTGAACATTACCTCAGACAGTTTCCATACACACATTTTGTAAAATGGTGTCTGAGCTGGTTTTGTTGGAAAATACTGTTTCTCTTTTGTGAAATTTTATTCAAATTTGTTATTTGAATATGTGTATTGGAGCTTGTCACTCTAAAATCCTTGAACACACCTTCCAGAATGAGAGAAGATAGCGCATCTCTGTGTTTAATAGTCCTGACAGACTTTTTTTCTAGGTCCATTTCTAGTTGTTCTTTTATCCCTTTTATTATTTCTGGCTCCAAAATTTCATCTAGAAATAAGGTCCATATTTTAATCACATGTCAAATGAGAAAGTATTTACTTCTGTTAACTTTAAACAGGCTGTAATAAATTCATGTTCTTCAGAATGAGAAACAATAATGGTTACCTATTCATTCTCTCCATGCTATTTGCAGTATGCTGTACTTTTCTTTCTGAATTCTTTCTGAATCAGTAGAGTTCTGATATGTAGTAGGTCTCCTACACTGCTCATCAGTGGCATCATCTTTCTTTTTCTAGGGAAATGCCACAGGGAAGTATTTTAACAAGATGCTTGTGTTGTCCCCATCTGTGCTAAACTTGGAGCTGGGAGTGGAAAAAACTCATCTAGATTTCAAGGGCTTTGATGCAACCTGAGAGTATAAAAGTTCTGTGTGTACTTTTATCTTAACTTTTAAGTTTTAATGCATTAGTGGAACAGAATATTTGTGGTCCCAGAAGAGTGCAGGCCTGATTCACACACACCCGTCTGAAAAGTGTGGGGGCAGTCACCTTCTGCAGTCACAGCAGTTTTCCACCCAGCTTCAAGGGAACCCTGATGATGATGACCAATTTGCAAAAAATCTAGTGGCGAGAGTACAGAGGGAAGTGTGAGTTTTTATCAGATATTTCATGCCAGATTCTGCTTCATTTTAAAAGGACATCTGAGTAAAGGTGTGTGAAAAGAGGTGGAGATCAGTATCACAGGACAGTGAGAACACTGAAGAGCTCTCCTGGTGCCATGTTTCACCATCCAACACTTGGTAAGAGATCTGTTTGGGTCAGGCTTCCTACTGGAGTACCCAGGCTCCAGACACCCTCCCCTGGTGGGCTGTATCCTGTGACAACTGGCATTAACCAGACTGCAAGAGCCAGTGAGAGCTGGCTGGTGAGCAGGAGGCTTTTACAGGAGAACAACTGCAAAAAAAGGGAAGATATGTAAGATCTGGCAAACAGAGATTTCACTACCATCACAGCCTATTTCAGAGCAGAATTTCTGCTTGTTTTAAAGCAAAAAGTGATGTCTTTTTATCACAGCATTAACTCTGAGAGAGTAGGTGAAAATTTCTGGAAGCTAAGAAAGCTGGATAAGTGCTTGTTCTTAATGGGTGTTTTTAGGAAATTTGTTCAAAGAGATGCTATTGTCTAGGTGTATGTCATTCAGTATCATGATACTAATATTGATATTATGATTCCTAGGTCCAACTGAGCAAGAATTCACTGTATTTTCTGCTATGTACTTTCAGTGAAATAAAAATATTAGTTAAATATTTTGGAGAGTTAGGTATTCAAGTAGGTAATCAGGTATTCAGTCTTTTTCAGTCATCTGGGGAGAGCAAAAGGAAAGAAGAAAGAAAAGTAGGGAGAAAACTGATAAGGTGAAATCTGGGTGATAGTTTTCATTTTAGTTGAGGGGGGAAATGGAGAACTTTATTAAAATCATAACTTTCTGTCCTAAGGATTAAGGTTTACTAGTGACAGGCCTTTTGTCTAGATCTACAGCAGTGAAATGGATCTAGTTCACTTACTTGACCATAATAGTAATTTTTAGGCAGATAGGAAAACATACTTGCCTAAGAACTCCAACTGGTTAAATGGTAAAGGATTAAGCCTATGGATTGAGACAAATACCTATGATTTTTTTTTCTAGAGTTGTGGTTGTTTGTATGTTTGCATTGTATTTAATTTCTTCAGCCCACATAGCAGACTAGACAGACAAAGAGAAGTAGGTCTGCAAGAATGCCACCATCTACTGAAAAATACTGTAGGTCTGCCCTCTTCTGGGCAATAGGGTTCCAGAGCCTGCTGTGACAGCTTTTTGGTTTCCCTCATACTGTTTTCCAGTCAACTGTGTAAGTTTTGTAGGCCTGTGAGCTGCGACATCTCCTCCTCTCTCCTCTTCCTTTTTATCTCAAATTGTGAGACGGTCCTTCTTGCACCTATTAGAAATTAACAGAAGTCAACAATTAGAAATATGAGGTCATCAATTTGCTGGGAAAAGATAAGCTCTGCCCTCCTTCATTGTGAGCTCCTATGGAATTTGGAGTGCTCCTGAGGAGCACTCTGGGATAGGCTTTGGGATATGCTTAACTCAAATCCCAGTCTCTCCATATGTTGAATGTTCTGCCCAGTCTTGAATGTCATTTTTAAATGTCTTCTCACAGTAACATAAATATCTGTGTTAAGCCTGAATCAGAATAAAAGAATCATAAGGAAAAAGGAAATCTAAAGAAGGAAGTCTCAATTTAAAGACAGCATAAGGAAATAATCTCTCTAATCATAATATGCAGTTTCACCAGGCTCATTCTGCATCCAGAAATCCAGAATAAGCATTTGCGCAGAGCCAGTAAAAAATTAACTCTTCCTGTCTCTTCCATGGGTAAGTGAATATGAAAACATTTAACTGTCTAGTTATTTTGAGATCTTCTATTCCATCATTTAACACATTCTAATTCTCAGTTGCAACCATTTAAAATCCTCAGTGGTTTTGAAAACATAAAAGTGTGAGGTTTTTGAAGATTTCCTGCTCTAGACCACCAGATTCTGGATCCACCTGGACCCAGTCACATTTTCAGGGCTTTGCAGCAGATTTAGGGTGCAGCCTGTACTGGAGATGGCATGGCTGGCCTGCCTGGGTTTGCTTGAACATTGTTCAGGGTCTGATTGCTGGATTATCCCAGTGTCTGTGAGGGATGTTTGCCATTCCACATCATGGTCTGACATCTTGTTATAATCTACCTTACTTCTGCATGCTTTGTGAAGATTTGGCAGTTTTCTTCTCACTTAGTGTGTGTGTATCAAACCTCTGGCTGTGGATGAGAGTGCCTGGAATTAAGAACATTCACACTCCTCATTTTCCTTTTGTGAAGCTCAGTTTTCACGGTTGCTTTCCAAAAAGACAATTTGCATATTTCATCCATTGTTAGTAAACAGATTATAAGGCACTCGTTTGTGTGCTAAATCACAGCAAACAGTGCTTTGTGAATCTGATTCTCATCTCCCCTTCATTCTAACCTGGTTTAACTCCATTGATTTCACTGGAATTACTGCTGATTTATGTTGTGAAAGTGAGGGGAGAATCCAACAAGCAAATTTCCCTTTTGCACATGAGCATGCCAAAAGTCCTAATTTACCATTGTGAATCTCTTCCAATATAGTGCTGGCTTAATTTCTTTTGAATTACTTGGCTTGAATGTTACTGCAGTGAATCAGGCTCAGAATTCATACAATTATCTTTGTGTGCTTCTTTCTTCTCATTTCCCCCCCCTATGTATATTACCTCACATGAAGACTGAACTTACTGTCTGCTTTGCAGGTGACTTGCATATGACTCTATGAGAAAATGCATTTTTTGAAATCACAAGATCAGTTCAACAGATATTGCCTACTAAAAATGGGAACATTCCAACACAACAAATCTTTGTTTCTGGTTATGTCATAATATCTAAATAACCTGTAATTTCTCCCCAGCTTTTTACAGTAGTATCTCTGTGTATACTATAATTACTGAACAATTTTGCTGTAACATGGCTTTGGTAATGATGTGAAAATGCTGCTCTGCCTGTTCTTTTATCTTGAGAAGGATATACATAATAAAATATAGCTAAATGTGTGATAACTGCTTACTCACACATACCTGTATATAGCAATAACTAGACAAAACTTAGTTTTCAGCAGCCTTTACTGGTTTGTGTACATTAACATTGTTGTTGCAAATACAGTCTGGAAATTAATATACCCATGCATTTAAGAATAAAATACAATAGAGATTAGTCCATCTTTTAAAAATCCAAGTGAAATTACATACAAACTGATAAATACCATACTAAAATCAGTATAAAAAACTGGCAAGAGTGAGAGATTCATGTTATCAGTCTTTGGCAGAAAGGAGAATTTTCTGTTTGTATGAACAAATTATACCATTTTGCATCATGCTGTTTGTACTTACTCTAGGCAACTTACAAACATAATATTGATGAGGAAAATCTCTTCCATGATCCAGGTTTCTTTAGCAGTGGGTTTTATACACTTGAAAAATGAACAGAGCTTACATCCTAAATTACTGAAGTATTTTGAAACATTTCTTCTCAACCTCTGATAGCTGTATACCCTACATACAAAGCATAATATTAAAATCAGCTTGATGGCTGTGTTTCTTCAGCTGACTTAGGTGGAAAGCAGATTCTCATGTAAAAGACACTTTCAAATTCTTCTGTCCTAAGAGAATACATGTGAAGAGGAGGGGGAAACACTGGCTGAGAAGCAGTAATGATGGGTGTTTTCACTATGCTACAGTTATGGTCACCTGCATGTGAGGTAAAATTTAGCTCCACACTGCTCTACTGCTACCCCAGAGGATCTTGAGGCTGTTACCTGGATCCATGATTTAAGCATTCAAAAGCAGTAGCTCCTTAGGTCCCTCCTTCCTGTGAGAAAGAACTAGCTGAAGCATAAGTTAAAATAAGACTCATTATCTTGGCCATTACTGCACATACGGTAATGCTTAGAAGAAAATCTGGAAGCAGGGAAAGTCTAAGAGCACATCCACACTCACACAACAAAAAGAAGAGATGACCTGAATCACAAATAAACTATCAAGGTATCAGTTCCATGGAATGCCAATGTTAACACCATTACAATGAAAAATAATTAAACTAGAGTGATTTGAAAATAGCACTAACAGTTCTGCCCAAACACTGCCTAGTGAGTAACTAATTATTGCCATTTCTTAGTCAAGCTCCACATAACAGAGCTATTGAAAAATAATTTTCCTGCAGCCCACTGTAAGAACAATTATTCTAAATCCCCAAACACAGGAGATAGCAATGTGAACATCTTTAAGTTGTGAATCTATAATTTCATATACTAAGTAGGGATAATAAAGATATATTTGAAATGTTAAATGCTTTTAAGCATTTCTTAATTTAGCATGTCAGCATGTCAACAGTATTTTAAATACTGCATTGCATTTTCAAAGAAGTAGTAAAGTGGTTTGCTGAGTTACACCCAACTTTGAACATTAATATTTTCTCCCATGCACTCATAAACACATCTGAATTTAAACATGCAAACCGTGTTTGTGCAGATGGAAGTGGATGGATGCATGGATGGATATTCTGCCTCCCTTAGTGGTTTGTATAAATAATATGTTTGTAAAAGGAGTGGTGGAACACAAAGGGTCAACTGTTCCTAAAGAAAATAAATACCTTCTGGTAGACTTTCAGTATCAGTTGCCACATACTGTTAACTGTCTGTGTTCAGTGTCTGAAAAATAATAACAATAATTNATTTTAGTAAAATTTAGAAAAGTCTGGACTGTCTTTTGCTTCATTCCTGGAAGGTGCAGGGCAATACTGTTCAATTTCTCTCTGTTTCAGGACAGCATCTGCCTGATGCTGTCAGGCATTATAGGACTGGACCATCAGTGCATACAGAGGATAAGCAAGAAGCAGGTCAAGAGAAATGAAATTGGTCTAATGCCAGTGTTACAATGATTGAAAGGAATGAGCTACAGCACAAATACAAAAAAATTCTGGGAGCTACCACGGGACAACATGGAGAGCTGGAGGGTCAACTTTTTTACTCCCTCTTTACAATCAGAACTAATAGTAGAGATACAGAGCAGGCTGTTTGTTTAACATGGTCACTTTCTGCTTGATGTATTTACTAGCAGGAATATCAAATAACATTGTCCCCTTAAGTGTTCAATGTACCCCTTGTGCTCCCTCTGTTCCAAGACCAGTCGTAATCAATCAGGCCATTAAATGGCAGAATCTTTTCTCACAGCATCTAAGGCTTTACGGAGTATTTCACAAAGGAAAACAAAGCATGTAAGAGTGACTGTGAAACAAACGACACACGGAGCAGTAAACAGGCAGTGGCACAGCAGGATATTCGTACCACCAACCACAATCACGTGCTAAGTTAGCTGATGAGGAGTCCCAGGCGCTTTGTGCAGTCAGTGAGGATGGAGAGATCTTCTATGAGGAAATTCAGAGAAGCAAAGAAAGTCTTTTCATCTGCTCCTTTGCTTGTGCTAGATCATTTGATGTGGGTATTATGAATACTTACTATAAAGTGGTAATGGGAAAACAACTTCTGCCATGACTGGAACAGGCATCACAGCCCCACATCCAATTACTTTCTTTCTAAACTGTGGGAGAAATACATTCAAGCTCAAAGTTGTCCTCATGAGAGGAAAAACTTTTGGGAAAAGCCTCCCTGCCAATGCTGCAGTGGATTCAAAAATTCTAGGCAAGCACAAGGAATCCTTAAAATGTTTGTGAACAGCATTTCTATGTTGAAGAGAAGATATGTCTACAGGAAGTAATGGTGTTATAACCAGAACTTTGTGATAGCTCACAGAGCCCAGATTCTATACTACAAAGCTAAAATATCTTTGCAATTCAGGTCATTAGTTTATGTTAAATTGAAACAGAAGGAGCCAAGTCTATTTTGGACCAGAAAGAGAGATGTTCTGCTGTGCCTGTTTGTCCTGTCTGGCAGAAACATTCCAATATGATGCAAGGGAAAGGAAGGAATAAAGCCCCTGGATCTGAGAAATAAGAAAGGCAAGACTGTAGGAGTAAAGGTGTTGCTCATAAAATGTGACTGGGAGATTTTTGTCCGGCACTCATGCTTGGAATGCCAGCTAAGAGAGGATATCTAAAATCAGTGGATAAACTGCAGATGGTGTTTTAAGAGAGTCTAGTTTGAGAATACAGTAGAAATTACGTAAAGAAGAGATTCAGTTCTCATTGTTGATAAGTAATACTGGTAATAATCTAGTGTGAATCTATGTGACTGCCTATTTGTGCCAAGCCTGTTTCACATCCAGGCTACAATACTGGCTAGTGATTTAATGGCACAATCTGGCCCAAGATGGGCATTGATTCAAAACAGCCAACTCAGAAATGAAATACATGGAAAGGGAAAAAGCAAAACAAAACTCCATGTGAAAGGAAAAAGATCCAAACAACTGATGGTCTTTCTGATCCCTGAATAGATGCCATTTGTCCTGAGGCAGTGAAATGGCCAACAGATAATTCCAAACTTTGAAAGGCATCCATATCACCACTCAGTCAGGCAAGGGAAAAAAACCAGCATATTAAAAAAAAAAAAAAAAGAGGACTTAAAAAAATACCCCAGTGCTCTGTCAACAGCCTTTATAAAAATGTCTCTTAAAAAAAATGGATCTCAGGATGGATTTCCATTCAGTCCACCAAAGCCACATTTACTCACCAGGTCTGTTCCTTACTCATGCCAAGTTTACCATCTCACAGCAATCCTCATGACCCAGGAAGCCAGCAGGGATGACTAATGAAATTGCACTTCTGTGAACTGTGGCAACAAACACACAGGGCACAGTCCACAGAGGAATAAGTAGGGAATTCATACACAGCCGCCTTGTGTTTGCTTGCTTGTGGGGGAAAGAGGCCCAATCATCCACACACATCCACAGAGGGAGCAAGCAAGCTTTCCAGATCAACTGGCTCCTTCATGACAAGAGCAGGACATGAGCCAGACATGTCACTCTCACTTTCTACCTCTTTTATCTCTCGCCACAACTAGGGACTGCAGAGAGGAGATTGTTCTGGCTGGAAGCAAAGGGACACAGGTGGTACCAGCAGCTGCAAGCTCTTTAGCTCTCGTTGGCTCCACTTATTAGAACATGCATTGTATGTTTAATACATTGCCTCCTGTGGTGTGGGAGCGGGAGCTGGAGGTGCTGCACCATGGTCTCTTGCATTGCTGGGGAGGGAAGGCAAGGTGGAGGCTGCTCCTAGTTAGAGATAATTAGAAGCTAGGGCTCCTGAAGAGAATTTGGTAACTCCACAAGAAAACCAGCTGTCCTTGATTACAGTGATATATTAGTCACTCCACGGTTGCTGTGCCAGTCAGCATTTTGCATACAGCAAATAAATGCAGAGATATTTTCTAGGCAGAAATATGTGGGGACAAAGTTTCTATGCATGGCTTACCTCTGAGGTGGGCTGATTTGTTTGTTTATTTGTTTTTATATTGCTAGCTATAAAGAACAAAGGATTTGGGGAGGTCTGAGCCAGGTCCTTTTATTTACTTTTTAAATCTAAGGATCATTATATTTTTAGTCTTGCCAAACTCCCTCTGTGTGTGATAATGCTGTTCACCTATAACACACATGGGGGAGATTCTACCATGAACAGTATGATTGAATCAGTTTAAATTATCACATGCTCAGATAACTGAGTAAAATTTTATGAACCCCTATTGACACCCATGGGAAACTATTTTCCATGCTGCTTATTTCCAGAAATATTTCCTGAAAAAATATTGTTTACGCCTTATAATCTGAATTTTAAAAACTAGTTGGTCATGATGTGTTAATTTTATTTAAAGTTTTAAAATAAAAATCTGGGTAACTACGGGTCTAGCATTTTTGACTATAAAAATTACTGGAATGTGTTTTCAGAGAAAATAATAAAGAAGAGTAGAAAAAAAATGGGTTGAAAGGGGACAAAAATGCAGCAGAGGGTCATCAATGTAGATTACTTCACTCAACTGATACTACGCCTGGCAAAGTTTTCTTAGAAAAATGAAGTGCAAGAGATCTGGGGATTCGTATATCATAGGCATGGAAAATTACCAAGGTATAAAGGGAAGATTTGGTCCTTTGAGACCAAAGGTCTCAAAGTCCTGCTTTGAGGTGGGGCAGAACAGGTTAAAGGGCATATGACAATATTTTGTTCTGAAAGAGTAGGTATTACAGTTACAGGTTCCTGCAGGCTCAGCCTTATGACAGGTTTTACTTAATACTTGCATGACTGACCATGTCATATAAAGCAAGAGAGTGCTAATGAAATTTGTTGAGGTTTTCCTAACCTTGGGAAACCTTGTCTGCAGAGATAGCATACATACCAGAAAGGCAGTAGGGATGGGAGTCTTAATCAATGGGGGGAGAATACGATGCAAAATGTGAGCAGTAGCATGAAGTGCTTGATCACCTACCCATGAAGCAAGAAGAGTTGTAGGTGCTTTTGGTTAGAGCTTTTTACCTGGAAGTAACAGAAGGGAAAGAATTGGATGTGCAGTCAGTCAAGCACACCCATGGCTGAGGCCCATCAGGTTGATCCTGTGGAAGAGGCCTAGGATGTATTGACAATAAATTAAACTCCAGAGTTCTCAGTAGAAAATCCATACCTATGTCAAATAGCTGAAAATAATTCTGATCTATAGAAACATGTTAAATTTTGCTGACAAGATGAAATAGTGCCAAAGTTTCTGAAATGCTTGAAAGCTAGTATTCAGGTACATGTCAAAATAATCACAAACAATTTATTTGGCACATTCTCCAGATTGCCAGATTTTACTCATACTTTTCCTGTTCCATTAAACCTAAATATATTCTTAAACACTTCCTCACCTATGTTGCAGAACAACTATGATTTTTTCCTCAAACTTCTGTCCCACTCCCTCCCCAAGATCTTTGTGTGTCCAACTGGCCACAGTGGAAAGCAGAACAGTTGTAAGGAGAAAAGACACTCACAGATGACAAAAAGAAACTGGTACTTGCCATCAAATGAAAATAACTTAGCCAAATGCAATCAAATTCTTGAAGGGGGGGACTGGAATAGTTTCTGCCATGCCACAATACTTACCTGCCACATAAACAAGACAACACACATCCTTCTGAGCTCCTTTAGTCTCCCCACACCTTCCACTCCCAACGAGCTGTATAGTTCTAAAGCAATTCTATTTTATTTTTGAACACAATCTGCAATTGTGTAATTCATTGTGGCATAGTTAACAGTCCTGACATCGAATGTATGTCTTTCTTTAGGAGATGTTGAGGAAACAGTATTTGAAAACTTACAGTTTACCCTAAACAGTCACCATTGGGATCTACCCTGATATCAGAGTACTTTTACTACATTGTGCTATCCTCAGTAAAGTATTTTTCTAGTTCACTAAACTCTGAAGTATATTAAAATATATGCTGTCAGGTTAGTGTACTTTAAGTCCAGTGGAAAAAAACAAATGCTCCTGTGTAAGTTACACCTACCTTCTTTGACTCACTAGTAGGTTTCGTTTGAGATGTTTTGTTTAGTATTGTTACCATCCTGGCCTAGAAGATAAAACGAAAACATTTACTAACTAGCTGTTCCACTATCTCTGTTAGCCCTCCACAAGCATGAAACTACAGTGGAAAAAAAAAGGAAGCATGAAGTACTTAACTTCTCACTTGATGTCTGTGGATCATACAGTCTCTAGAACCAAGATTTCCATGTGCAGATTAACATTTCCTGAGACATTAAGTCAAGTAATTATGAACACAGCTTGATTACTACATGTAATCAAAGCCAGGCTTGTTGTTTTGGACCAGTTTGTTCCAGCCAGAGTAAGTACTGTTATTACCAAGTCTTGCTTTTCCTGGTTTTCATCTTGTTTACAGGCTAGAAAAACAGAAATGTCATAAGTAACTGAGGGAAAACTAGGCCAAGTAGGAACTTGTGGATTTGGCCTTATTTCACTCACACCCTTTCCCAATACTGCAAATAGACTCCTGAGAGCAAGCATCAATGCCATGCAAATCTAATTGGAAAAGTAATAAACAGAAACCTACTTGGATGCTTTTCTTGCTGCTTATAACCCAGGCAGCCACCTAGAAATTTAATCCATTTCACTGAGTCTGTTGACATGTTGACAAATAGAAAATTAAGAAAAAATATAAGTAAAATCATGTACTTTCTGATGCCTCTGACATTTGTGTTTCCTGTCATATACTGTAGTCATTAAAGAACATTAACATGTATCCATCTGCAACTTCTCCACATTTCCTTGCATCCTATTCCTGTGCAATTTTATTCCTATGAAAGATAAAAAATTAACAGTCTGTAGATCAAGTAATTATAATTATGAGGCCACAGGTTGATAGGGCCTATGGAGAAATGTCTACCTTTAAAAATGTAAGTATAATTACTATATTATGTCTTGGAATAAATGGGAGAGAGGGGGAGCTGTGGACTTCTGTCATGGCTATTGAATCAAAACGAGGAGGGAAGGAAACATCACTCTCTAGGGTAGAGATTAGGCAAAAAAAGGAAGTTTTAAAATAACTGTGGGGCAGATCCTTGACAGTTTTCATTCACAGGTGACCTCCTTTAATCCTCCTGTTCACATTTCTCTTAAGGTGTGGAAGGCTAACTGATTCTGTATTTCCAAGGCACACTATCTGTGCCACTCGTAATAGTGCAGCATTTTGCTCACAAATGCAAATACAAATAGGTATGCACTGGGGGGAAAGCTTGTCTCTCTGATCCCCTTACTCCACAGCTGTCTGGAATCATTCCAGGCCTCACAAAGACGCTTACATTTGACCCTGAAAAGTCCACTCTGTAAAGATAAGGTGATAGATTTTCTTTCCCCTGTAGACATAGTTACCTAACCTATAACCATCCTAACTTTCCTATTCTGTTTTCTCCAGGAGGGTATTGAGGAAATTTTACATGAAGGTGGTCTTTTGGGGAATCAAAACTTGTTTAGTTCTCCTCCAGGGAGGTGACTTCCCTGAATGTGACTTGATCCCAAGAAGTGACTGTGCAGATTGAGCAAGTAGAATGCATACAGAGGTTTCCTCTCCCTAGATGATGCTGCAGTTAGGAACTGCTGAAAGGAAGCTGACTGATCTGTTGCCATATTTTCAGGCTTTAAATGAACCCTTTGGAAACCTGCACCTTTGCAAAGATATCCCTACTTGAAAATGACTCATCTGACCTCTGCTGCCTTGGATTGCAGCTTGGAAGCAAGCAAGCAAGGAATACTAAGCAGGGTGGGAAGAAGGGAGTCAGTGGGCAAATGAAGAAAAGGGAAAACTTGGAGTAATACAGAAAAGAGTGCAACTCCTACATTATGTCAGGAACATGGTTAATGCATGGGTTATATGTAAAAAACCACCATAATTTGGGAAATACAATGGTGCTAGCTGCTTGAAGTAGGGAAGAGAATTTGCATGAGCTAGAAATACTTTCTGCTGCTCTTAATTTCATTACTTCTCTCTCTTCTAACTTGCTGGGAAGCTTTAGACAAGGCTTGTAACTTGCCAAGGCCTCTGTTTACTCATTAGGGAAGTGTGTACAGTAATATTACCTACCTCAAAGGTTAAATGATTGAAGCTTAATTACTGCTTTCTTTTACAATATGTGTTGAAAGATAATACACTACTGTAAAACTCCTACTGTGTTATTACAGTTTTTAAATTTTGTTATGCCTGCCCAACCTTTGTTGTCACCATGCTGTCTTAATAATTATTTCACAAAAGCAATTGAGAACTCTTTCAAAATGGGGGGAAGGAAAGGGAAAGTCGTGTAGTAATAGGGAGGCAATAGCACTATATTAGAAACACCTACCTGTGGTGAATTCCAGCCTTATATGGAGACTTTCAGTGTGGGGCCTCAGTGGGATGTGAGCAGTACATAGTTCCTAGAAATAAGGAGGGATTTCTTTCACTGTGCTGCTGGTTTGTGCAAACACAAGGCCACTGAGTGGGCCATAAACTAAAATCTCAGCTTTGTCTTGGATGTATAAATAAGTAAAATCAAAATAAAATCTCCCTTTTGATACTCCTAAAAAATCTCAGTCTGTATTTTGAGACACGTAATCATTTTTTTTACTACATTACATGGAATAGAGAGCAGGTCAATACATACATCTATGAAATATGTGAAGGAGAAAACAAAGGATGGACTTACTTCATAGCTGGATGAAATTCTGGGCCAGCATGAGTCTAAGGGAGAAATCCTGGGCATTTATTTTAAAATCTGGAAAAGGGAAAGGGTTTTTGCTCACATGATCATTTCCTTTCCTGATGGGATTGGAGACCTGCCAGTGCTGGATCAGATAAATCAGGGCTTGACCAAGTGTTTCATTCCCAGAAGCCCTGTTCCTGGCAGCATCACACCCCTTTGCTTCTGCCCTGAGGTGAAAAGGCTCTTTGCTCCAGTGGGAATGGAACCATGAGTGCGGTGAGCGCTGGTGGATGCCAGATGCAACTGTGTTTGTGGAGAAAAGTGTCCAAAAATCTCACTCTTTGCCTCACACCTGTGTTTGAGCATAGCAGTTCTGTGGCCTGTCTGGCCCCTGCAGAACAGCAGACTGTAAGTTAATGAAAGTTTGCAATCAGAAGGATGCATCAATAAAGGGAAAGTGAAATGGACAAGTGAAATGTGCAAGTGATACTTCTTGCCCTGTTTGGATTAATAAAATTAAATAATTGTTTGAAATCAAATGTGAAGAAATACCATTATTATTCTATTATCAGTATTAACATTTCTATAATCTAGAAGGTAATGCTGTCCTAGAAATTAGCTTGAATTGGACTGGAAGAGTCTTCTCTTTAATTTCAGGGTAAGTTTGAAAGAAATTAGGCATCCAAATTTTGGACAGTATTCTGCCACCAGCAGGAGTAAGATAAATTAAAAAGAAATCTCTTTTTCTGGAATATTTTTGAAAACTCTTCCTGGCTACTGATGATGTAAGAGTGAAAATCAGAGAATGATTTTTCAGTCCTCAGTTGTGCAAGCACCTTCCTTTAGACTGTGAACTCTGCAGACTTCAGGTGAAAGTAACTGAGAGGGGATAAACAGTGAACCCCACAGTGCCATTTTTCCCATGATCAGAATATAAATTAACTTAAAGATTTCCAGGAACTAGAAATGCATTTCTGCCATTTCTTTTTATAGACCATAGCAGTAAACCCCCCTTTCAGTGCCACAGATAACCTAACTATTCAACTTTCTGGTCCTTATTTCATGATTAAGACAGTGATCTGAGATATGGGAGATCTGTGTCAGATTTCTGGCCCTGCAATAGATTCCTGTGTGACCTGGGGCAAAGCAATTAATATTTCTGTGATTTCACTGCCTGACTGTGAAACAAAGATGGTATTTCTTTTGCCTGTTTACAGCAGTACATTTCCAAGCACCAGCAATGCAAAATTTTGGAAAAAAAAATTGTTCCCTTTTTCCTGCTCTTCATCTTCCAACTCTTTAGTGTTAGTACAAGTGTTTGTAGGATCCAGTGGGTGGGCAAAAAATAAGTGGGCATTTAACCTGTATCAGATCACTAAATTGGTGGATACTGAGCTGAGGATATAGTGCTGGGTACCTGGGGTGAAGCAAGGAAGCTTCAGCTGATCATCTTTACTGAGAGAAAGCTTAATGGAATTGTACCCCATCTTCTAGTTGCACATGAGCCCCACCAGCACAGTTGCTGTTTACAGCACTCTAGCTAGACAGCCAAATTGCAATTGGACTCAAATTGTGATAGACTCTAGAAATGAAAGCATTTGTTAAATGACTATTGTCCTAAACAGCTACTTTAGAATTGGATATGTTGATCAAAGAAAATATCTCTTTTTTCCACTTGGGACAGTGAGTACAGGCTAATGAAGTAATTTGTTGACAGTTGAAACTGTATCAACACTAAGAAATTAATTCAGTTCCCTGCAATCCCAACTTTGTGTTTTTCTCGGGGGGCTCTCTTTCCTCCCCACCAGCTTGAAGATTGTGCACATAAATTAAATGGATTCAAACTGTACCTTTAGAGGAATTAGGAAGTGTTTCTGCCAGGAAAACACTAATCTCGAAGGAATAAGTTTTGCACAGGGCCTCACAGTATAGCACAAATGCCAATATTAGTTCTTATGTATATGAGGTTAGAAGCCAGAGGGAGTAAATATTTCCTGCCCCAGAAAATAGAGGCATTCCCATTCTGCAGGCCAAAATGCAGCTTCCAAAAACAGGGTAATAGCCAGAAGTGGAAGTTTATGGGTTAAGCAGTCAACAGCATTCCCCACCCAAGGGCTCTGCACTCCAAACCAGGTGTGCCTCTGCCCCCATCAATCCATCTACCAGTCCCTCTTGTTGCCCTGCTTCAGGAAGCCCCTGAAGGGTTTTAACAGCAAAAGAGATGTCACAACCTTCCATGGGCTTCCCTTGGTGCCTGAAGCTCCATGCTGGTCCAGGCAGTAACTGTGTAATCTTGCAGGGCTGACAAGACTTGCCCTTTTCCCACCTGAGTGTGGCAGGCTGCAGAGCCCTGCTGGGCCAAGCAGCTGGGAATCTGAGAAGCTGTTCCCATGGAACAGGCACCCCGTCTCAGACAGGCACACGAAGTGTGTGGCTCTGCCCTTCACCATCCGTAACAGAAGAAATGGCTTTGTCAGTGGATTCCTGGCATAATTACAGAGCAAGGGCACGGCACCTTCTCCTCCAGAGGAACTCTACAACCTACCTGCAGCATTAGTATCTGTGTATGGTTGATTGCTCTCTGCTGAGGCAATCATCTTGCTTTAATTTAGGACACTAATGATATCATAAGATAGTTTGATGACAGTGTAATTCTTTCAGTGTTTGTTGTTACTGGATATAACAGCTGGTTTTGATACTATAAAACACAACATTTCATGTCCTCCCAGGAAGTGGAAAGGGGAAGAAATAGGGTGCTAGAAGGGACACAGGCAGAGCAGGAGGGAGAGAAGGAAAGTGAAGTCATTCAGTGCTTGCCTGATCTGCTATTTGGAATGAATGATAATTTTTTAGTACAGCAAAGCTGGCAGCAGTGCTTTTGCTATCAGGGTTTTTACCGTGCTTCTCTGCTTATCTCTCAGCATGACCACTGAAATCTGTGAGAGCACACTACGAGCCATGGTATCCTGTCAGGTTTGAAATTATTTCCGACAGGCTACAAAAACAATTGGGCCCTCACTTTGGCTGCTTTTACGCTAGTTGAAGTCTAATTTATAAGATAGATCATTCGCTCCACTGGTTCTGTCCTTGATACTTTTCAAGCTATGGCTGGTGTTGGTGACTTTTGTTTTGTGATTCTTGCATCTTCTGTAGTTTGTTTGTTTGTTTTTTTATTATTATTTGCTTTGGTTTTTGGGTGGTTTCTTTTTGTTTACCAGCTCATATCCCTATTTGATAGGCACAACTTCTTTATCCAAATGCATTATTTCCCTGCAAGTAGCTACTTCACTGTTCATATCAGCTGTGACCTTCACAATACATCATGGCCTGCCTGAGCTGAGATTTATTTAATACTCTTTAGAAAGCTCTCCAGTTAGATTTTAATAGTATTTGTTCTACCTTTATGTATGAAATAGGAGAAAGCTTATTTTCCCTTTAGACCACAGGGCAATGAACGATTACTGCTAGGGCCTGCTAAGAAATTAAATAATAATAATTTAAAGCTACAGTTGTGTTTTTTTTTTTTTTTTTTTTTTTTTTTTTTTTTTTTTTTTTTTTTTTTTTTGTTTTTTTTTTTTTTTGAGCTGAGCTCCATTGGACCTGTCTAGTTATAAGCCCACTCTTTGTTATGTAAAATTGGCTGTTAAATTGAAATCAGACTTTATTTATAGAGAAATACACAGCGAGACTGGGCTTAAATAAACTAACTGGGCTACTCTGTTCCCACCAAAATGCCTTTGAAAATCTCACCTCTGTGGGATTGACTGTAAGCATTAGATATTCCTTTTTATCCTTTTGTCTGTAGCATAGAACACAGTGAAATAAAACTTCAGTACAATATGGAAAGTTGGAGTTACACCTCATCTATGCTCCTTTGTGAATTGAAACCAGGTTATATTTTTATGACTACTGAAATATATCTATATTTAAAAAAATATTGTGTACAATATTGTTTTCCTGGAGACACTATGAACATTTAGCATGTGAGATAGTTGGGGAATGACACCCATGTAAGTAAAATATCTTTGATCCTTTTCACACCTTTACTCTTCCACTTTTTAAAAATCCAAGGGTCCATTGAAAACCTGCAAATTCCTTGTACTTTACATTTTTCAAATATTGCACATTAGTTGCATAAGGGCCTCTGATCCTGCAGCATTAAGCCCCATATTTAAATAAAACATCCCATCAGACTTCATGCAGCTCTTGGTATGTGAAAAGCTCAGTAAAGGGAGCACTGTGATCAAACTCAGGAGGTTTCATCCTTCTTCCTACATTTGCCTTGTGGTTTTCTGGGACAAAGGACTTGGCTCTACAAAATGTCTTGTTATGTTTGATGGATTACTGCTGTAGCCTGATGCTGTTCTAGAGTTTCTGTTTCACCATCCATTAGGCAAGGCCTGTGTTACCCAGCATTTTAGTGAAGTGCATGGACAAGTCTGATGAAAAGCATCCTGTAGCATGTAGCTACTATTAATTGCTGGCCAGATCACTGGCCTCTTTGTAAAGTGTTTTTAGCCAGGCTCTAAAATCAATGAGAAGACACAGGAACTTCAATTTCTTCTGTACTAAAGAACTTTCCTATAACATGGTGATAGTTTTTAGGGCTTTATGGGAGAAAACCCAAAGTGAAGAAGATGCCATGAAGAGGCCATTCGTTATTTTTGCAAACATGATACAGATATGCCATGCTAAGGCCATTCCTCTCAACAGCAAAATTGTTCAGCTAAAGAAATGTGAAATTTCTGTTTCCACACTTCTCCTTCTATGATCTTTTTGACTGATTCCAAGGTGACAGACGACTGGGTGGCAGAATGTGTGATGGATAGCTTGATTATTTTAACAATTAAATATGTAATGAAGAGCTGGAAAGGTTCCATGTAAGTCTCATTTTCACCCTGGTTAAATATGGTGTGCATAATTAATTTTCAAATATGAAAGGGCTCCAGCAAGAAAAGAAATGAAAGAAAGTTGAAGAGATGGTGAATATTTTATCAAACGTCACTCATTCAAAACTCATTAATATACATAGTCCAGGAGTAACCATCTCATATGAAGTTAAATGCAGAAGTGCTTATTTTCTTGGCAGATTATCCAGTTTATTGCTAAATGTAATGGTTTAATCTCATCTAGGGACCAAACCCAAGCTTGTGTACCTCTCAGAGAGGCCATCAGAAGGTGAAAAGTCATGGCTTTTTGTGGGGAGGTCAGAGGTAGCGCAAATTTAAAAGAAAGGAGGCTTTGTCTTTTTGGTCAATATACAAGTTTCTTTAAAAGCAAAGCTAAATGAGCTGCTTTTCCTCATCCAAAAGGGATTAATCTTGTCTATGTAGAGCCATCTCAGAGCTCTGGCCTAAGAACTTCTTCAGCACTCAGTGCAGTGAAACAGACATGCTTGGGAAGATCCTGACCTGCCTGCATGACCTGTGTCGGTCATGCATCTTGTGCAGAGACCACCGGTAATTTTCCTTCTCCCTTTGTGACCACTGGTGAGCAAGGATGAGTGAATAGTCTTGTGTTCCTGTGCTGGCAAGGTACTTATGTGCATTTGAACTTTGGACACCCAAATATCAGCATTGGCCTCCCCTTATTTAAGAACACAATTTCCTCTTTCTTTGTGCTCTTTCTTCATGCTCTTTCTTCAGCTAGAGAGAGTGATTTCCCCATTTTCTTTCTGAAGTCCTGATTCACACAGCAACTGGTTAGAGGTGAGGAAAATGGCACAATGCTCTGTCATAATTTTGAACTTAATGGAGATGATGAAAATTTGGACATTCATCTTGAAGGAAAACCAAAATTTATGTGTTCTAAATTACAATATTGAAAATACCTCTGCGCTATTCTCTTTTTTCCCTGGCTTTTTAATTTTTTTTCATAATTGTGAAAGTGTTTTTTTTTTAAATAATCAACTAAATGTTCAATTTCAATCTGTTGGACCAAATCTACCTATCTCTTTTGGGCCCTGTTCAGTACTCCTGAGCTGTTTGAATGCCACAGATGGACAGGCTGTGGTCCTTATCTTTTCCCAAAGGAAGTAGGCTACTTTGTCAAACCAAAAGCTTTAGATATTCAGGTTCAAATATGAGCTAATTATACCACTTCACATCATAAAACCAGGACTTTAAAAAACAGTTTTCCTTTCAAAAAATTATCAGGGGAATCCTAGCTAGTTCTATAACTTAACTTGTGAGCAGTGTGATTCATAGTTAGACAATGCTTTGAAGATATATAGTGTTATGTGAATGCTAAGAAATAATAATTATTATAATTAGAATACTATTAAATATGGGAGGAGAGAAGATTAAACAATGGGCTTTATTATGAAATGCTTTTGAATGAACTAAGGCTGAGGACATTTATTAAATGCAGTGCCATTCCTCTGCAAAAGAAACATCCTTGCTCCTGCATGCTGCTTTCTGATCTTAGTGCACATCCTTAGACTTTCAGCATTAATCAGATATGAGCAAGAAGCCCAGCAGAAGGAGGAAAAATGTGTGTAGTAACAGAGACATTATTGTATTCTTGCTGCCAAGAAGAGACTGTTTTTATTCTCTGTTATCCATTCATGGCCACCAAATTCCTAGATATGTAATCCAAGAGACTTTGAGCTTGTCAGTGAAGTTGGAGGCAACATCCTGGTCCATCTGAAAAGTTACAATTTTGTTATGTTGAATTTTCCATGTGTTATTTCTTCTCACCTGACACTGTGGACATAAACTTCAGAATGCCTATCTTTTTTGCTTTTCTGAACATTCAATTTTTTAAGAGGAACCACTGATCACTATGATTATTATTTACTGATCTTGTTTGCTGTAGTCTGGAAGGGACTAATCAAGCTCAGAACACCTCGGTGCTATGTGCTTTTATTTAGCATTTTACCAAAGCCCAGAGTAATGGAAAATTATCTTCCAAACTGCAAAGAAACTGATCTTCATCAGTTTGCTAAAATAAGGATTCAGTCTCAAGTAAGGAGAAGCAGTAATATCTCATCCCTTTGCACTGTCAGCCTACCAATTATGGACTCCTTGATTTTGGCTGTTAGCCACAGTGCTACAAAGTTCCTGGTGGAAATAGAGTTTCCTCTCCACCTCTGGTCACAGCTGCCAGAAGAAGGCAACTCCACCAAAAAAGGGTATAGTGAAAAGTATTCCACTGGCTCCCATCAGTCCCAGTTTACCTCAAAATATACTGCCATACAAGACAGGAAGTGGAAGAACGAAGGGGGAAGCTTCAAATTTTGTGTAAACCGCATGAAATATGGCCCCTGGGGTAGTCAGGGGCATCCTTGTTGTTGACTTCAATGGGCCCAGACACTCATTGTCTGTGGCTGATGGATGGAGATCCAGGCTGGGTGTAACAGGCCCAAAGGAGACAAAACTGGAACACGGTGTGTCAATGGCTGGCTGGCCTTTATAGAATCTTCTTTATGTGTGCTTTTAGTTTAGGACAGTCTGTGGCTCCATGCATCATGAACGTAACTGCATCCAGGAAAGCAAACTGAGGTTTGGGGGTCCTTTGTAGCTCTTTGTGTGATAATTTAGCTGGGTCATTTCTCCAGCATTTCTGTGACTGGTCAAGCTCACATTTTGTTTCTTCTCTGTCCTCACTGGCTTTATTCTGCTCCTACCAAGTCAATGCCACAGATGGCACAGGCAAATGCTGTTCTTTGAGAGGAGCATCATATGCTAAAATTTTTGGTTCACTTCCATCAAATTGTGTTATATAACAAATAGTAGTGTCAGTAATTCTTCTTAAGAATCTGAGTTATCACCTTGTATCTCTGAAGATTACTGAGTTAGATCTAATGATCAAAGAACTTGATGATCCTCTGTATATTTTTGTAGCAAGTCTTCTAAATGCTCTCTGTGTTAATTTTTTCCTTTGATTCCCATTTACTATTTCTTCAGTTCAAGAAAGTCTTCTGTTCTTTAGAATACCTTAACAAATGCTGACCTCCCAGAGTTAATTGTCCAAGCCCACTTATGTATTTACTTTTCCATGATTCTGTCACTGAATCCAGCTTGCTGTCCTACAGCCATGTGGAATTCATTGTAAAGAAAATCTTAATGTTGCCAGTAGATTAAAAAATTGTAAAATAAGTAACTTCTTGAGAAGTGAGACAGTGCAATTTTTTAAGCAACACCATGTGCTGTCAATATCAGCAAGAGACTGCAGCCACTGGCTGTTGATAAAATGGAGATCAGTGATTCCCTGAGTCAAGGTCACAGATGATAAAGTGATAAAGGCCCAGAAGCAGGGACAGAAAGCTTAAATATCAGATGAGTTTTTGTGTCTTTCAATAGCAAAATGATTTCAATATTTAACTTCCTTTTCTGCCTAAGCCTTCGAGGTCCACAGTGGGTAAGAAGTCACTCAAGTTGTCTTCTTTGTCAGTTTTAAATTGTTCCAAGAGATGCAAATCACTTCCTAACAGAGACCCCTCCTGAGCTGTGTTTGCATTTTGCAGAATAGTAATATGAGCTTTTTAAAGCTTTCCACTTCATAAAGGGGCTAACATTTTCTATTCTCTTTGTCAAATGACTCTTGAAAGAATATGTGGCACCGTACCTTTGGAACATTAAAATGAGAGATAATCCCTTATTCTGCAGGGAGTTTGAAACCAAGACATTGCAGATTAAAAAGAGTATCTTGAAGAGATTTGCTGATGTGAGGCTATTATGAAACGTCATTTTTACAGATTTTAGCTCATGTCAGGAGAAGTTTATTTATAATAATTGATCTATTCCAACAATGCTTCTGGTTAGTCTTTTACTGACATAATTTTTAAAATATTCGTATTGTGACTGGTTCTGACTAGATGCTCTTTTAGAATTCAGTTAGCATTTTTGTCTAAATATTAGGATTGTGTCATTTTAGGATTGTGTCAACATAACAAGAGGCAAACTCTTGCACCAAAGAAAGACCTATACCTAAAGGTATACTGAATGATGTATCTCCTCTGGATTTCATTTAAATAACTGTGTTTAATCACAATGACAAAATCCCAACTCTGCTGCTTGCATTTCTTTTTAACTGAAACTGGAAGTGCAGGGATAGAGTCTAATTAGCAAGAGTGTCCTTGTCTGATGGAATGACATAAAAATTCTAATAAAGTGTTTATTTTCCAACAATATTTATACTAATCTTAATAGACCTCTTCCAACTGCATCCCGAAGACAAGATGGTTTGCCAAGCAGATTGTGGAGAAAAGGTAAGCTGGACAAAACCCTAGAAAAATTATATTTAATGACAAATTTTGAGATTTCAAGACCTGTTTTCACAACAATTCAGAATGAAACCAAAACCCCCTGTAATTATTTACAGACACAAGCAGTGACTGCACAGTATCTAACCTATGATGACTCTCAGCTGAGATGTGAGAAATAGAAGTACAAAATGTTGGAGAAAAAAAAAAAAAGATAAAACAGTGCAAATATACCACAAAGAAGAAGTCAGTAGTGTCTCTCAATATCCTATCCATCACTCTGAGATTTGTAGCATGCAATGGCTTCTGAATGCATTCTTGCCCAGAGCTGTCACAAGCCTGATAGGTAGTTTTCAAAAATTCATTTAGAATTCAGTCTGTATGGATTATAAGAGCAAAACAAACGGCTTCAGGATCTGGGTCTGTGATGGTATTTACAACTCTTTCACATAAGTTAGTATTTTCTAGGTAAAAAATTCAATTTGCTGGGCTTGTGGACTTATCTTGATGGCACCTTAGAGCACACTTTGTGATCTCTGGTCTACAGACTTATTGTAATCAGGGAATCATATTTTTAAACAATCCTGATGATGTACATCCTTGGAGATTCAAACTCTGAGAGTTTCTGGTGAATTTATGAATTACTGACTTCAAGGGCTACTAAATATTTGTACTTTCTTAATATCGGGTAAGAAAAGAAATTTCAGCTTAGTCTTAGAAAAATGCATATTCCAAAAATAAAAGAAGTTTCATTCCATCACCTTATTTTGCACTATGTAGGTTGGAACTACTTTGCATAGAGATTGTTTTTTCTCTGATCTCTATATATAAAGTAGTCACCACAATATAATCCTCATTTGAGCCTAATGACATAACTGGCATCAACTGTGTGCATACAGATTTCTAGCATGAAAGAAAATTGCCAAGTGAATGTCCTGATCCCACAGTTAGTTGTTCATATATGTACAGGGACATACAGATTAAATATGTACTTTTCTGCATCTGCATGCACATTTCAGATTTTCTGTATATGCTCTGAGAAACAATCATGCAAAAATAAATGTTGCTACATGCATTTGTCTCTGGTGGAGAAACACTCTCAGAATTTATAGAGGGAAAGGCAGACACTTGAATATCTTGCCTAGTTTATAAGAAGAGAGAAAAGTTTCAGGTTAAACCATTGGCTCTAGGAGACTCAAACACCTTCTACAAGTCAGAGGCAGAAAGAGGATGGTAGAACATGCCTATTTTCATCCAGTCAAAAGGCTCCTTCTGGCTACATGTAACACAGACAGAACTGATTCTGGAGGAGAGAGTCTTTCCATCTCATTGGAGATACCAAATGAAAACCACAGTTTGCTTGTTCACCACCATTGTGCCATAAACTGGGAGAGCAGAAGTGTGGGGGTAGGTGAAGGAGTGAGCTTTGGCTGAGCAGAAGCAAAGGGGGGGAAAAAATTAATTGAATTGAGTCGTTGACCAGCTGTCTTCACAGCATCTTGACTTCTGAAGGCCTGAGTAGAGTTAGGATGCTGCAGTGCTCTACGAAACACTCCCTCACCTTGGTTTTAAAATGCTTCATTTTGCCTTATCACATCAAAGCAAAGCATCTGCATGTTTCAGTTGTGGGGCATCATGTGTCTGGCTCCCCTCTGGCTCTCACTAATCCCCTGGATTATCACAGCTCTCTAAAGCGGCTCTTAAAAACCCTGTGAAAATAGGACTCCAAGTGGGCGTGTGAGAAGTGGGGACTGAAGCAATAAGGCTGCCCGTGCCTATGGAGTTCATATAATCACAACCTACATTACCTGAAAAAGGTGTTGAAAAGTCTGCTTTTGCCCCAGCTGACAATAGCAGACAATACTGGCTCTCAGTGAGACAAAACAAGATTGACTCTGGTTCATTCATTTGCTGGAGCACATCAGAAATGCTGCTACGAATTATAGCTCATGCTGAGCACACGAGGCAGTGCTCCTCAGTGATCTTCCATCATTCAGGTTTTTTGCTCAGTTTTTCAAAGCCACCATCTGCCAATCAGGGAGTTCTGCAAGGTGATGATGCCCTCCCAGAGGGGCTGTGGTTTGTGCAGGGTGGTCTTTGGCATAGACTGCAAAGAGAGGAGACGACGTGGGAAGCCTTGGAAATGGAGGTGGCATCCGACTCTTCTGTTGATGGTGTCTGTCCCTTCAGATCTGTGGGGAGGAGATGGACTCATAGGGCTGCTATCCCAGCAATTCAGGTGTGAAAAAAAAGAGGGCTCCAGCCTGTACTGTCAGTCCAGTGCCTTTCATAATCCTCAAATCCACTTCAGAGAAAATAAGCCAAGCAATGAACACAAAAGGCAAAGATTTCACTCTGTAAAGAGGCAAGAAGTCTATTCAGACAGTATGGCTCTTCCCTTGTTTTAGATCTGTTGGCAGCTCATTCCCAAATGAAAATATAATAATCCCCATGAAAGTCATGGTATTAAAAACTAAATGATAGTAAACCCTAGAATCTTCAGTAGTTCATGATTTTTTTTTTCCTTTTCTCTCATTTAAAAATAAAACAGATTATGCATGTCTGACATTGACACAAAGTCTGGAGAACTGACCCATAAAGTAATTAGAAGAGGAATTCACCCTCTGCTCTACCCCCCTCCCCAACCTTTCCCATCTCAAAGCCAGATCAGATGAAAGGCAAGCTCTGTTTACTTCCTGATCTGTCTAATTTCAGTAACGAGGACCATCCCGACTTCATCTCCTTGCAGCTGCGAGAAGTGAAACTCAAGAGGCTGCCCCAGGCACTGCAGCACCTTCTCAGAACTGCTTGACCTTAATGGATTAACGTTTCCCTGAGCAGGTGGCAATATAACAAGAGGAGACAAACTTTTACACTTAGGAGACCTCTGGTGAATGGCATCAAATTTCAGAAGGTTGAAACAGAGCAAAGAGATTTCTGATGCCTTCCCACCTTAACCCTGTTCCCCCTTAACCCCCTTGCTATGCACATAAGTTGCAGCTTTCCAGCTAGGAACCTGTCCATTTATTAAGGAATCAAAGTAAAAATAGACTTATATTCTTTACATGTCCTACCCTCACAAATCCTGTTGAATTAAAGGAGAGAAATGAGCGCTTTGATTTCAGTCTGCTTATGTCTGAGTGTCTGAATAGGGTGTTAGGAATATTACTTAAGGATCTTCATTTTTCAAGGTTGTACCACAGTAAATTCATCATAGTCAAAGCAAAAACAACATCTTTTGCTTTGAGATTGTAATTCTGCCAAATAATTCAGCATTTAAACTGGCAGCGGTAAATGCATTGTAAATTATGTAGAAGAGGAGAAAAAATTGCTGGTTTATTTTAAAAAAGAAAGAAAGTATTTGTTGATTCCTCCTGCACATATCAACCCTGGTAACAGACCAGATTCTACTTTATCCTAGTGTACTTTCCACTCTCTACTATGATCTGTTTGTTTAAGGATTCATCCTAATAATTCCAAGTCAAAACTGTCAAACAGATGTCCAAGATCTGATAGCCAGGCGTCTGTTACCGTATCAAAACCTAGAGACAGAGATACCTCTACTTAGACTTCTTTACACTAGCTCCTCATTTGCTCAGCACCTGCAGCTCCCACTATGGTGACTTACAAGATCAGATTGTGCTTGTTTTCAAACAGGTTAGTTGCTAGATTTTCCAATCAGCAGCTCAGAAATGTGAGATTCCTTTTTACCAGAATACGAAGGAGCATTTCAAGGAGACAGACAAGGCAGTAAAACAAGAGCAAGAAAAATGCAGAGATAAAATATCTTTTTTTTTCTTTTTTGTTATAAGTAAACCTGCTACCTTCTGACTAATTTCTTCTTGTCAATAATGTATAGGAATCTTACATAAATATGCATATGCATATGTTTATATATATAATTTCCTATATGCCTTTGTGTCTACTATTACATATACGTGTGCATATACGTATTTGTGGGTTTTTAGTCCACATAAGATGCTACCAGATATTTATTTATGAAATATTTATTTTTGGGCTCCAGTAGTTAATGCATTTCTTCTTCAGCAGAAAAAGTTTTGTGTATTTTAAAGTTGTCATGTCAAATGATTTCAGCAGAAGTACTGACATACTGTTCACTTAAAACCTGCAGTCATTTAAGATCAAGGACATTGTCCCTATAAGAAAATAATGTCCTGAGAAGCATTGCTTCTGGGATCACATCATGTTTGTCCAGTGACATCCAACTGCTCTGAACACATCTGGCTCTGTACTGTCCTATCCCCAAAGACCTGTATTGCCATATACCGTTCATGAATATTAAAAGCACGATTATACTTTTCACCCCAGTGTAGTTCATCTGTCTATCCAGATATGTATGTCAGCTATTTTAACTGAAACTGTCTTTCTGACTAGTACCTCACATACTCGTATAGTATTTGCATGACTTTATGAATACATCAAAATTGTGAAGCTGCATGTCCTACATGCACATTTTTGAATTTTTTTAGTAAGGGTGAATTCCCCAGGGCCTGTGCAAAGCAGAAGGAGAAGTAACTGTCAGACAGAAAGATCAGAGAAGATGAGATCAGTGGGTTTCTCCCCTAGTCTGGTGGGGGCCCCTCAGACAGCACTTGCTGATGCTGTGTCTGTGTCAGTTTTGTGGGCAGTGATATACAGCTTTGCAGGTATGTCCACCTAAAGAAAACCCTCCTGCCCTCTAGGAGAAAAAAACTACTGTAGAGCTTAGCAGTAGAGGCCAGGAGATTTCACTCTCAGTTTGATTTCACTCTCACTCTCCATGCCCTCAGACCTCCTCTGTGCCCTCAGACCTCAGCCCAATGGGTGCATCTTCTGCCCAACATACTCAGATACTTTTTCTTCAATAGATTGGAAAGAGGAAGATATTACATGAGCTAAGTAAAGGCAGAAGCATTAAAATATATACACAACACATACCTTTCAACTTCATCAGAAACCTCATGTATATGTGAGAGTCAGGGAAATCCTGGAAATTTCTGGTACTCACTTAGGTTTGGGGGGGTCTATAAACTAATTATGGATGGCATCATCTCTACAATGCAATAGGGAGATTTTTTATTTGTGGCAGATATAATAATGATCGTTTCTTTCATTAAGTTTTAGTCATAATCTTTATTTAATAATTAATACAAATATAATTTAATACAGTACAAATTAAAAGTATTCTTCATTTCTCTGTAATGTTTCAGAAAGCCTTGTCAAAGGACAAACGATAGTAATTGCTTACAAAATACATGAATTAGTCAGACTACATGTAGACATTTACTTTGCAATACCTAAGGGCCTTATCCTGATGACAGTTCACAACACTCTTACTATTCTGAATAGTAAACTTTTGATTTGACAAAAGAAACCAGATATAGCCCACATCCTTGCATGTGATAGCTAGAAAATATGGATAACGATTTTTGCTTGAACACTGAACTTCATGGTAACGGATGGTCAGATTTCACCCAGAAATCTTTCACCAGCCACCATTTAAATTGTGGTATCAGTCCTGCTGAATAAAATGATATCTCTCTTTTCCATAGTTGGATAAGAAGTAAGACTTTTTCCAGGAAGGTCTAGGCTGACAATTCCCACCAACAAAGCCTCTGTTGACTAACGAGTCACATTATTAAGTGTGCAAGTATTTCCACCATAGTATTACACTGACAGGTCACAGTCTTGTGGTATTCAAATTAGCACTGCAGATAAGCCATTATTCTGCTGTGAGGTTGCTGCATCTTTCAGAGGTTATCCCCAGGCCAAAATGGAGCTTCCATCTTCAACCAAACCCTTCAGTTATGCCAAAAGCCTGAAACAAGAAGCAGTAAAGTTGTTCTGACATGATCAGCTAATGAGGCCTATGTATCTTTCCTTAAACTACGGTTTGGTACTTAAATCTTCTTCCAAAATTATTATAAGATAGCAGTTATGATTCCCAGCATCTTGTGATTTTGGTAGAGGAAGGATAAAATAATTTCATATGGCTAAAACTTAGCATGAAGAACATTAAACATTGTTTTACTTAAAGTTAAGAAGTTAAAAGGAAAAATATGAGTATTTTTCAGTCTTTATTTAAATTTCTCATTGTTCTGCCATATAAAGGACTCTCAAGAACTGGTGCATGATTACATATATAATATTAGGATGGGTCTTCCACTGCAAGTGAGTACTTGCTAACTTTAAAAGAGCTAATAATTAGGCTGCGTGTATACCAAAATATTTGGTTTTCCTTATAACCATTAGAGACCATGGCATTTTTGGTTCAGATGCTTCCTACCCACAGATAGTATCTTAGTTTTGGCTGGGTTTTCAGTCAAAAAACAGGAAAGGAGTGGCAAAGAACACTGAATTTTTAATAAAGTAATAATGGCTTTAATCTTCCTTGCTCAACAGTTGCAAAAGACTGAAACATCAAAGAAATATAAGTAAAAGATGAAGAATATATAGCAGAAA
>WEIU01023141.1:81195-112306 GCA_013389925.1 Aegithalos caudatus
CAGACGTTATCTCTTAGCCATTCTTAGAGGTGTTCTGTTTTCCAGATTCAGACCCAAATCCCGAAGTGGTCACAGATAAAGAAAAAACTGTGAGCCTTTTACAAAGAAGAATCAATTCTGAAATGGAAAAGAGATTGGATCTTTTTCAGGACAAAATTGGGTAAATTTTGCACTATGCAGACTTCAAATGTTGTAAAACCAGCTGCTACAAAAATTGTCTGTGGGGAAAAGACCTGATTTGGGGAAAAAAATCAGAATGGATAAAAGATTTGTGAAAGAAACCTCTTTCCTCACCTTAGGAAAGATGTTTATTGTGACATGAGCTGGCATTTGGAGCTCCAGTGTGTTGCACCATATTCGTGCACCTCTCTTGATGTGAGAAAAGGAAAGATATTTGCATGGAGTTGTTAAGAAACTTGGTCCCAGGCCTAATGAAGATAGGAAAATACTTGCTTTGATTACTGTGCATGCAAATGCAGGGTCTTTATGCCCTGTAGATCAAGATGATCAAACTCATGGATGTAATGAGCTTAAAATGGAAACATCACTCCTGACACCTTTAATCCAAGAAATCTTTATTTATGTTGTCAAGAAGTGTATTTTTATAATGGTCTAGGTCTTCAGGTGTTGCAAAAGACATCTTTTTGGTGGATTTTCAGAAGAGATTTTAGAAAACTTGATTGTTTTGTATTTCTCCAAAGTAAACACAAAAGAACTTGAAATTGGCATGGATATGTGATCTTAGACTATTAAATGTAAAAATATCATCTTTTATAAAAATAAGGATATTTTTGTTGCTTGGCATGTTTAAAAAATATACTACTCACTTTTGGGCTTTTTAATTTTACTTTTATCCTTTTTTTTAAATTATTTTTTGTTGTTTTAGGAAAACCTTCAAATAACTTCATGACCATCTACCTCCCAAAATTCTCTCATAATTTCCAATTGGCTGCAGTGTGCTTTTTTACTTTCGGCTCTAAACTTCCATATAATGTCACACCATGGTCTGTCCATCAGCCTCCAAACTTGTCCTTGTCCCTGTCTACTGATAGGAGACATCAATACTCCGTATCAGTTCCTGCAGGGTGCCTATCACATCCTCATGTGAAGGCACAGGGATCAGGTTTCTTGTTGCCAAATGTCAGCTGAGAAATCTATCCTGCCTAATAATCTGGGTTTTTTTATCACATCTGGGATTTTATTTGAAAAGCTTTCAGGGAAAAAATCGTAAAAGAACCTCTCTCCATGCTAGTGGACTGAAACACCTTCAGGACTCTTTTTCCCCCCTATTTTCAACATTCTTTTTTGCTTTAAATTTAAATTGTCTAAGGCTCCTGAGCACACAGCGAAACTTCTTTTAAAGAGATTTTGCTTGCCTTGTGTTTCTCAAACTCTCTACTCCATCTCTGACTCATTCCACGTGGGAGTATTTGCAAAACTCTTTGGCTCACCCAGTCTTTGATTGACGTCACCATTGTCTCCTTGCTATTTTTATCCACCTTGTCAGGGCTAGTGAGCACAGTGCAGCATGTTGATTCCAAGTCAATTTTTCATCAATGTTATGCAGCTTGAAGGTTTTAGTGATGTCTTTAAAGCTGCTTAGTTGATCTTTATGTGGAAGCTTAAATAAATGCTGTTTGCATTTAGGACTAGTAAATCTGGAGGATTTCTATTCCTCATTCTTTGCCACCTCAGCAGCAGTAAGGTGCTTTGCAGAATTTCAGCCAGTGCCTACATGTCATTTATACTTAGTTATGTATTGGTATTCTCATGATTCATCACAGAAGAGGGAGTGTGGCAGGGAATTTGTGAGAAAAAAAAGAGGATGAAATAATACAACTGCACCTTGCCACAGTTTTCACATATTACCCCCAGCAAAATCACTCAGTCTTTCCACCCCTGCGGTCCATGTCTGCAGCTGAAGATTCAGTGCTCATTTCTCTCTGCCTTGCAGAGCTCAGTTCATGCCTGATGGAGAGATGGAAGAAGAGCAAAGTTCAAACAAATCCTGAGGGAGAACCTGAAAAGTGGGGTTAACCTCTATTCTGTTGCTGTCATCAAAAAGGGACCTGTAAATATATAGGTTACTATTATGTTTAATTAACTCTTGAAGGCTCCAGGCACTATGGCCCAAATCCAGCTTCCACCTCTGCAGGCTTTGAAGTGCTGGAGGAAGCGTGTCTATGGCAGCGTAATCAATTTCTTCTCACAAGGTGAGAGGACTTTAATGAAGGAAAAAATGATCGATGGATGTTTGCCAGCATGCTTGGCTTTGCTTCACAAATGTTCTCATTGCTGGCATTAAACCAAGCCAGAGGATCCACTTATCCACCCACATGTTACTTGCTCATGGTGGGAGGTAGAAGAACATGGCAGAATGAGCAAGAGAGATCACATTTCCTTAGCATTCTACCCCACCAAGTAATCCATTCCATTTCCCAGTGTACAGGTCTTACCAAAATGTCACCTTTTTTTCTTGCAACACTCTTGTTGATTCTACCTTCCAACCTACTTGCATTGTGGTCCTTGTATAGCCCTGCAAGTAGTTGCAGGATTTTGCCCAAAGAGCAGAACTACTATCAGGGCCAGTGGGATCAGGTACATGGGCTAGTCTAAAACAGCTCAGCAACCACTTGCTGAAATTCCTGCTTGTTCATCTGGTCTGTGTGCTCAGATAGCCTTGATCAGCTGCTGATTGCTACTTCAGCTCTACTCCCTGCTCATGTGTGGAGAACTTCCTATTAGACAGCTTTCTATTCTTGGCAGGAGAGCCAAATGCTGGAGCAAATCTCTTCCAACCAATCATACTACACTTAACGACTTCCTCTCCTTGATTACTAAGGAAATTATTAGAAGAAGAAAGTGTGTAGATCTTTCATCGTGCCTGCCTTAACTTAAGGGAGATCAGAAATGGTAAGGGGAGGAGAGATTTGAGGAATCACTTAACTTTCTTGAAAGTTCCTCTATTTCCTCTTTCTTATTCCTCTATTTTCTCCGTTTTGCATCTTGTCTGCTATCTAATTACTTCCATATCAAGCTCTTTAACTCACCATGCCACCTCCTGTGCAGGCTTTTAAAATTTCCTACAGGTCTGCATCTAAAAGTGCAGTTGTGAGACCCTCTTTTCTCTTCTCTCAAACACAGAGTCTGTAACTTTCAAAACCAGATGCATTGCAGCTGAAACTTTAATCCACACTTGATGTAGTCCACTCTTGTCCCCATGATGTCAGTGAAACTGCACAGCATACTCAGATTCACTGCAAATGCAAGTCTTTTCTGCAGCTGGTCCCTAATGTGCTTGTTTGTGATCCTCAGTAAAATATTTGAAACAAGAATAACTGGAAAAGGTTTAGGTAATTTCAGGTGCTTATTATTGTGACTTGGCCATTTGTGTGGTATGAGGTTAGGGTCAGGTTAAAAAATAATATTTGATGAAGAATGAAGGAAAGAAATGAAAGTGTCTTACTCATACCTGCAATACAGCATGGTGTTTCTCTTCTTTGGAACAGATTTCTGAAGCAGAGAATACGAGCTCCTATTGCTACATTTTAATTCATATAGAAGAATGAATTAGCTGGGAAGGTGTATGGATAGTAGGAGCTTTGTTACCATGGAAATTACAATGATTTTTAAACTTCTTGTAATGGGAAGAAAAGCTCCTTGATGAGGACTCGATCTCTTATGTGGTGCTGAACTTAGACACCTTAATGGTGAAAGAAGCAGTCAAAATCAGTGCTGTCAGATAGCAGCATTTATTGGGCCAAACAAATAGGACTAAGACCCATATTTTAAAATACATTTCCCTTCAACTTCCAGTTTTGACTTCAACTTTTAGTAGGTGAATGCTCAGTTTCCTGAAGACCATTTGAGGTATCAGAGCCTGATCTTGTATGAGAGGTTTTGTGCTCAGTATTCAATTTGGACAACACCAGGAGATCCAATATTTATAGGTTGAAATAATCTTTATACATGCAAATCAAGTAGTTTGATAGCTAAATGCCAACAACTGTATTTGTAACTGATGACACCTACATTCCTTTAGGCTATGACTGACAAGTCAAGCCTTTGGGCTACGTTCTTCAAAAGCTTAGGGATTTGTATGCACACTTCCCAGTAAGAGAAAAATAAACTGGGCACTCAGGTCCTTTAGTCAGCTTCAAAGATGACTTCCCAAATTCACTCAGTCCCCTCCTTTCTCTACCAATACAGAGACTGCTTGAATGCCTTTTGGGAACAATTCCTCTGAGAAAATGAGGAATTTAACTAAACTGTGCTTAGATGAATGAATCAGGCTAGACAGCAAAAGAGGCAAAAGTTGCTCTCTGATCTTAAACTGAGAAAAAAGAGAGATCCTGAGGAAGAAAAAATGACAGGATAAGCTGATGGAGTTCTT
This sequence comes from Aegithalos caudatus, assembly GCA_013389925.1. Lineage (NCBI taxonomy): Eukaryota > Metazoa > Chordata > Aves > Passeriformes > Aegithalidae > Aegithalos > Aegithalos caudatus. Next base: position 85,589 of record WEIU01023141.1, read on the forward strand.
CCCAACTCCCACATACAGGCTAAGTACAATGATCTGCCTCACGGCCCTAGAGGACTTCCAGTAGTTTGAGGGAGAATGGATCTTCTGTTTCTTTTCTCCATAGCAAAGTTTTCCAACAGCACAGATAATGCTCAATAAATGAGGGGTTTTTTTTCTTGACTATTGGCTATTGCAATATTACATTTTATTTCATATTTTCTGTACCATGTAATTTGGGCCTTGTACACAGTGTTAATACATGCAATAATTATAATTCTCCTTGACTGCATCATATTTAAAGGTGTAAGCTTCTCAATTCATCTCCTTGAGGCAGATTACCCAGGAGACAACCCGCACATTACAGATGGAGCTACTCTGATCCCATTAACTGAACAGTGAGGAGAGCATTTGAATCACAGACTCCAGAGCCTAGTGAAACCCTGATCTCATTAAAAGCAAAGCCGGCAAGACTGTACCATTGGGGTGCCACTTTGGGTGTGCCTTTGAACTTCAGACTGCATCCAAGGGGCAAGTGTTGAGTGGAAATGGGACTGAGACATCGGGATGAGGTTCCTTACACTACATCCACCTGTGCCTGTGAACTTCTGATCCTTTCTACCAGACACCTCTCAGCAATTTCTGAAGGTGCCAGGGGGCTCAAACCACCAAAGTGAGGCACCGAAGGAAAATAAAAGAGCAGACAACTTAAAACCAAGTGGATTAATTAAATAATCTATATATTTACCAGTAATAATTCTACATTAAAAAGCCTCAGGGGTTAGACATTTTATAGGGCTTTCAATTCCTTAATTTGGAAGGTTTGAAGCCCTGAGGATTGTTACTCTTTTTGTTTTTTTTAAGTGGTTTTGTGGAATTGTCATGGTGCAGGCTTTGTCTTTTGGGCTGTTTGCTGTCAATACAAACACCTTTCAAGGACAAGCTGTAAGACACTCCCACTGTCATATTACAACATGTAGTTCATTGATTTTTGTAATGCTTAGTGTTATAGGTATAGATTTTTATATAGCTTAGTGCTATAGTGATCTGGAAAATTAGGAAATCTGGATTACATTTGCTGCCTCACCAAAAAAAATTCCTTTTCTATAACTAGGATAAGAGACTTGGTTACCAAATTTTGCATTTTGTTGTCTGAGCTACTGCTATGGTGAAAAATATTCTGTGTAAGAATTAAGTACTTATTATTACTAATTCTGGATGTGGGTAATCACATTGGATCTATACATTGAGTAATGCTACTGAAGATGAACAAAAAAATAAAAAACCTATCTCATATGAGACAAGATCTCACCTTTGTTCTCCCTCCTTCTTTGTCCCAAATGATCTCCTTAAAATCTAACCATTTTACTCTTTTATCATTGGTAAACACAAGCTCAAATATATTTTTGTTTTCCACCTCACTTTCTTTTCCCATTCACACCTCTCCCCCACCCCTTTCAACTGTGCTTGTCAGAAATGAGAATCTAATATCCTGTTTGACTGGTAGGCTTTTCCAAAGCATGGCTCTGAAATTGTAACATCATGACAGTGGATACAGAGGTATAAAAACTTATAGAGTATAAAATACAGAGTTATTTTTTCTCCTGCAAGGAACGTGGAAAGGTTTAAGATTAAAATGTCACTGAATCAGCTGTTTAAATAGAAGTGTAAGCTGTATTCCAACTCCAGCTGGACATTTCTGTATGGAAAAAAAATGGCAGCAAGGTTAAAAACAGTGGCATTGCAAGTGTTCCTTGAGCCTCGGGAAGTTAATTTTCCTTGTTATAATACCCCTTTTAGTGTCCCTGTTAGTTTCAGTCTTCCAGTACAATGGAAAGAAATTGCAAATCCTATAAAAAGCCCAAACCAAAACAAAAAAAACCACTCAGTTTTTTATTTCTGTTTTTCTTTTTTGGATAAAAATGCAGAAATTTTTCCACACCAAGAGGGAACAGGGACACAGCATTATGTCTTGCTTTTAGGCACTTAAGGGATGGAACAAAGCAAAGGCAAACTAAATGCCTAAACTAAATAAGAGTTAAACTTACCTTAGGGAAAAAGGGAATCAGAAGCTAGAAACAATATTTGCTTTTAAGCAGTGATGTGCTATAGATAAGACTGTTTTGTCCCAGCCTCCAATAAGTACACTGTCCTTGAATGCTCCCACAGGAGGGGAGGAGGAGAAATCAGCCAGATAAGTAACATCTCTTGCCATTTAAGTCATAAAAATTTTGCATAGCCAAGGTGAGGTGAAAGAACTGCTTAGAAAGCTGGCAATATTGCATTGCTGTGAAGGGGATTTATCTGTACTAAGTTATATATTCTTGTAGGAATCAATCAGACGAGCTCTGGGTGGGTGGGGGGAAAGGCAGTGAGGTGCTGACGTTGCTCAGAGGAGCAGGAGACCTGTGTGACCCGCCTCAAAGTTGATGGGGAAGACTTTCCCAAAACATCAGGGAGGTTTAGCTGCTGGACAGTGAGTCATAGCAAGCCAAACATAGAAACTCTAAAGATGTAGTGGGCAAGACTGGAGTTGGATTTAAACTTTTCCCTTTCTATCTCATGGGGGAGTTTAGTGGTGGTTTTTATTTTGGTTTAGTTGGTTTGGGTTTGGGGGTTGTGTGTTATTATTTACTTACTTAATCTGTTACCTATTTGGCATATATGTTTTTCACAACTTCTAGTTTTTATTCAAGTGAAGTAATGACTTCTTTTTTTTCCTATTTTCTCCATGAATCTCCTTCAAAAAATGGGCAGAGGAACCTCAGCTGCAGTTTCAGCTACAGTTGTGTTTCTCTCACATTTACACTTCCCTGGAAATAGGTAGGTGCTTTTTCCTTAAAAATGTACTCTCTTTTGGTAGGTATTACTGTATTACTTTGACAGTGTTATTGTACAATGAGTGTTACAGCTAGCAGACACTGTGGAACATCAGTATACTGAAAAAAAATCTGCTCTCTTGATAAATCCAATTAATTGTAGGGGCAAAAACTATTCTTATGGAGAAGTATTGTAGAAAAGGAAGAGATAAGTCACTGTTCACAGCAACATTTTAGCCTCTATCCAAAGAATCAATGTGTGTGGGAGAGATCTGAGGCAAAGAAAGTGTCTCAAATTTCCCTCTACTCTGGTTGCACAATTCTAGAGAGATGCTTCCCAGATCCACCCTTAACATGTCAGGAGTCCTGGGGTGGCCACACCTGCATAATGGTTGTTTTATTCCTTTTTCTTAGAGAATTACTATAGAGCTGGAAGAGAACAGCTTGTTATATTGCTTCTCCCCATATCCCAGGCAGTTTAGCGATTGCCCTAGTGTCTTTCCTGAGGTCTTCAGAGGCCACACAGCAGAGCTTCTGTGGAACTGACACCTTCTGTGAGTGGTAGGGTTGAGTTTTGTGGCAAGAGGCTACTTCCCTTTATGTAGCAGAATGGACAACGCAGGCCAATAAAAACACGCATCCATTGTACAGCATGAAAGAGGCTTCTCTGTAGAGACTGTTGTTTGTTTTCCTTTATGTCTTCTCCGCTGCCAAACACAGACTTCTTCTGCTCCTTCTCTCTCATCACCAGCTCCCACTCAGTGTGCCTCCTTAGCACGCTCTGTGATGGTGACACACACTCCATTGAACCCTGCTGGAGTCTGAAATTCCCCAGCATGAGACAAATAAACAGCCTTTTTTTTTTCTTTTTATTCTTTTTCTTTTTTTTTTTTTTTTGTCTAACTTCCCAGACTGACATGCTGTAAAATAAAATAAACAAGGATTTTGAAACCTATGTTGATCAACACTGGTGTGGTATGCAGAAAATATGTTGTGAAACAAATGCTTTGAATTAGGACAAATGCAAAGGCTTAGGGCTGATTAATAGCTACTGCAGTCAAAGGCTTCTGAGATTTTTTTCAGTGCTGTGGGCCAGGATAGAATTTCAAACATTAATTAGCAATAGTGTGCATGTTTGTTGCTGAACCACTAAGCAAAGCAAAGTAAGTGCTAGAACAAGCCAAGAAATACTTTTGGATACTCTGTCACAAATAAATCAAAGCAAGAGTACCACTGTCAGCCTCTGCATTAATCAGTCTGTAGGAGTGCGTGACTTTGAGCATAGAGAGGAATGAAAGACTGATAGACTAAGGATAGATTTCATTTGCTAGTCATGCACCAATATTTGGTGGTTTGATTTAGTCTGACTGATGAAAACCTCTATCAAGATACAAACATGTCCAAACAGGTAAAAATGTTCATCTGAATAAACTAGTTGTCCTAGTCATATATGAATAGGATCTCTACAACAGCTGGAAGAATCCCTCACTGTAAAAATATTTTCCTTTTTAATGTGGTGATTTTTTGCATATAGATTGAAGAAAAGTGGATTTTTTAAAATCAAACTATCTACTAGGAATGGGTTGATTAGACACCCTTTTTACCTCCTCCTTGGACTGGGATTTCACATGACAACAGAGGTAACAAGAGAAAGTTGTTGAGCCTCTAAAGTTAGAGGTGAGGAGCTGGCTGCCAACCAGACAAATCACCTGCTCTAGTGAGCTGGTATCGGAGTAACTGATTATCTGACAAAGAAATCTGGTCATTACAAAGGAAAAGGTCTCAAGGTATTTTGTCATCTCATTTATTGGGAAGCAGAAGTGCTCTGCTACCTCAGTGGTTGCAGGAATAGGATGAGATGCCAGGTGCTTAAGGGAAATCAATGCAAGTCTATATGAAAGGGGAAAGGCAGGATCCTGAAAACCTGAAAGGACTCAGATGAATGCTCAAGAATGGGGGAGAAAACTTAGGTAAGTGAAGGCATATACTTATATCACTGTTTCCTTTAGTTCCATTTATCTTTTCTCCTAAAGCATGAACCGATGGCAAAAAAGTCCCTGGAGAAGCTGTTACATCACATGTTTCACAGCATCTATGAAGAGGTGAACAGTGATCCAGAGCCTTTACAAATCTGGTGAAAAATGATAAGCTCAAGCAGCTGCGTGGGATCAACACAGATCCTGGTTCCTCGCTTTAGGAGCTGAAGCCAAAGAGCCCAAATTGAAAGAGGATTGAAACATGCTCTGGCTAAGTGAAGCAGGGGACCTTAGTCCACTATGGGACCCAACACTAGACTTGAAAGTGTTTGCCAAGAGACAATTATTAGGCCCCTGGTCTCCATAATATTGACACCACTGAGAAGTTTCTCCATCTGATTTCTCTCCAGTCTGGAGCAGAAGCAGATATTTAGATGTCCTCTGAAATTTTTTGAGTGTCCATTCAGGGCAGGAGATACTGGAGAAAGAAAAATGTGCCTGTGAAACTATTCTGCAAGGCAATCAAGCTGGGAAATACTTTTAGTTCTGACCACATGATGCTGTTTGATCTGGGAAGATGTCTAACTGTTCAGAGTCATAAATATATATATATCTTTGGCCTCCTCTAGTAGAAGAGACTCCAGCAACAAAGATACTGCCAGTTTCAAACCAAGCATAGTGAGAGAGGCAGAAGTTAGTATAGTTAAGTCTAGAAATCGTATTGTTAAGGCTCCATCTCCTGGAGTCATGCAATTATGCAAAAAGCTCATGGTTTCATGGTTTGTTCTTTTAACACCTTGTCTCTTCATGGTTGAAAAGTCAAGTTGGAAATGGCTGGAGAGCACAAGGCAAGCATAGGCAACCACAGAATTCATTGGTTGGTGGATTTTCAATTGCATGATTTGGGTAAGGGGTTGGGAGTTCAGGAAAGCCTCTCTCCAGCAGTAGTGAGGGCTTCCTCAAGATGATTCTGTAGCAACCACTAGCAGCTACTGTCACAAAGTCTATATCTGACCCCTTGCTGCTGTGATATTATTCAGTTCATACCAGTCCTATGTGAATGATAACACTATTTGGAAATGTTCCAAGGCCAGCAGAGCTCTGTGGCAGGGGACTGTATTGTACCATATTAAACTTTTTAAGTGCTGAGTAGACACTGTCTGAGAATGCACCTCTTCCTTTCTGGTCATTTCTGGAAACCAAGTCAAAATTTGCTTTAAATCACAACTTGTTCCTGCAAAACCTCAACCATGAAGCACACAAGTCTATCCCCACCAGAGGAACACACCCCCACAGGTGAGACCTGGTTCTAAGTCCCAAGTGCCACAGATGCCTTTTGCATCTGTTAACACCACACCTGCCAGGAAAGTGGACAATTATCTGTGATTACTCCAGCTCAAATTATTTTGCTGGGGCTCCATATGTAAGGACATCAAACTGGTAATGAAATCTATGGTACTTGAGGAGTCACAACTTCATCATAACACTAAAGGTTTCTCATATTCTCTGTTTTAACTGGTCTAACTGATGGCTGTTGCTTTCCTAAAGCTTTCTTTTATAAACAAATAACATGCTGAATTTTCTGTTACGAAAACTGATTTTACGAACTGAAATATTTTCTTCCATGAATCTCTGGGCTGCAGTTAACCAGGTTGATTTTTCACTAAAAATTTGTATCAAGGTATTAGAGTCCTAATCAGCCAGATATATACACACTTATCTTCCACTCTTTTTGAAGTGTGATGGCAAATACAGTATTTTGCTTTCTAAGCTATAAAAGCATTTTTTAAAGTTCAAATATACTTAATCCATAAAACTAATTTATGCCTGTGCAAGTAGTAGAAACAAAGGTTACCAATTAATGGCCTGAGTTATTTAAAAATTACCAAGGTAGGCACTTTTCCTCCTGATTTTTGATGACTTTTCACATGCAAATGTTGGCCTATATTGTACATGCGCTTACTAAAGGTAGACTCAGGCAGAGATGGAAATCTTTGCACAGTATTGAAAAGATAGATTTAATGTGCACTCTGACTAACCCATAATGTTGTGGTGGCATAAAGTACATCTGTTATGCTTGTGCATTACTCTAATCACATGAATGGCTGAGAAAAAGTCTGGGGAAAAAAAATCTGGGTCCAATAAAGAAAATGCCAAAACTTCTCATTGACTTGGGATAAGGAAGAGGCTTTCACTGCCTTGCAATATTTCATGGCTGGCACCATCAGCATAAGATACAGTTACAGTAAGAACTGTTTTATTTAATTAAAAGTGTTACTTCAGTCTCCTGAAGTTTCCTACTTATTTCTTTTTACTTCTTTACTTTTTTTTTTTAATGGGACCAAACTTAGTAAAACACCTACATGTATGTTTAATATCAAAGACCTCTGAAGCCTATTTACTGAATGGCAGTGTGCTGAATGTTCAGCAATTTTTAATTACACATGTAACTGAAATTTAGTTGGATCATGTACTTACCTATCATAACAGCGATAAGACATAGCAATGTTTGACTATGTTTTCTTGATGGTTATTGAAACCACTTTAAATAATGTGATTCTACTGAGATGTTACAAAATATCATCTCAGGGAGCATATTGAGACAAAAAACCTGTAAGGAAGAGAGTGGTGGGAACTTTGGGTCACCCATGCCCTTCCACAGGATGATTTATTTACAGAAGCAGGATAACCAGATTGAAAACTAGTCAACAGCAGGGCACATTATGAAATGGGAAAATAAATGCCTTCTTAGAGGTTTTAACAGACACATTCAAGAAGAACATGTGTGGATCCAGAGAGTGGATTAAGCCCTCCCTGATCATAGTACTTTATGTGAATAATATTGAAGAATTTAGCCTTGATCTGGTAATACAAGCTTGGTTTTATTTATGCAAATATTATTGATTTATTAGGTAACCTAACTCTACATCACAGACTAGGAAAAGGGAGGGAAGGAGTGAAAAACTACAGCTTATTCACAGCTCTAAAGAAAGTCTTTAAGGCATTTTGTTCTGGGAGGTGAAATTATCTATTCCCCCAAAGGTTCAATGCAGAGTAGCTGAGCTTTTTTAATTGGTTAAAATGACACTTAAGCTCTGAGGTTTTTCTCTCCTCTCTCTCATCTCTTTATTTCTTTCTCTCTCTCTTCTTTCCTCTTTCTCTCTATTTCCTATCTTCCTCCTTTTCCTGCTTTTCCTTTTTTTCTTCCTTTCTTTCTCTCATAGGTTTGTATTTTTTTTTTTTTCTTCTACATCCTACTAAAAAGGGTCTCAAAATATTCCTGATAGACTGAGGCTTCACAAGGAGAATAATAGGCATAATAACTATCATACAGTTAGAGTGGAAAAGAGGCATGCTGGGTATATCTGTCTCCCTGTAGATGCCGTTCCATTTTTATTCAAGTGGAAATTGCAAGAGTTGTGTAGATGGGTCCTCTGAAGATCTCTGAATCAAACCAGTTTTAATTAATCTTATCAATCATTTCAGAATAATCAAATTAATGAAAAAAATGTGGTTGACTCTTTGATTCCAGCAGCAGCTACATTTTATCATATGAAAAAATGGCTTTTCCCTTTGTATTCTAAATGACTGAAATTTGAAAAATAGATTTGTTAACTTCATAAAGGGCAGTAAATGTTATTACAAAAGTGGTTGGTTAACTTGTCACTGTTCTGTTCTGAGGTTTGGAGTAACACTCACAATGGTATTATTGATATAAATAGCATATTTTTAGGAGGAGGAAGGCAACGTGTTCCTTTGCAGCAGTTCATTTATTAGAACCTCAAGTAATATTCAGCCTTTCAAAAGATGGGAGCTCCCTGAAAATAAAGGGCATATTAATGAGGGGCATATAACTCACTGAGCTTAGAGATATTCTATCATTCTTTAGGACGGTAATATAGATTTTGATAGAGTCAGGTGTATGATGAAGAGCTGTGGTCGCTGCGTGGCACTCTGCAAAAGCAACGGGAGTACCTAGCCCATCTGCTAACTGCAATTTAATAGCTTGACTTCTGGCACATTGCTGGCAGAAAAAGCGACAAGCACTGCTTTATACACTGAGCAATGTGCAGTCTACACTAGTTCCATTTTATTTAGACAGTAAACTCCTTGGGGCAAGGTATCTTTCTGTGCTGTGTTTGTCAAATACATTGCAGAACGAGGCTCTAGGTTTGGGACTAGGTGTTTTTACATGGTGCAGAGATGGTCAGGCCAGCAGCACCTGAGCTCCTGCTGGGAGCAGAGGCAGCCCAGCTGCAGCTGCAGCACCACAGTGCCATGCTTGCATGGCTGAGAAAGAGCCAGACTCTTGCACGGCTCTGACAAGGATGGTGCTGTGCCATGACAGCACCACCATGCTGCCTTGGGATCTGTGTTGGTGGAGCTGTGCCCCCCAGATGTGCTAGGTGGGATCTCCCCCAGCTCAGGCACCTTTGTGCCATGACTTGTATCCCAGGATAGAATGGAACTTAGTCTCCAAGGTGCAGCAACACTGCTAAACACAGCCCTGCAGACACTGCTCTGTGACCTGCACCCCAAGAAAACCCACAGAAGCAGCTCCTTTTGCCAGATGTGTCCAAACCATTGCAGGTCTCCTGCCTACTGGGGACTCTTGGTTCCAGCATGTGCCTGTTCCTTCCACTTTATGTGTGGAAGTAGCACCAAGGATTTCACCAGATCATATTACCTATCTAATATTTTCAGACTTGATTACAGTGCTGCTTTCTTGATTGCATGTCTGAGAATTCTGTGCTTTATAGGGTGTTGCTCATATTGGTTTTAATGGGATTAAAGAGTTTTTAGATGTTGTTTCTACAAGAATTTGACCCTTTTTTTAAATACTCTAAGATCTACTCTGGCCATAGGAATTTATCGATGTCCTGCAGGTCCAGGGTTTGTTGGTTCCCTCTCTGACCTTGTGTTTCAGTGTTGACCTCCATGTTTTCAGTGGCACATTCTGGATTTCATTTCTCTCATACTTTTTTCTGCACATTGAAACTCATCCTTGTTTTGGGAACATCAGTGCAGTTTGAGCAATACAGAAGTGACAGGTGACAATGAAGTTCTTTCTTGATTCTAAGTGTTGATGCCAATACTATGACATGGTAATACTACAGCAACATTCATAGCATTAGTCTTGAGTCCTCCTCTTTCTATGGACATGATATTTCCCCATCTCTTTTTCTCACCTTTCAAAGTTTCTTTCTGTGTTTTCCCCTAGAGCTGGGAAGCTTCTACCTGCACTTCTCCCAAATGAGAGATGGAGGAGGGAGAGACAGGAGACCAGCACATGCTCTTCTCTGCATGGCTCTGCAGCTGTGCCAATTATTGAGCTGCAAACAGGTTGTAGCAAAAGAGCAGGAGAGAGAAAAAGGCCATGCTAGGGAGGGAAATGCTGTATCACAAGAGATTTGGGTCAAAAAAGGGTCCAGATACCTCTGGTAACACCTTGTTAGCATCCTTTTGAGTGACAGGTGCAAGAACTCAATACATAAATTGAACTGCTTTTTCTTTTTTAAGGAATTTTTCTTTCTGAAAAACTTTTAAAATATAGCTTAGAAATGGAGTGTCCCACAAATATCAAGCAAAAGTAAACTAAATATTTTTACCGTTTCAAATCATCCTAATTGAATGAGAAGGCTGTGTATAGAACTGTAATTCTGTCCAGAGGCTGCTTGTCAAGTCATGTTTTTATTGTAATTACCTGATTTGTTCAGCTTTAATCGTATTTACTTTCGAAGGTCAGCTGTCCTGCTCTGAAATGGTTAGTGAAGGCTATGAGAATACATAATACCCATGGGGAGAAAAGCAAAGACCACATTATACTCTTTTAATTTTTACTTCAGAGCAGAGGAGGTGGTATTTTCCTTCACTTCTTATCTGTCCATATTTCTTCTTTAATACTATTTATTTTTTGGTACATAGTAGCTCCTAGAAGTGCTGCTTGTGTCTGGTCTCCAGTGAATACTTCAATATATATGTCCATAGTCAGCACCAAACCATACCTCAGAGACTTTATAATTTGAAGAGGCAAAACAAAGAACAAGAAAAAAACCCAGTATGATTCTCTTTGTAGAGAATGGAGAGGCACAAAATGTTGTGCTACACTCTCCCAACTCCGCATATCATCATCACAGAATTGTTAGCTCTCTTGACATCACATGAGTGTGTAGGTGAACAAATCATGTTCTGCCTTTTTGTCTGGGTGAGACATGTACAGAAAAATTCGTAGTCTCCCCCCTACAAAACATTTTCTACAAACTGCAAGAAGAACATTAAGTCTTAACAGTGAACTTAGAAACAATACATTACGAGGCTTCAAAGTGTCTCCAGGATTTGTTGTTGTTGTGGTTTACAGTTTGATAATGTTACAAACTTAGCTGTCTAAGATTTGAAGAAGAAAATAAAACCATGAGCCTCTAATCATTGGTGCAGGGATACCCTGCAAGGCAGACCTTTACGATTCAATTACCACATATAACAAAGGAAAAAAGAGCAGGTTGATCTTACTGTTTAAAATAAAACTATTTAAAAAAAAAATAAAGCTAGCTCGTATTCTTTGCTCAGTAGTCCTTGTTTCAGTCCATCAGTTTAATCTTCAGTTTAGTTTCCAAACTCTGGCCATACAATGGAAGACCAAAACTGTAAGGAGGGCTCATTGGCACCTGACTCATGGGTTTTTCCATGGAACAGTCGTTTTGTGTCTAGCCTGCTGATTAACTGTGTTACAGTGTAAATCCAGCAACGGAAAATCCCCAAATAACAAAATAACCTAGCATATAAAACCAGCAGTAGACTTCTAAATACACTTCATTATTTTTAAAGTCTTCATGTTCCTTAAAATTTGAAAGGAATGTTAATATATTCATAAGCACTAACCTTAAGTCAGTGCTGCGTGCTCAAGCATAAATTCTATTATCAGTGGATCTCCTGCAATTCTTGGAAGAGGAAAAGTTGCTGAGTACTAATGTTGTTGGCAGCTTCTAGTTGAATATTAGAAGTTTCCTAGATCTCATCTAAAGAAAAAGACTTTTGTAACTCCTTTCTTACCTTCACCTTCTCGATTACCCTCTCCCCTATTCCTAACCATATTGAACCACTACTTTTAAGTAAAATCTTCTTTATTTGTAAACAAAATCTTCTAACAAAGCCAAATTTCTGTATTAATTTTATCTTTAAGGTATGAGCACATTAATTTTCCCAAGTAAATAATCTATACTATTACCCTTTTTTTAGTGGACTGTTTTTTTTCTCCTAAGTATGTTCAATTAGAAAAAAAAATCTATCTGGTTATCCAGCTCAAGCAGTTGGACACTGTACACTGTACACTGTTGGTTGGACACTGGACACTGTTGGACTCAGTGGTGTAGTGAAGAAAATGAAATGGAAAAACTCACCCATTTGTTTTCCAAATGGGGCAGCATGGGAATAATCACTCTTCTACCTATCTTAGAAACAGCTGTATTAAATTTTCCTAAGTTTACCTATAACTGCGCTCTTCAGGTGAGTGGTCCTTTCTGGAAACCTAAAAAAATCCCACTGTAGTATCTCCATTTCTGGGCTTGCAAGAGCCTCTATGACCCTCTGTTCAAGGAGGGAGATACACTTCCAGTTTATTTTCTAGTGAGATTCTCAGAGGACTGATGTAAGGATCTTGTCAGTTCACATTAGCAAAGCTGGGCAGAGGAAATGGCACCACACCCGCTTATGCAAAGCATATTTTATATCCATAGGCACACCTCAACAGCATTAAACAGCATAATCTAAAGAAACCAGAGGACGTGTGAGACAGGGAGAATTAAGTCCATCACAGGGTTTATCCTTGTTCCCTCAGGTCCTTATAGTAACTCCCTGTGGCAGTTTGAGGTCTATCAGCACAGTATTTCCTGCAGCACACGCCTCCTCACCTGCTGCTGGCTCAAAACATGACTAGAAGAGCCCTAAAGGAAGCAGAAACAAGGTAAACCATGTAAATAAGGATATTGTGGTTCATCTCAGCTGTGGTCTCCTCCTGCCCATGAAAAATTCACCCTGTTGAAACACTGGACTCTTTCACTTTCCATTAAAGAGTTGTACACATCAAAGGACTATTTACACAAAAAGGCTATTCTATTTACTGGAATATCAAGGGATTGATATAGAACTCCTCTGCTTAGTGACATCTTAACATCAGCCCAAGATACACAGGAAGATGCTGATTCCATAATAAAGAGAGCTAAAATCTAGGAATAAGGGCTTTGATCACTATAAAATAGGAATTCTGGAACTATGCTTAATACAAGCAAACAAACAAAAGGTCTTATAATTAGAACTGAGATAAATTATTTCTTTCAGTAAAATCCCTTCTCTAAAATTGACCTGTATACAGTAATAGTGAAAATATTGACAACATTGTCAACACTCCACTTTCTGACAGACATAATTTCATACCAAAATCAGACCAAATTCTTTACTTTTATATATGAATAAAGAGCAGCTTTCTTCATGTAAACTGCTCCAAAATTTACCCACCTTCACCTCTGACTGCTTTTTTATAAAGGATATGCTGCAATGACATGCTCACATATGGCATTATGAGGTTAAACTAGGCAAGCCTTTAAAAAATACAACAATTCTATTGTACACAATTCCATACTTTTTTACCTTCCTTTCAAACTGTAACCTTATATTTTGTTTTAAAACTTAGAACTCTTACTCTTTGTTATATTGTACGGTTAACAATTTCAAATTGTCCCCTGTCTTCTCCCTCACTTAGAAAGCTTTTGTTCACTGCTCCATCACAACCTGCATGTAGAGACAGGCAACCATAGTCTGTAGGCTACAATAATAATGGCACACTAGATAACATCACTGGATCAGCTTCATGCTACAAACAAATCTGAAATTTTCCATGCTTCAGAACTACTAGGAGTCTCGGTAATCTTATAAGTATTAGGAAACTTCTATTTATTACAATGGGATCTAGTTATGTCAAGGGGGAAAAAAAAATCTTGCATGGAGAACTTGATACCTGAAATATAAAAAAGAGGGACTAGAAATTATAAAAAGTAAGAGAAGAGATAAAAATGGCAACATGAAATAAGGAAAAAAAAANAAGTACATATTCATACTACTAATCCCCTCAGAAGGCAGAATTTCACCAAAGCCTGACTTTTTCAGGTTCAGAATTTCCACCAGAAACTTCCCTAATTTGAATTTGAAGACAGTACTAAGCATTTGTGTGGCACAGGGAATAGAGAAGAGGTATTATGTCTTTTAAAATTAAGGGGTGACTAGTGGGTAACGCTGCAGTCATTTCCCTTTTCAGCTTATGTTTATAAGAAGACCTTACTAATCATGACTTGGATTTTTTAAGGTGTGAGCTAACTGTTCTGCAAAAAATAAGAATAGAACGAAACAACAATACAATTTCATAGGAAATTCACAAGAGCTGAAATTCTGAGGACATTAAGTTACAAATTTATTGAGTACAAAGTCAGGCCACTAGAAACATGAGTCTCATTTCTCAGTCCTCCTAGGCCCTTGCAATCCATCTGCACTACTCTGTATGATGATCAATTATTTGTTTTTTTATTAAAATACTTCTTCAAAGAAGACACGAGGTCTTCATTTGGTGCTTTGTTTGTCAATTTACCCCTCCTGACCAGTTCTGTTAAAGATGTGCACCCTAACTTTTATCTGAATAGGACTCCTGCCTTGTTGTAAACTCTATCTTTCTTCTTAGATAGAACTATTTAGATGTATTCAAAATAGTTAGCTTGGACAAGCTTAGCTACAACTGATCCAGATCAGTTTGCATGCCTGTCTCCACAATATCTTGGTCACCTAGAATCCTCCACAGCTGCAGTTCATAATTTTGCAGTTACTGATTCCCAACACCAAAAATGCTGAACAGTACTGGCCCAGTGTTGATCCTTACAGTAACTTCCCAATGTTAGGATACAACTGTTCAACAGCAACTCAGCATTACCCATTGACCACTGATGACTGTGATTTTGAAAGTTGTCAGGTGGCCAACTTTTAATCCATTTAACATGTTCTTTATTGATGTTGCACAGCATTGATTCCATAATCAGAATATTATGCACCACTGATTCAAAGGTCTTTGAAAAGTCCATTACATTTACAGAATACCCCATCAATCAATCCTCAAAACAGAGCAGTGAAATTATACTTTCTTCCTCAAGTGTAAAAGATGCTTATATTCTAGGAGTTGTTTCTCCTCTTCCATTGGAAATGAAGAAGGTTGGTAATATACCTCATCAGCAGATAGAAGGATACCATCCCCCTTATTTCTAAATGCAGGGAACAGAAATATTTACTGACTTTTTTTTTGCATCCTGAATAATACTGCCAATAATACTGCCATTTCCCCTCTACGGTGTTTTGTTGCCATCTTGATGGAAGAAACCTTCCAAACATTTTATATCATCCAAGACTTATTTGTCCTTTATCCTATGTTTGTCTTTTATGACACTTTTTTCTCCCTCTCTTGCATCAAAATAGGATTTATGGCCATGGAGTTCTTTTCAGAGAATTACAACTTTTCATTCATATTTTTCTCTCTGGATTTTGCTTAGGATTTTACCAAATTTTTCTTCTTTAAATCACCATGTTGTATGCATATATACATCATTATTATCAATCAATGTCAATGTGAACTTTAGTGGGTTGGTAAACCAAACCTCTTTGTGTTGCCTCTTATACTAAACTTGTTACCCGACTGACTGAATATTGGAAAAATTGGTATGACAAGAGACCTTAAAATATGGAGCACATAGTTAAAATGACAGTCCCATGTAAGACAGTCACTGAGGATGTATCAAAGGAAAAATAATTTATGTGGTTTATGTGCAGGAACTGGGCAAGGGACACAGAAGAATCAGCAGAAATGAGAACCATTGTGGTTCTTGCTTGCTGCTGTGAAGAGGGAACCTTGACAGATTCTTTCCCAGACAGGTTGTTTCCCAGATCCTGCTCTTAGCTCTTTAAATTGCTATTCTTCACACAACTTCTTCCAGCGAAGCAAATTGCTTTTGTCGTTTGCTTTCAACCTGAGCCTTCTGTTCATAATGCATCTCGATTAGTAATGAATTTTCTAGGTCTGACTTCATCAGGTCTTTTCCTGAAAATCCCATTCATGGAAATTATCTTGAATAAGACTGTAAACATAAATTACCTCTTCCATTTATGGAAGCTTTAATTCCTGCTAGAACTTTTTGTGTAGTATTGCCTTTCCAGAGATAGAGTTGCCTGCCCCAAGCTTGTAATTCCTCTGTGAATGGGACAATCAGAACTTTTCCTTAAATTATTTATAAACCTAACATCTCATTTGCTTTCACTTTCTAGGATATCTTCATGGTCATCTGTGTTAGTATACTAAAGAGATAAAGCAACAGCAAACCTGCTACTTTATCCTTTTCTGGAGTACAAACCACTTTCATAATGTATTTACACAGTAACATGACAATTAAGATCGTAATGTGTCAAGTAAACATGGGGGACATGCTATCTTCAAGTCAAAGCTTTTTTCTCCTAATCAAATCTTTAAAATCAGCTAAGCAGACATGCAGTTGACACTAGTATCACATCTTGTGATCTCTTGTGCCCCCTTCTAGATGTGACCAGCATGTGCTTGACAGCTGTTTGTCATTCCTACTTTTCTCTGGCCTTTGCCAGCCTTTCTTTTGTAACAACTGAGGGAGCTCTCGTGCACTCCTCCTAGCTCACTTCCTGAGGCACCAGCATGTGGAATGATCCTACCTTACAATCTCATTTCATCATACATAACGTAACTGTGCTTTGCACTGAAGCTACCCTATATTCAATGTAATCAAATCAGACTCACTGATCCTTAGACAACCACTGATAGTTCCAGGAAGAAAGGAATTAATTTTTATGCTATAAAGAAGTCTAGTAAGTCTATATATCTGAACTGTAGTTCAAAAGAAAAGCATTTGTAAATATTTGTAATGAGCATCCTTTGATTACAATGGGACCAAGAGTTTTTCTTTGACCAACTGTTTTGTTTCCATTTTGAAATGCTGAAGAATGGATAATCCATCAGTACTGTCTACACAGTTCAAGAACTATTGTCAGGACATATAAAAAATGCCTGAAATGTGAAGGCCAGACACAATGCACATTTCTGTCAATAACAGTGCATTTTTCTACAGAAGTCATGGATTTTGCATCAGATTTCATCACAAAGGAAATGATAAAATGTTTAAGAACGCCAATCCTGTTCTGTTAAATTAAATGAAATTGCTTTAGATCAAAGGAAAGCCCAAATAGTTAGTATGGAGAAACAATAGGATCGTGCATTCTTAAAGAAAATGGAAAATAGTAATCATATTCAGAAGAAAAATGCAATAAAGAAAACAATTTGATGTAATATTCTGTTGGCAAAAAAGATATCTCATTTTCAATTTAATATTAAAAAATTGCTCAGATTAATTCTCTTCAGTTTTCCAATATACATGCATGAGCTGCATACTGAGCTGTGCAATTCATCATAAGTGTTATTTGCCAATATAATGTCCAGACTACTGACTCTGACAAGAGGGAACAACTTACTTGATACTTTACATCCTTCATATTCTCAGTTCCTTACTCCTGTCAGAGACTGAAACAGTTCATGACTCAAACATTGATATAAAGTTTTGCACATTTCAACCAAGGCTGTATAAAGAAGCTACAACCAATGAAGCCTCCCTGAAGATGTCTGATTGGGACTTTGGACTGAAAGTCAAACTGCTGAGATTAGATAAAGGGAAAACCCATTCTTCAATCACCTGAAACAAACATGTAAACAAGGAAAAGAATGTGAATCAAACCCAGCAGCCTTTCTAAGAATCATCTCTGGCTTTCCTTGAGGTGGGGGAGGCCATAGCCCACAGACCCCTCTGCTGGGAGCAGATTTGCACAGATTTCCCCCCAGCCGAGGTGGGGGGAGGAAGTTTGGGTGTGTTGTAACCTCTGCTCAGGGGCAGTGAACCCATCCTCCCTTACACAAACTGGCCATATCCATGGGTCATTCACATGAGAGACAGCTGAGGGGGTGCCTTAATCCATGAAAGGCCCCCCAAAGTGCCCACCAGAGTCATTCCTGAAGCCTTGCACCACAGGACTGCACATGATGCAACAAACACAGAGTTTGTTGTAAGAGACAGTAGCAAATTCCCCATCCCAGTGAGGTGCCTGGATTTTCCTACCTGGCCTGAGTATATATTAACCCATCATATTCTGTGCTTTTCAGAGGAATCTTCACCACCAAGAAGACCAGCTGGATTGGACCAACAGAACATTGTTGGGATCCATAGAGTGCTGATATTTTCCTTATTCTGTCCCTGTTACTCTCTTTCTGTCCTCCCTACCTATTTCCTATTTCTTTCTTTCTTTCTCTCTCACTCTCTCTCTCACATATTTACTATCAAATAAAACCCATACTATTGCCACTGGCATATGGTCTTGTTTGCACCTTAATTCAGGCAGGTGCATTTCTATGAAATTTAGTTATTGGATCTTGACAACTCCCTATGTATGTTACAGTGCAGTAGTGTTATTTAGTTCATTTAAAAAATTAAATATATATATTAATTGGTTTATATTGCCTGCTAGTGTCTTTTACAAGCAGTTGTGCAAAGAGTATGTGAAGTCCACAGTGAGGGAATAGCAAAAATGCAAATACATTTTACACTGCCTGGACATCAGTCCACGAAAAGTGTACACGATTTAGTTTTCATCAGGTTATTTCACTTCTTTACTGAAATAGTTCAGTTCTTAGTATCATGCAGATAGGTGAGAAAAATGGAAGTATTACTTTAAAAAAATTGCATAAACATGCTTACAATGGTTCAGATTGACTCTGCCCAAGTGGAAGAACATGGACAAATTATCTCTTCATCAAACTAAAGAGGTCCAGGATGTCCTTTATCTCCAGTTTCTCAGGTAGTGTCTACATTCCATACCCTAGCTTAAGTACTAACTCTGCTGTCTGTGTACTTACAGATTTTGGGGAAAACCTGAATAGAACATATTTATTAAAAACCCAATCTGCAGAGTACCAAAATCCAGTTTCACTGAGACTCCTGCTTGTCCCCATAATGCAAACTTATCTCTCAAAATAGTAATGGGAGAGTCAACACAAATCACATTGACAGAAATAATTGTTTTCTTAATGACTTTCACTGTGTATTTGCTCTTCCATAGCCTGGCTGCATCATAGGTGCCTTCCCTGTGTGTCCTTTAGGTTAATGTGATCCCACAGATGGAAGGAAATTTGGCTGTGATGCTGTGATTCTGTAGATGAACAAAACCAACTTTTTTTAGTCTCTGAAGTAGGAAAGACATTCAAGGTTACAATTTTGGTGTGGAATAACATACATTGATATTTCAGGCTTCACAGAATATCAAGTAAGTGTAGGATTGGTTTGGGGGCTGTTTTTCTACTCTAGTGCAATCTTTCTTTGGCAGAACAGTGGTTTGAACTTAGCCCCCACATATCACAGGCAATATTCTACCAACACAAACAAATATTGGCCTGCTGCAGTTAATACCACAAATACAGCTCTTAATTGGGCTGCTGATGAATCTGTTCAGTTAAGAAGGAAGACATGCTCTAGACATAGTTTAAAAAAGCAATTTCTCAGGGTAGCAGACTTCTATAGAGACAGAGAAATAACACAGGCCCCAGTGCCCTTCCACCTGTACCTCTGTGAGTGGCAGGATGGCTGCAGCTGCCACCTGAGAAGCAGCAACCAAATTTACGATCCAATCATGCTCCTCTTAACCAGGACCAGGTTTACCCATCTTACAGACACAGTGACTGTTCTTACCCCTTGCTTCTGGATAAATAAAACTTATTTTCCGCCTAATCTACCTAGAATCCCTGAGCTGGCTTTGCCACCAGCTCAGTTCTTACCATTTCAAAACTATTATGAATAAATAGATGGGCATACAACCCAGCCTGCAGCCTGAATAGCAATTTGCCTTTCTTTTTTTAGAACCAAATACCAAAGAAATTTTTTCTCTGCCTGTTTGTACCATATCCTGGCTTCTAATACACAAAGCAATTCACTGGAAATAGAACTCATCTCTTTTTTTAAGTACTTTCATTCTTTACATTAATCAGAAGTTAATCAGAGTAAGTGGGAGTCCCACATTCCCAGAATAACCCCAGAAAGCTTTCAGGAAGCAGGAGTCACACTGGTACTTTTCTGCAAAATGTTTCCATGACAAGTGAACAGTTCCTTCTTCTAAGTCTTTTTTAATTGTTTCTGAGGTCATCTTGGGCAGCCAGCACTATGTGAGAGAAGAATGAGAAGCTCAAAATCATCATCATAATACAAAAATAGGCTAATTTTCACATTATGTAACTACATAGGAAAGGAAGGAAATGAAGATAGCATTGGATTAAATTAATGCAGTTGCAGATCACTGTAGTCAGAGTAATCATCTTGTGTATGATTTAAAAAGAAGAGGGTGTTTTATTTTTTAATGGACCCAGCTGCAAGCAATTGTGAAGGAACTAAATAGTCTAAGAAAGAAGCAAATGTTGTTTGTTTCTTTCTTTCTGGGGGGAAATTAAATAAATAAATGACTCAGAATTTAAAACAATCAGACTCCACAAACAGAGCATTTGATAGGTCATCACAAACCAAAAGACCAGTTCTCCATTAAATTTCTGAAAGATGTTGTACAGAAAGATTAACTTCAACATCCCCCAAGTCACTGGGAAAAGAAATCTTCTTTCAGACTAGAGGTTTTATCTGCCTGCTGGGATTTACCTTCTTGGGCAACCCGTGTTTCTCTACTTTCGGTATTTCCTCACTAGGCTATCCCTAGTGACTATCACTCCTTCACTTTCAACTGCTGTAGAAGTTAATCTCGATGATTCTCAGATAAACCTTCCAGTTTATTAATAAAAGCACTCCTAACCTTTAAAAAAAGACCAAATTGTAATCAGTTAGAAACCAAAAGCAGCAGCCACCAAGATCCAAAATTTAGGAACAAAAGCAGGTCCTGGTCAAATTTGCAAGTCAGTAAAGAGCTGAAATAGACTGCTTGTCTAACAGGGATCCCTGGCTGTTCAGGCAACTGGTCTCTGGTATCTCATTTTCTCACACTGAAGTCTCCTTGTGAATCCACACCAGGGAATTATCTCCCACCTTGCCTGTAATGTACCCAGCCTTTCACAATGCACTGGCATAGAAGCAGTGGGGGAAGGTGAGAGAGGAAATTAATTGAGTTGATTAATTTTTCCCAAAAGCTATAGAAAATTACTCCTTTTACCCCTCCAACTGAAACAATTTCAACCTGCATGGTGTGATTTACTGCATCAACCCATCCTTAAGGACTACAGTTATCAAGTTGTCCTTTAGTGACATGTAATTGTCACCTTTCCTCCATTGCCTTGCAATACAGGAAGGACTGCCTAAAGCCATAAATGCTGGAGAGGGTTTAAGGCTATGAAACAAATCCTGGGGCAGCACTAGCAGTCTAACTCTCAGATAAACAATTAAGTGTCTCTCTTCTCCCCTCAACAAATTGGTCACCTCTGAACATTTCTTGGTTGCCCCTTGCTGTCCTTGTGGCAAGGCAATGATGTGATTTTCATAGTGAGCAATGCCACTGTTGGTAGCAGGACCGCTCAACTGCTTGTGCACTCTTTGCAGACCTGGGCTTCTCGACTTGGCCAAATTCCCACAGGATAGAGCTGTCACACACTGAAGAAGCACATTTTACTTTCTAAAGTGCAAAATCAGACAGAATGGGAGAAAAAGGAATTATAATGACACATTAATTTCCTATCAGAAAAGACAGATTATAAAGGGTAATGTTTCTTGGACTTCTCTGAATACATCACTTGGTAGCAGTCTGAATGTAAAATGACATGAGAAAATACAAATTATTACAGAGAGTGGTGGTGTTTGGCCTGCTTGTTCAATGCATTCACTTTTTTGTTTGTTTTGTTTTTAGTTTAAGGGGAGAAATTAAATTGATTGCCTTGGATATTATTAGTTTTACTCTGAAATTTGAAAATCGTGTTTGTCAAAAAATAATCTGGAATTTGTAAATATTAGACTGCTTGTTCAGAGTACTTGTGACTTCTCCAAACTATTCTGCACATATGAGCTCTTCTTAGAAGGAAGTATAGAAATGTGTTGTTGATTCTTAGCACTGCTAACAGTGTAAATGTCACCCTGCAATACCACTTATCACTAGAGATATAATTTCTCTTTCCCATATCAGTAATAATTCATCTAAACAAATAAGCCATGCATCTGTTGGGCATGACCATGTTGAAACTAAATGTAGAGAAAACCATATGTTATTCAACTGGAATATGTTATGCATAACACTAGTCTTCACAAACATGTTCTATCCAGTGGGTAAATCAGCTTTTCTCAAAAGGATACTTTATGGATAACTGTGAATTTTCAATAGGTTGTTCTCCTATATTGCTGAGATAAAGAGCATGAATTTTATTGTACCAAATTCAGCATCCAAATAAGACAAATAGAATAAGACCAGAGTATTTGCAAGTGATTTATTCCATGAATTGCAGCCGTGAACTGTCAAGTACTGGAATGTTGTTTTTCTTTCACCTGTTGGAAATATTCTGATGTTTTAAAAATCAGTCTTAATTACTCTTAGTTTACCATCTATTCAGGATTAGTTGACTGCAAATGAACTAAAGTAGAATGAATTTTATTGGACTATGGCTAATTTTTCATATTTATGTAACCCTTTGACCTTGAGTTTACTTATGGGGTTTTTTTTTGTTTGTTTGTTGTTTTTTTTTTTGTTACCTGGACTTAAAATCTTTCATTTGGACAAACATTCCTACCAATAAATCATTCACTAGAATGATCAGATAAAGTATACATGAAATGTGCATTTACATAATTGAAATGAGTTAATTTAAGAGCTCAAATTAGTATTTGTAGACAGTTTTCTGAAGCATTTATTCAGCACTACCGAAAACAGCATAATTATTGAATTTTTTAAAAAGAACCTGGTAAATGTAGGGCTGACAGCACTCTGGAGGAAAATTATACAAGGTATTACTGAGAAGGAAAAACATTTCATGCAAAAAACCAAACCCACCAAACAATTCTTTGCAAATCCCACACTGAAAATGTTCTTACTTGTCTGGGCAAACACAAACTAGTGTTGTTAAAAGGAGAGTTTAAAATCGGAAGGAAAAATGCATAGTAGAATCATCACAAATGCCAGTAATGCAAAATGGGGAGATTGAAGATTCTTTGATAGAATTGTGAATTACCAGGGTGTGTCCCAAAGCAGATTTATACAGTCATTGGTTCTTTATAACCTACAGCAACACTGATTTCACACTCAACTTGTTTGCTCTTGTTCCTGGGGGTGGGGGGAGGAGGGAAGAATGTTTAGTATATTTATATTATATAAATTTTCACCCTGCATTAGTGATATTCCTCACTTAAAAAAAAAAAAAATCGAAATTAGTTATTTGGTGGAGCTTCAAAGCCTTTTGCAGGCATTAACTAGTTAAACTTCACAACACTTCTCTGAGGCAGAAAATTAAGTTTTAAAATTTCCAATTGTTGAATAAGGAAATTTAGGGACAAAGGTTAAGTGATTTACTGAGGCCACAGGAAAAAGTATAAGCAGTGGAATAAGAACTTGTTCCAGCCCATTCCTGTGGCTGGTAACATACCAGAGCACAGGACAATTTAAAATTTCACACACTTTATCCATAGTATACCTTTTTGCTCCTTCCCCTTTCTACCCAGATAAAAAACATTTTCAGCCAAGCATTATTCCATCAAAAGTAATGGTATTTCTATTCCGTCTTCTTGTTTCTTCAAACTAACTGATTTTTTTACTCTTGTTTAAAAGGCTTCATTATCTTACAGACAAGTTAGTCTTCCTCTCAGGAATAAAAAGTGCTTGTGGATACTGAAAACATGACCACCGCCAAAGTGTCCAAGAACCACACTCACAGAGACCACAGATGATGGCTCCACACCTTTGCTGGAGCCTTTGGAATAATGCAAATTGAGTTGTAAGTCAAACCAAGTAGCTTTTTTCAAAGCTAAAATGTCATCTCATTGAAAACAGTTACTGAAATAAAATTAATTTAGCAATATATTTCCAAATATTTTAGACTGGAAATTTTGAAATCAGATAAAATTTCTGTTTTCTGACTTAAATGTTTTCTTATGGATTAAAAAAAAAAATACATTAAATAAAAAAATTCCCTGCTCTTTATTCTTATTATCTTTGTTATCATTGCAATAAATAGGATATGTTGTGGATTTATCCGTTACTCTTATCTCCATCCCCCCCAAGCCCCCAATCCTTTTATGTGTCCCTGTGTTCAATTTTCAAACCTTATTTGACTTTGAAAGGCAGAAGAGAAAAGTGAAATAGTGTGAATAAACTACCACACATCCTGAAGTATTGAGAAAATGGGAAAAAAAGAACAAAGGTGGAGGGAAGATGAAAAGCTGATGCTTCATAAATTAAAGGTTTTATAGTAAGGTGACACAGAATAAAAATTTTCCCTGCAAGTCCATTTGAAATGAGTATTTTTAAATTGTTTGGGGGTGGAGGGGAGGGAAGCAGGTGGGGTCTATATTTAAAATTCCCCTTTAAACTGTCTTGAATGGTAAAGGTGAAGAGTATTTTGGGAAGCCTTCTCCACAAAGAAACCTGAGATTTTAGGTGAATGGGGCAAACTAAACAACACCTTTAAGGGCATTTTTATTACATTCACTAAAACTAACTTTCATTTTTCTGCATTCAGGTAACTTTGTTTATGTAGGGCACATCAAGAAAGAGCAGTTGTCAAGAAGTTAATTGCCCTATAGTCTTTATATAAACTTGCTCTAACAAGCCAAGCTTACTTGAAAAGCTTCCCTCCCCTTTCTGCAAGTGTCTTTCAAATGCACAGTTTGTGTAAGCAGTGTGTTTTGTCAGATGGCTCAGAAATAGCCTTTCCTGAGACAGACCCTTACTCCTCAGCTGGATGCACCCTGCACCAGGACACCTGAAGCCTTCATTGAGGCAGTGCTGTGGGATAAGCACAGCAAACACAGGACTGGAGTGAGAGGAGCTTGCAGCAGACATCCCCAGAACCCCTAAGAACAGCAGCTGGGCTTGCACATATTTCAGTAGTGGTCAGGGTTGCCCTCATGCAGGCAGAGACTCATTGGGGCCTGCCTGCTCTGAGAATCTCTCATAGGATGCATAGCCCCTCAGTTGTTTCTCTCATAGTTTCCAAGATATAGTGGAAACCACTTACAGCATATCTTGTTTGTACTGGATACATGTGGATCTATCAGCAGCCAAACAGATTAAAAAAAAAAAAAAAAAAANTTCCTCATTATTTCAGTTAAATTACAAAGTTAATTTCTTGAATACCTTATCATAGCAACATGACAAATGGGATATGATGATTTTGGTACTTGATGGAGCTTCCCATGTTATTCCCAATAATATATTTTAAATAATAGCTAATTCTTTTTTAAAATTGATTCATTTCAATAATACCACCAACAGAACAATCACCTGAAGCCCACATGAAGTACTTGCATTAGCATGTGCTCATTAGAACGTGTTGGCTAAATCCAAAGATTTAGCTTTAAAAGGCATGCGGAACGTGTGCCAGAAAAACGCAGCAAGCCATCTGTACTTTGCTTCGATCTGATACAATTAAATGGACCTTTGTGTGACCTCCCTAACCTATCCAAAACTCCCATTGGCTTTCAAGATTGACAGTAATGCCAGCGAGAAGCTTATGAAACAGGGCAAATCTGCTAAGGCATGTAAACCCCTTTTTCAATAATGCCTCAAGCATTTAGGCACAGATCTTGGAAGATATCTTAGTGGTAATAAACTTCCTAAAGACCACATCTTCAATGCCGAAGTTTTCCAGTCTTTGACATAACCTACCCAGCCAGGGGTCTTAAGAGTCTAAATTATAAACAGGCCTAAGGTGCTTTGAGATGCACAGACAGAGTGTGTCCTACACATTTAAACATGTACATCCTTGACACATCCCAAAAGCATGCCAAAATCCTGACTCGGGACTCTACTGAGTAGAGTTTCTAACTCACAGAAAATGGACAGTGATTGCAGAAGTAAGGCTGTGTTTTGTTTTGTTGGACTGCAAGTTCTTTTTGTTTCTTTGTTTTTCATAATGCTTCAGATTATGGCCTTCCATTGAGCTGCTTTGTGTCATTAGAGGCAAAAAGCCAGTCTAACTCAGTATTGGGGAATTATCCCAAGGCACCACAGAGTTAGTGTGGTCACTCAGGAGCAGTGACTATCCTGTAATTGAAGGTCTTTAAGAAAAGCCTTATATGGTTTTGACCTGCCATGAATGCATCTCAAGGGCAGGGTTATTACGCTTTAACTAAACATTTCACTTATGAGTGCCTCTGCTGTTATCTAAGTTGTTGGTACCCTGTTGAGAAGTGAACCCAAGGGAGTGTAGTATGAAAAGAACAACGCAAGAATATGGAAATAATGGTGGGAGGTAGAAAGAATATTAAAACAGAACAGAGAAATTGAATGGCAAGAGATGAAGAGGAATGAAATATGCCTTGCAAGGGGCACGTCACACAAGGCATGAAGAGGGAGGTTATTTTGGAAAATGCATCAAACCCACCTCCATTTTTATTTACAAGCTGATTCAGCAGTGCCTGTCATTCAAATCATGTCTCAACAGCAAAGGAATTGTTGTGAGAAGCAAATCATAAAACCAACAGGTGCAGAGAACATGCTGCTGCTGCTATGCTTGAAAAAAAAAATAAATTACAGGTCTCACATTTAACATCAACTACAAAAAGTTGAGGTGGAAGAAACTGCTATAAGAATGTGAGCCAGCAAGCTCCTATCCATACAATGGTTTGGTGGTGGGTTGTTTTTTTTTTTTTTTGTCTGTTTTTTTTTTTGGT
>WEIU01023141.1:127685-141529 GCA_013389925.1 Aegithalos caudatus
AAAAAAAAAAAAAAAAAAAAAAAAAAAAAAAAAAAAAACAAAAAACAAACAAACAAAAAAAAAAAATCTGGAAATAAACTCTTTTTATTTGTCTCAGAAAATGCAGGGAGAGTTTATATCACTTTGAAAAAAAAGGCATAATTTGTATTGGTTACAAGAGGGAATACTGTGTTCAGTATTGAGATTTGTTATATTTTTTCCTAGAGAAGTGCACTTGGATTATCAGCAGATTTGCAAAAATTGCAAGTGAAATTTAGTGGAAATGGCTACCTATTAAGCTCATAAAACATGGTGTGTACATCAACTGTATGTTTGTTTTAAATATTATGATACACAAGTGTAATGCTACAATTTTTGGGGGGTTTTTTTGAATGTAGAATTTTCAGAGATATTTCTAAAGGTGCTGTGTATACCCTTGTCACTGAAGTGTTATATCCTCTTAAACTCATGCAGTGGAATAGCACTTTTTGTTAGTAAAATTCGTAAACTTGCACTCTGTGATTTCCAGTGCCAACAATCCTGCTAAGAAAGTAGCCTTATCTGAACATTAAATCATTACAAACAGATTGCAAATATTAACGTATTTGTAATCTACATCCAAGTAATTTGATTTGAAAAGAGAAGGACTTGCAGAAGGAAACTTTTCCCAGGTGCCAATGTGCTTTAACTAGATGTTAGTAAGTAACATTGTAAATATTACAATTACACACATTCAAAGGTAGTCAAATAGCCTTTCCCTTTAACCCTCTGCCAAGTTTAATTCTTCGTAAAATTACAGAGTGGCTGTTCTTCAGACATTGAAGTGATCTGCCACATAGATACCAATATGCAGTTAGTAACAACAGCACCATGCAGATCCATGGCAAACCTGCTCAAAATTAGGTTTTATGTTTATGACTTTCTAAGATCAAGAGCTACCTCTTCCTCCTGTCTACTGTCTTTCCCTTCTCATACCTGCTGCATTCAGATCACTTTTACAATAATGATGTTCTCATTGTGAGCATGTGCTTGAGACCTTACTTATACCTTATAGGCTAATGATTGGCTTTACCCTGCCGAACATGAAGGTGTCAGTAGGTATTAATAATACTGTGAAAGAGATAACAGTATTTCCATAAATTGACCTTCTTGATGATGACTTCACCCCATTTTCTTCAGTTCAGTTTAATGACTTGAAGAGTGTTCAGTGATGAAACCATTCCCAAGCATAAATTATTCACTACAGGAAAAAAGTAGTAGTTCCATTTTGCAATTTTCCATCAGTGGCTGAACCTCTGCAGGTGAATTGTCTGCAGAGGCAGAACAATTCTTCTGACCCTTGCAAACTTATTTGCACCCTTTTTAAAAACAAGGTAGCAATAAAAAACTGAATAAAGAGAAGAAATATTTTCTTCAAAATAAATGTTGATCCATCCATTTGTGCTCTTAGAAATGTGTATATATATATACACATATACATATGCATATTCATATGCATATTACATGTAGCATGTAGAAGAAAAAAAAAGTCTTTTAAAATACATTTACTCTAGGTTATTAACAAGGAACTTCATTTAAAAGATACAAATAGGAAAGATCAAAGAGCTGGACTAGAATCAACATGACCATAAATATTTTAAATGCTTGACATTACATACCAGACACAAATAAATAGAGAAGCAAATTATAGCTAGTATTTCTAAAGATAAAATTATTTACCATCTGCATGCTAATA
This sequence comes from Aegithalos caudatus, assembly GCA_013389925.1. Classification (NCBI taxonomy): domain Eukaryota; kingdom Metazoa; phylum Chordata; class Aves; order Passeriformes; family Aegithalidae; genus Aegithalos; species Aegithalos caudatus. Next base: position 129,400 of record WEIU01023141.1, read on the forward strand.
TTTGCATATTCAGTACTAGCTTTTTAGCTACATTTCTGAAATGATGATTTTCCTATTATCTCTCTATTGCTTATTATATCACACTGCCGCATTCACCTGGAATTCGATGCAGAGAAAAAATCTCTGCCTTTTTGCAGCGAGAGTTTTTCTAGGTGGGATGTACAGTATCTGCTGTCCTTCCCTGGTGTTTTTCCTGATCTATTTCCTTGACATCTTGCATCTGCTGGAGGTGGTGGGGTGGAGGCAGCCTGCTGCTGGACTGCAGTGTCTGCTACTCTCTGAGAGAAATGTGCTCAGAGACGAGTCATAAATTCTCAGCCAGATCATAAGAATGGGCACCATACAGGGAAGCCCATTTGGAGCTCCAGAATGCCTGCTTTCTGATTTATATATATATTTTTAATACACATTGTGGCCCTAACGGACTGAAAGTGTGAACTTTTAGGGTAGAAGGTCTATTTAAGCTTATACACTGTCATGAATGGAAACTACTTTTAAATTTATGCTGTACATAAAGTCAGAGAGCAGAGATTTTGTTCCATCAGCACCATTTGATCATATGATAATAGGCCTGTAGAGGATGGAAATTCTGCAGAGATTTTTGTAAATTACTTTCCCACTTAGGCACATTAAAACACCAAAACATTTCCTTTCCTTTTACAATATATCCTTTCAAAGATATCCCTTTCCCTGATGCTATTGGGACAATAATTTTTAAGCCACAAGTCATAAGGTAGGATATGAGGAAATAAAAGGAAAGCTGTTGTATATATGCATCATAATCTTCTGATATTCAAGGGAATATAATCTTATATTAGGAACTACCTGGCTGTTCCAAGAGGTCCCAAATTATGAAGATCTAAATCAAACCTGGTAGACCATCATATTTTAGGAATTTGATGGATTTTCTCTTGCCTTTTACCCTTATTACTGTGTAACGGCACAGAAGTTGTAATTCCTGAAAAGTCCCAGAATGGTAAATGCTGTTCAGATCTGGGCACTTGCTGGTTTCTCCGCTTTGAAAGGTAATTGAATGGGAACAAGTACAAGTGCAATTGAATATGTAGGCTAGAGGCACTAAGTTGCAGCCTCAAAGAGGTCATGCAGAAATGAATTTTTAAAAAGGACTATAAAATTGCATCTAAGATAGATGGGGTGCAAAAGCAATATTTAAATGAAATTGTTATGGATATAAGTCACTTGCCAGGCATTCTAACTATTTCCAACATAAAATATGTTTTCACTTCATATATAAAACATTGTTATTATTCACATCCTGTGTCACGTTAACATATTAAAACTTAAATGTTTAATGCATATATTAAAATTTTGTGTCATCATTAACACCGCTGATGAATACCCTTTAACAAAAATAATGGAAAAGATATGTCAAGGCAGATAATTTTTACAATTAGAATAAAAATATGTAACTTAAAGTGTGATAAGATAGAACCGCTTAATTCAAAGTTTCACAGTCCCCTCTCCTTGCTCATGGGAATCCAACTGCCATTTGTTTTCCTATTAAATGACATTTCAAATACTTTATTATAAACATAAATCATATCTCCTTTTGAGAAAGCAAATGACAAACTAAATTTGAGGTCTGACTTGCATTTCTATGCTCTACCCAGGACTAAATACATGAGCAGTCGCTGTATAGATTGTATTTGATGGATAAACAAAGAGAGGCAGTAGGTTATGGAAAACATGTCACTTGGAACTGACATCTGCCCTCATAATTTGTGAGTGTCTTACCCTGCCGTGTCACCTCCGCAGACATCAGCTCTCCATCCTGGTTCACAGCATCCAGGGGAAGAGATTTACTCTTTTTTAAAGTCAAGCTGCCTCCTGTAAAATGCATACCTTTCCCTAATGGGGGATGTTCTCTTCTGTGTGGTCAGGTAGCCAAGAGAAATGCCCTCAGTACTGGGGATGAGGTGTGCAGAACAACTCGCGGTTACAGGGGAGGAGGAGACTGTCAGCAGGGGGATGGGATCAGAGGAAGTGTGGTCAAGCTGCCCTTTGTGGGGATTACAGAGTGTGGGTGAGACTACTCCAGACAGCAAGGTGCCACCAGCATGGTCCCAGCTTCATGGTCACTGGGTGTGTTTAAATGGAACCTTCCAGAGAAATTTTTTTCCATCAGCAGTGATTTCCTTCCCTGACATGCAGGAGGTGTTGGTGCTGGCAATCCATCAACACTTCTCCTGTAGACCCTCATAGAGCACGCACGGGCGCCACCGAGGCGAAACATGTGGTTGACCAGCAGGGTGAAACATCTGGGCTAGATATTTTCATGTAGAGACATGGTTAGGTTTGTGTGTACCAAATCCAGAGATATCCTTGGACCCCACTGAATTCCCCTGAATTAATGAAACAAGGGCTCACTAATTAAGGCTTTAGAAGTAGAGAAAGGAAATCAATTATCTCAATAAAATTGCTGAAAACTACAAGGTGCAACATAGTAAAGTGGAAATCCCTAGCATTTGCATCACATCATTTCTAGCTTTTACAGTTTTATTACTATTACTACTACTAATACTACTAGTATTATTATTTTTATAAACAACAGGTATTTGGTTATTTTTTCCTTACAAACACATTCTTACAGTCAAGTGTTTAAAAGATTATCTCAACTTTCATTTGAATATGATGCACTTATTAATGATACAGCTGTAGACAAAATTTTAGGGATTTGACTCTTGAGAGTCCACAATATAAAAGACAAGCAAATAAAACTTCAAGATTTTTTTTTTTTTTTCCTTTGACACACTACTCGGGTTGTAATTGACTTCAGTATTCTGTGACCCGACTCAAGATTCCTGAAAGCTGGACATTGACAATATCAATGCTCTTGTTCTGCAAGACATATTGTCAGCACATATTTGGAATGGCCTCCATAATTCATTCAAGAGTTACACATTCAATGCAAATATATACTGAAAAAATCCTTTACCATGTCATTCATTTTAATCTGGGTGATATATATTTACAATGTGTAATGAAGAAACACAAGCTGCTCTCATATTATAATATGTTTTTGATTTTCACCTCTTATTGTGGGTGAGAAAATTAGTTTAGCCTGATTATTAGCCAAATTAATTGTAGTGGGGAAGAGAGTGTCCCACTAGAACACCAAGAATAAACTTAATTTCACTCTCTTTTTTTGTGATGCAAATTAGTAAATGAGTTTAGATATTTGCTTTTTACCTAGTATTTCTCTGTCTTCCACTATCACAAAATTATTTAGAAATAGTTGTTTAATGGAATCTTTTTCAGATAGACAGATTAGCCACATATTTTCAGAGAGAAAGAGCAAGAGGGTTTTGTGGAGCGTTAAAAATTCCTGTGCATAACTCTCACTTTTAAATGCTGATCTCTTAATATATTTTAATCTTTCTTCTGTCACTGGAAGACCTTTATCTATTGGATCTTTCTTAGAAAATTTAAGTCTTTGAATTTTTTTGTTTTGTTCTAGGTTTTAGGAGCATAAGAAATATTAAATTATTCCTTTTGTAGTTTGGCTTAAAAATAGTTTTTTTGAGTCAGCTAATGTGATACTGATATTCATGATATCTTAAAAAAAAATCTACAGGAAGAACTAATCATGAAATATTTAGGTTTTTCCTCATCTTTTCTAGAATCAGTTGACTTAATGCTAGTCAATCTGAATATTAAATAAAATAAAAAAAAAAATTCTAATGATCACAGGCTGAAAGAAGCTTTGAAGGAAGGTTGTTTCTGAAAGAATTCCATGACATAGAAAAGGATCCACCAATAGGCAAGAAAAGAGGAATATTCAATTCTAATCCCTAATGATAAAAAATACCAGGAAATTTTTAAAACATCCTGACATGTAGCAGAGCATATCAGATTTAGGTGAATCTGATAAATACAAAGAATGAGAATTATAAGAATTATAACTTTATTAACTGTTTAACATGTCATTTTCTGACACTGAAATCATTAAAGGAAAATAAACAAGGGCTACTTTCTAAAAAAAACAACAAACTTCTACATCTTTCATTATCCATTTTTAATCAGTTAGGCATAAATCAGTAGTCTTAAAAAACTAAATTTTCAAAAAATATATCCTTGGCCTTTAAAATACAAGGATTACAACTATAACAAATTCTCTGGAAATAAGTTAAATTGAAATTGTCTTTTTACCCTGTAATATGTCTAAAAAACCTCATCTGAAATATGATGTAAATGTCAAAAAAGGGAAAAAATACCTGAAAAGTTATGGCAGACCTGAAAAGTTAATAACATTCCTTTTAAAATAAATTCAGGAAATTTTACTATAACTTACATTTAAATAATATCTGATTTAGAAATTAAAAAAAAAAAAAAAACCAAAACCAAAACCAAAACTTTAATTAAAATGCTGAATTAAAAAAAAAAAAAAAAATCCAAGATCATGACAGAGCTTATAATCACAACATCATTATCATGAATGTGGGGGGGGAACATATCAGAAAAAAAACAACCTGTTAACACAATTTCCTGTACTCATGCTTATTTTGGAAAAAGAAGCCCCTGTCATTTGAAATATTGTAGGTGTACATCAGGGATTACGGAATAAAAGTGCATATGTGTGAAGGTGTAGTGCAATTTCAACTTCATAATGTTTTTTCCTGAAATGTTAGTAGAGTGGCTTTAAGAAGAAATTGGGCAACATTTGACTATAAATATTTTTCTGGAGCATTTTTATACTGTAGCAAATAATATTCTAAAAAGCTTTTCAAAGGATAAGAAGGGAGATACAATCACCATATTTATTGAATTTGGTTATGCATTCCCTTATAGATTATCTTGGAAAATCCCAGTGTACATGATAATACAAATCAAAAGAGCTGCTGTTTTATCCATGTGACTACAAACAGAGACCTACTGCAGTCAGTGCTGACTACCAGAGTTGTCAGATTAACACACCGGCGCAATTGAGCAAGGGAGGTGATTTCTTCTTCTCAGCGTGCCACTTTGTTTCACAAATCACTGCTCTGTATCTGTTTTCTGCTGTTGAATCTAAAACCTGCCTTCTGTATTCCTCTGTATATATCTTTGTGGAACCAGAAACACATATATCATCATTTTACAAATCTCAGCTTCTTAAATACAGCCGTGCATACCTGGCCTGATGACAGCAGCCCTGAGCACCTGGCAGCTCCCACTGCTGCCAGCAGCAGCAGCTGAATTCTCGACACAGCTTTGGAGTCAGCTCGGGTACCAACATGGGCACAACACAGGCAATTTGGGCAGACAGGACACCATGATCTGGTGGTGACACCACTAGCACAAAATGTCCTGGATTACCTGAAATAAGACTTAAGCGTTCTTACTTTCTAAAACAGGACAGTTCCACACAGGGCACTGGAAATTATCTATGCCCCTTCAATCTCCTGAAACATGCCTTGGAATTGCTCAGGGTGATATTGGCTGGTGGTGCTAGCAAATCCAAAGCAATGGAAGATCCCAGACTAACAATTCAATAGCTCAGAGGGTCAGTGTCCAATCCTAAGGAATATTCCCTGGCAGGTTTCAGTACAGCAGCATAGTCTGGCTGCAGAAACCAGATTTACTTTCCTATCAATAAAGTATTATAGACAAATCTTTTCTTCAGCAGCCACAGGACAGTAAAAAGAGAGAAAAGCATTCAGATAAAATGAAAACTGTTTCAGTGTTTAATGGTAAGAGACACTCAGAGTATCATGAATATTTTTTCCAGACACAGTATATTTCACTCACACTTTAGATAGTGTTTCTGCGGCAAATCTCAAACCAAACTTCACAGTTTAGTCTCAGAATACATGAATGTTTAATTAGAAGCTGCCACTTATAAACAAGTTTGGGTTTATTTCTATATGAATATTTAGTCAGTTAATGCACTGGAAATAAGCATTTACTGATGGAAAGGTAACACATAGTTTTAAATGCCATTAAAATAGAAAGTAAGGGAGGGAAACACACAGCAGTGTTTCTAATGAGATGAAAAACAGGATGCATAGTGATTTCAACTAGCCACCAGGTATCAAGGTCGACAGGCTGAGTTGCTCTAAATACACATAAACATGAATGGGGAAAAGCCTTTTCACACTCCTGGAGCTTTCTTTACCAGTCTTCTCACATAGGCTTGGTGTGACTGTTGTTGTGAGATGCTGAGGTCAAATGTTCTGTTTCAGAGTTCAGGTTGTTTTCCGCCTTTCCTGAAGACAAGACACGGTCTGTTATTTCCTGTGGGGCACGTGTCAAGCCCATCTCAGTGGGGCTGGCTCTCCTTTCTAGAAGGCTTTCCCAGGGAAAGGTAGGCTGACCACCCTCATGATGATAGCTGCCACTTCCACCACTTGCAGTGAGGAAATCCAGCTTGACTCAGGAAGGGGCCCCCCTCCTGATTTCCACAGACAGGGATTGCAGTAGTAAGCAATAAATGAATGGGGGAAGCAGAAGACATTCTGGAGTGCCAAGGGGGAAGTACTTTGAGAGTGGTTGAAGAGGGCTGAAGGGATGAGTCTGAAGGGACTGTGAGAGAAGGGTGCATGAACATGAAACATGGGGGAAGGGTGTCAGAAAACAGCACCTTGTAAGTGTAGGCTACGAGAGAGTGTGGGGTCTCTAGGCAGAATATAAGATGCAATCTATACATAGAAAATTATTGCAGTGCTAAGCCTCTATAAATAATTGCACTGCAAAACCTCTGATGAACATGAGGTCCTAATGTATATCAGTTACTAATATGTACATATATATGTATTCATTCTTGTAAAATATACTTAATCATTGCAATATCAGTAGGTAATACATATACACTATATAATACATATCTATTTATATATATATATATAAATTTATTTTCAGGGTTTCAGCAGTACAGTAGAGCTGATACGTGCTTCCAACATTACACAATGAACAAGCAGAAGAGAAATTTCACTCTTTTAAAGAGTCAGAATATAAAAACAATTTTAAAAAATGGAGCAACAGTGAGATTAAGGAAGTATGTCTGTCTCTAAAACAAATGGAAATTGAAGGCAGTCCTGAGGAACTTGCACATTAATAAGAAAAGAAGACACCACTAGCTTAAAAAAGTTACCCAGTCTGGGTCAGTGGTTTCACCCTCCAGTACAACTGCATAGGATGTTAGCAGCTTTTTCACATGCAGGAGTGTGAATTGTCCAGACACCTCAAAATGTAAAATGCAATACAGTGTTGTAACTATTTTCCTTGTGTAAGCATTTTAAGCATAAGAATTTTATCCTGTTGTCTACCTGTGTACAGGGATATAACCACATATGACATACAAACACATATAACAGCTAGCTTAATGCCTGCTGAGCTTAAATACACACACATTTACAAGGTATTTATTGAGGGAGCTACTGCCTCTTAATCTCCTTTTGCCTTTCAATAAAATCAGCCTTTCTGAAGAAGGTAATTATGTAGAGCCTCTCTGTATCTCATAACTCTCACCCATCTTACTCCAACTAAAAACTGGAACACAACTTGCTTTTAGATTGCTCTGTCCAGGAAGACCTGAAGAATGTTCCCGCACCCAACATCATTTCAATTCATCTTTATTTTACTTTGCTAGAAGTGCGTCTTTGTAACTGGCGGTGCTGGGTGAAGTGCCCAGCTGTGACATGAGACGTCGGGTTCTGTCAGTCACATCAACTGATGTGATGTGACGGAGCCTAACGTGATGGGACCAATGCCCTGCTGCATGTCAACCGCGTCACTGCGGTATTCAGGGTCTGGTTTCTCTGAGAAGAAATGCAGCGAAGGAAGCCGGGCTTCCCACGGCTGATGAAGCTAAATGATTTTGTAAATGAAAATGCAATAAGGTGTTTGCTGCATATGCAGGCACAAGTAGCGTATTTGGTTTTTGTTGTTGTTGTTGTGTTTTTTGTTTTTTGTTTTTTTTTTTTTTTTCTATTTGTTTGCTGTGGCAAACAAATGATATCCAGCTGTGAATTCTGCATAAGTTTTCTGTCCATCCTGTAAAACTCTGAGTAGGGTCTGTCTGAAGGCAGGACAGGAGTGCTGCCTCTTGGAGCGCTGCTCCGCTCTGGAAAAATGCTGCTTATGGAAGACTCATCCACTGCTCCCTGACGGGTGCCACAGTGCAAATTTGAAGGTCTCCTGCAGCCCCTCCATGTTCAAAGGCAACAGCCACTACTCTTGCTAGCAGCTTTTTCAGATCAATCCTACCTTATGCCCCTGATCCTCAGCAACAAAACATCTCGGCGCAGCTTGTCCTAGTGGCAGTTCCTTTCAGAATGCAAACTAGTCTCTGAAAAAGCACCATAAAGTTTACTCAGATCTTAAAAATGCTTTCAGAATACTTCCAAGGAAGTAAACCCAGTAATTACCCATTAAGACATCACACTTAGCAGAAATATTGGCTTTTAAGGATTTGGCTTTCCCAACTCATTTTTTGGCAGTGACAGCCCTTGGATCTCTGTACCTTGTTCCTATTAGCAGTCCTTCCATATGAGACAGCCACAGGAGTTGGTGAAGCCCATAAAAGAAAGCAAATAAGTTCTGTCCTCATCATCTGCCAGTAATACCCTGTCAAACTAGATGGGTAATGAGAGTAAATTATCTCTTTCTCAAGTCAGATCCAGGTGAGAGTTCTAGCAAAAATTTTTTGTATCTTTTGGCTAAGTGTTCCACTCTGTGAAATGTTGACCATCTCAACATTGCATTATCACTAGTTTCACCGTAGTGATCTTAAACAATTGGTCTGGCACTAAGCAGCTATTCCATTTTAGCATTTATGATTCCATTTTCCATTTTAGGATAAAGCAAACTTTTCAAGAATTTTTCAAAATGGCTTTACAACGGCTTCTCCTTGATTGCAGAGAAATTACTGATCAGCTTTTTGCTCCTAACCCTTTCAGTTTCTGTACATAATGGCTACAGTAGAAATGCATCGCTGTTTATTATTCTCATCATGGAGCAGTCCAATAAATAGCATGCAGCAGTGGAAGCCCTTTGGGTTACATATAGACATGGATGAAACATCTTGTGTCAGAATCCACAGAAATGTGCAAGAGAGATGGTATATACCTTCTGGTACAATTTCTTAGGAACCTGTCAGCCATGTTGCTATTATACAAAAGCTTATTTAAAGAAAACCTAACAAACAAACCCCAACTCAATCAAACCCATCAATTTGTATGTAGCTAAAGAATCAGTTTATGCTCCCTCTCCATTTAAGAGTCTCTTGAGTATTGCATGTTCCATCACTGGTTTTATTTTACATTGGAAATTACTGTCTTAGAGAAAGATGGACTAAGCACATCAAAAGGAGAAAATAAGCCAAAAAGCTTTCTTTTAAGGAAAGCATCATTGGGATTTTTTGTTGTTAATACAAAATGTGTTGGTAGAAAACAGAAAAAGAGCTGGGTGGAGGAGCACAGAGAGAGAGAGACAGAGACAGAGAGAGAGACCAAACCTAAGAACTGAAGCTTAAAAAAGATTTGGAAAATATTCATTTCAATGAGCAGAATTCACAAAGATACAAAAAACATAGGAAGCTGTGTGTCTCAACAGTCCCAACACTGAGATGAGTGGCATAGGGGTAATCAAAAAGAACTCATACCAGATGCTGCTTCATGGAGCACATGAACAGCACCTTCCTCCACTGCCATACAAAGCTGCCAATTCACAGCATTGAGTCAAGCAGGTTTATAAAGCCCTTACTTTAAGCCAAGGTTTCTTGTCCTTAGAACTATAAATCAGTCTCTTGAATGTAGATGACTCTCTCATTCCTCATGATGGAAGATGAGCTGGCAGAAATATCATTCCTCCTGGGAAGTAAGTTCAAACACTTTCAAACTGAGTGCATGGCTCAGGTTTCCCTGTCATGTGCAAGTCCAACCTACTAATCAACTCCCATTTTCCAAAAGGCAGACTTTTGTTTTTGACTGCACCACACCCCTTTCCCCTCAGGCCTTCACACCATGTCTCTGACTGACAGTGACTGTGCACTGGGGTAATGACAGTGCTGCTGGGTGTCCTCCTACCTCCCCAGGCCCAGCACATCTGAGGTTCAGATGTAGGAATGGTAAGGCTGCAAAGCCCTGCAGGGCTTTGGCTCTGTGGTGCTCTGTCCAACTGAGATAAGGGCAGCCCTTGCATGCATGTGGTAACATCACTTCAAGGCTATAAATAAGCTTTGAGGTGTAAACAGAGGTTCCTGGATAGGCTCTCCTACCCTTAATAGTTAGGCAATGTAATTGTTATTTATTTTTTAATCGTTCCCTTTGATTTAATTGCCTATATGCTCCCTAGGGTGCATTTTAATTACCAAACTACTACTTTGGATCCTGGCTAAGTACTTCCATATAAAAGCGAGTCTTGAAATTCAGGAAAAAGTGAGTTCCTCATTGCTGGACAACAGCTGGCAGTGGCCCATAGTTTAAAATCCAGGATTTACAAGGTACAGGTGGAATTCTCTCACTCATGGCATAAATGGAGACGGCTGGTGGGGAGGAGGTTAAGAGGGTGACATCTACCTCTTTTCTTCCTTACCCATTAGTGTGCACAGATGGGTGTGGTGGCCATGTTCCAGCTCATGGGACAATCACGATGCAACGCGTCCCACCTGCATTTCCATAACGGCTGCTGGAGAGATGAAAGCTTGCAGGCAGGATTTTCCAGGAATGGGTTGTTGGCTGCCAGCATTGCTCCTCTGGGATTTGGGACTGGTAGGTGCTGACATCACACTCGGTGCTCTAGTGCTCCAGCACTGGATGGGGAGATGAAGAATGTCATCAGAGCATCATCAGTCTGACTCCAGAGGAGAAGGAAATATTTCTGTTGTAGACATGGCCTCTGACAGGGTGCAATGAAATCACCACCATCTGAGAAGGTTGGAAAAGCTTTAGGAGTTGTCCAGGAGCAAGGTCACTGGAGGGAGTGGATCTGCCTTGGCAAGCAGATGACTTGCATGATCCAATAGGGATTTGCCCCCTCCAGTATTTATGTCTCCATGATTATTGGTAAGGAATGAGGTAGAGGAAGATACAGCAGTTGATGGATTAGGATGCTACTTAATTTTCATTATGTGTCTCTTCAGATCGAAAATGAGACCTTTTAACCTTCTAGCAAACTCCCTGCTAGAACTTCCATTTTGGATTCTGTGAAAATGAGACTGTTTAGACACTTAAGGATGCTTCTTCACCCTTTGTGCAAGTGGCTGTTAAATGGTGCTGTTATGTTTATATCTAATAGTTAGGCACTTGGATTCTGCTTGTGCAAAGACAGCAGCAGTCCCAATGGGATAGGCAGCACTGCAGAGAGCAGAAAACATGCTTCTGTCAGGGTATCTTGACTAGTCTTTGTTCAGAGCAGGATAGCAATTATAAACATAGACTTAGGGGGAGTGTATGAAAATTAAAGGGTCAGTTATATTTGCAAGGGAAAAGAAGATTCTGTAGCTTGATTAGTCTTAAGGCTATCTCAGATAAAATTATTTTTTTCTTCTTTCTGTCTATTTCCAAGACACTTGACTCTTCATTACACACAGTGTAACAAACTCAGGTCTTGCTATGATACTCATTAATTATGTGTAGCTTTTCATTGCTTATTTCTGTTTGTGACTTCTTTAGTTTCAATCTCAAAGTATCATGTAATAATAGAATAAAACTTTATTCCCTCTTTCTGTGTGCATATAGGTCCCAAATGCTTGGAGGAGCAGCAGAAAATATTATTTTGACTGCGACTTTTAACAGGCACAAGAAAAAGTGACAGGAATTGTGTTTGAAATGTGGACATTGTACAAAAAATAATTACATCTCATGGCCTTTCCTGTTGGGGAAAAGAAATGCCATTATAAAAGTAGTTTCCATGGGGTGAGATTTTCAAAAGTGCCCAGCATACACCATTGGGTTTCTAGAAGGTGATTTCATAGTTGTGACATAGAAATAAGTGGCCAGATGTCCAAAGAGCTCTAAACACTAGATTTTGAGCATTTACAAAAATCTGGCCTGTATTTAAACACATAAATGGGAGCTATTTGGAAAAATCTCACCTCCATGCTGGGTGTTAAGCTGGCTTGAAAAATAAAAGTCTTGGTATGAGGTTGCTTTGGTGGGGGGGATTGTTTTTTGTTTGGGGTTTTTTTGGT
>WEIU01023141.1:141550-155832 GCA_013389925.1 Aegithalos caudatus
TTTTTTTTTTTTTTTTTTTTTTTTAAGAGAATTGGTCTTGCATGTCATTAAGTTGTTTTCTGGTTTTTTTGAGCTTTTCACTTCTAAACACATATTTCAGTTTGTCCACCCAAATATACCAGTTGCCTTTAAGCAATATTGATGTCCTTAAAACTAAGCACATCCTTTGTTGGGCTGGGGATTGAATTTATTTTTTTTAAATACTTCCCCATTTAACTGTGAAATGTACACTGTCTTTACCAACAGGCCACATGTGTGGAGGAGGTGTGACTGAATGGCGGCCACTCACAGTAAAGCAAAGCTTACCCCAGAGCCTGTGGTTGTGTAAATCTGCAAGTATCTTCACAAGAGGCTCTAAATATTGCAGTTGAGCCACAAATAAGCATGAGAAAGGTAAAGTATTGACAACATTTCTTCTGGAGCTGTGCAGCCAGAGTTGAGTAGGCTGGAAATGTGGTGGAGCAAGTCCAGAGAAAGGCAATGGAACTGGTGAAGGGTCTAGAGAGTAAATCCTATGAGGAGTAGCTGAGGGAGATGGGATTTAATCTGCAGAATATGAGACTCAGAAATGTCCTTATCACTCTCTACAACTACGTGAAAGGAGACTAGCCAGGTGGGGGTCAGACTCTTCTCCCAGGTGAGAAGTGACAGGACAAGAGGAAATGGCTTCAATCTGCACCTGGAGAAGTCCAAGCTGGACATCAGGAAGAATTTTTTCACTAAAAGGGTGGTTAAGCATGGACTGCCCAGGGAGTTGGTGGATTCACCAATCCCTGGAGGGGTTCAAGAAGCAGCTGAACGTGGCACTCAGTGATGTGGTCTAGTTTACAAGGTGGCCATTGATCAGAGGTTGGACTTAATGATCTTGGAGGCTTTTTCCAACCTTGATGATATTGTGATTCTGTGAAAGTGGGCCTATACCAAAAGAAACAGGATACCTGTGTCCCAAAAAAACCAAAAAATATTACTCAGGCTGTAAACTCTTTTCACAGAGCTGTTCCAAAGAACAGTGAAAATGGGTACCCTCCATTCCCTCTGAAGCCCAAGTGTTGGTTAGAGCATTGAAGGGTAAGGCAATATATCTTCTGTTTCTTTCAGAGGAATATATATCTACTTTAGGTATCAATTCAGCTTTGGAGAATAATTTAGTCATACTTGTAAATGGCATTCCAACAAAAAAGGTCATCAGATTTGACAGCATTGGATTGACTTATGGAAAACTAAGGCTGACTTTCTGGTGTAAAAAATGTTAACCCTTTTCCAGCAGCTACTGATGCCACGAAATTGCTACAAATTTACATGAAAGTAGGAGGAGATAGGAACACAGAACTGCCTACACAACATGCAGTTCTTTCAGAACATCTCAGCACAGCTTACTTTGAATATTGCATCCTATGTATAAGCCTAAAACTCTTATCAGCTATTGAAAAGGCATGGACAACTGCTTCTGTACAGGATTGAATGGATTGCAGGTCAGGTTGTCTCAAGGTTGGCTGATGGATGAGATAAACACCTCTCATCACTACGCTGGATCAATCCTTACTTAAGTGCTAGATTTATGACTGCTTCTCCCATCCATTTTCAGATTCTGTCATTGTTTCTGCTTTGGCTCAGGGCCCAAATTAAGTTGTTCTACTATAAGTCAATGTTTAGAGCCCCAGGTCCTGGAGTAGAAAGTGATTTCACAACCTTGGCTCTCAATTAAAAGGAAATACAATTTTTGTGAATCTGTGTTTGCCAGTGTATAGCACGTACTGCCTTGGCGTGTCCACTCCCTGTTCTCAGGGCTTTCAAAAAATGGGGAACTGCAACATATAACCTTGACTGGAATATTTTCTGGAGATGACATGACCTGATTCTTAATTTCTAATTCTTCTGATCCCAACTTTTGGGAACGGAAAGAATAAAGGGACAGGATAAGCTGTTCTGTCACAGGCATCCAATTTGCTTCACAGCTGAAACCACCACATCTCAGAGCCCCCATGATTTTTTTGGAAGCATTGCAGTGTTTTCCTTCCACAGGAAACCTGAAATTTCATGGGCTGTTGAGATTCCAATCCAGCAGGCAGCTACTGTCTTGAAATTCCACCCAGGCATGGGTGTGGCCAAGCTGTGACAAAGAGGTCAGCACTTTCCAACATCCCCGGGTCTGCCAAACTCAGAGCTAGGGAAACCCACAGGGAACAATTTTTCATCTTCTACATAAACTTCTTTTGGGAGCAGTTCTTTTCCAGAAGAAAGTTGCTAAGCATTTCCATACAACAGCTTCATTTTCTGTCCATCAGCAGCACTGTGCAGGCAGACTGCTGTGTCAGGCAGCTACCATGAACATGTGTCTTGGAGCTCCACCAAGCCTTTTTCCCATAGAGATATTGTTCAGTTCTGCTGGAGGTACTGAACAGCACAGTAGCTCTTGCCAAAACTCTTCCTTGTGCATTTATTGAGTGTACAAAATAGCTATTCCTCCAGCATTTCTCCACCCCTATTCACCTGCCTTATCTTTTTTTTCTTTTAGAAATATATTGCTACTAGGGAATTAAAAAGGCAAAAACTGTTGTTTAGCCAACCTGTAGAGAGAACGACATGAAATAGAAAGGATATGCAGAGCTAACCCAGCCCAGCACTGACAGCTGGACTAGTCATCATAAAGGTATTCAGCATGAAAGCCCTTCAGTAGAGGGGTTCACAAAACATCTATGCACACATTTTTAACCTTGTGTGCCCCAGAAGTTGTGTCCCTGCAGACCTTCTGTGGCCTGGTAAGAAAAACCTTGGGTGCAGCAGCAGGTGGTTTAATATTATTATTATTATTTGTATATCCACATCCAATTATCTTCTTCTGGTTAGGCAGGCAACCATGACTACAAACTCCCAGACAGAAGCAGAATCTTGCAACTCCAAGCAGGCATTTAAGTGGGACGAGCAGCCTTCTCTGCCTCTCTTACTCAAATTCTTGCACAAAACCTTTACTGAGGAAAAAGTGAACCACAATTTCAAGTTTTGACTTCAACAGAATTTCTAATTCCAGAATAAAGAAGTTCTGCTCTCATGCTATGAGCCTGGTAATCTTCACTGAGCAAAAGTCTTGATCCCTGAAAGGCCTGTGAATAGTATCACAGCTCAAAATTTCCATTGGGAAACACATTCACTGATAAAATAAAAATATCTTGAAAGACAATGATACAATATAGGCAATAATACAAAAAAAAAAGTATACTTAGCCCTCATCAACAAGAAGAAACTTGATAAAGTCAAATAATTACCTGAAATTACATTTACTTGAGATTTTAAACAGATATTTTAATTTATTTAAGATTTTTCTGGGATTTTAATCAGTGTCCCAATCTAAGCCGAAATAAAATTTCAAAAGATTTGTCTCTTGCATGGAATTCTCAAAACTAGGAATTAGTAATGGAAATAAAGTTTTTTATTCTGCTATGTGTCTGTGCAGCACTGAGGTCTGCTATAAACTAACAGAAATTAAGGACTTAAATACTGCCATAGAGGAGGGGGACTCACTCCCTTCTTCCATAATGTAATCTGCCATTGACTTGAAGAGTATCTTTAAAGGATTGAATATATAAATAATGATCATATAATACACTTAATAAGCAGTCACTTGCTGAGTGCTGTCTATACAATTACTTCTAGTTGAAATGCTGGTCCTGAATATTTGAATTCCCTCTTTTGCCTTTCACCTCCTTTTTCTCTGCCAAGTTGCAATTTCCATACTGGGTTATATCAACAGTGGTGGGAATAATGCTTCTAACTGCATCTCCACTTCTATTAAAAACAAACATTTCCACATAAATCTGCTAATGTAAGGCATGGTATTACTTACATTTTTTTTTCCTGTTAATGATGAAAACAAATGAGTAAGATTTATCTCTTTGACAAGTCATGTGGGTGTGAATCTTTAATTAGCATATAACAGGTTTAGACTTCAAGTCCCTATAGGCGTGGGAATCACTTAAGGAAGAAAATCCCACTTGGTAAATCTTTGGCTTAGGAAGCCAAGAATGTTATTTTAAGAGATACCTGTAAAGATGAAGATTGCAATCTTAGTGCATGTCAAGGTAAAAAAGCAAGCTATTTCATCTCCCAGAAACTCGGTGACCATACTTTGATGACAAGCCAGATGGCAGCTGTTCCCCAAGCCCAGTGCCAAGAAAGATGATTGGAGCTGCAATTTACCTTCCGTGGTGAAGCTCAGTGCTGGAGCATACCACAGCTGCGGATTTGGCTGCTGCCAGTAGGTGTGTGCACAGTTGGTTTCCTCCCAATTTGGATTCATCAGGTAAGAGGCTGTATCAGTACCCAGCAATTATGAAATTGGCATGCGTTGGATTGTTTACTCACAGTAATATTCCTACTGGACTTTATTAAAACACCATCTGTTGTCAGTACAGACAAAGAATCAAACCAGAAATATCCACGGAGAGAGAGCGTGCATGCGCACGTGTGTGTCTGTATGTTCAGCTGTGTTGCAGGATCAGGTCACATTTCATATTCTCCTTTCTTCTTTCATCTTCCTTTACCGGTAGCTTTCCATAAAATGCCTACATTGCTAAACATTTTTTTTCCCCTCTCCTAATTCCACCTAGAAAAAGAAAATTCGAGTGGTAAAAAAAAAAAAAATGGTCAAAAGGAAGTTATACCTCTATGAGTCATGCTGGAATGGAAATAAATGAGTCTTTGCATATGGGTGGGAGCAACATTAGCTTTACTACAAATTAAGGCTGAAATGGTTGAAGAAAAAGTCATCTGACTGAATGATGTTCAGTTAGAACAAACTTCTGTGTTAATGTGTAGTATATAGGGTGAGTAATAAAGGATATCTGCCAATAATAATATCTTTAGGGCTTGAGAAAAAAAGAAGGGACTAGCTTTTACAATCAGCTGTTTGCTCTTGATTACTTTTTTTTCTTTAATCTTTCAGATGGGGATCAGATATTCTTAATACGCAGCTGGTCTCCACAAATGGCCGAGAATAATTTTTCATATACCTACATATAATTCCAGGTGAAATTAATTAGTTGGAATTCTTCATCAGGTAACACACTAATAAAATATGATGCAAGTAATTAAAAATGCAAATACGGGGAAGAGAGCAGTAAAACTAAGATATGTCATTTCAGTCCTACAAAAAGGCATCTGTCAATTTAGTTCTTTAGTGCATGCATTCACACATACACGTACACAAAAAAAACCTTTAAAAATAAAAATGTAAACAAGTCCCAGTTCACATCGTAAGATTAAAGCTGTAATAAAGGGAGAGAACACAATCCAAGAACATCCCCTGGGAGAAGGAGGAAAGTGTGTTAAAATGCTTGGGTTGTTTATGAACTAAGTGTTTGGAGATCTCTCAGTGCTGAATGAAGGAGTTGGGGTATTTTAGAGGACCCACAGGGAGGTTATTTACTACTGTGGGGAGTCACTAAAGCCTGTTTTGCTCACTATACCCAGCCATCAGAAAGAAAATATTAGCCCTAATATAAGTGCGTGCAATCTACCACCTGTGGTGGGAATGTGCATGGTAGAGGGGACAGGATTTGCCCCAAATAAGAGCCCATCCTTGTTGCACTATTTAATTTCATCCACATGTGGGCCCAAGCTCTTCCCTAAGTTATAACCACAAAGCCCAAATTACTAAAGCCCTGAGTGCTTGTTTTGTAGCCTACTCTGCAGACTGAAATGGACCCACTGCATTAAAGCAGCAGCCTCTCCAGCAATAATGCTCCCAAAAACTAGACTCTTGTTTTTTGAAACTCAAGGAGGACTAAACTCAAGTTTATACCAATGTTCCTCAAATCAGGAAGTTACAGTACTATACTTTAGCGCTTCAGTTTTATATATCTATTTATTCTCCTGATGAGAGGAATGTAACATTTTATCTTGGTTTATATCCTACATAGAAACTTTTTTTTTTTTTTTAAATCATGTTAGTAGTAATAATCTCAGACACTGGAAGAGATTGCCCAGAGAAGCTGTGGATGCCCCATCCATGGAAATGTTGAATGCCAAGTTGGATGAATCTTTGTGCAACCTGGTTTGGTGGAAGGTATCCCTGCCTATGGCAGGCAGGATAGAGCTAGATGTTCACAGAATCATAGATGAGAATCATAGATAAGAATCATAGAATCATAGATGGAAATCACAGGCTGAGTTGGAAGGCACCCAGAAGGATCATTGAAGTCCAATTCCTAACCCTGTACAAGACTTCTCCCCAAGAATCACTGTGTGCCTGAGAGGGTTACCCAAATGTGTTCGTCACTGGCAGAATTTGCACTCCTGAGGAATATGTGTTAAGTAAAGAGTAAAGTTAGGCCCCTGAACTTTAGGAACGAAGACTTCCAGATTTTCCGGAAGATAGTAGAATCCCCTGAAAGTCTACCCTTAGGGACAAGGGTGGAAACAGAGCTGGCAGATCTTTAAGGAAGTCTTTCATAGATTGCAAAAGCTAGCAATTCCCAGTGGCAAGAAATCAGGCAAACAAGGCAGAAGACCATCATGGCTGAGTAGAAACCTACTGGTCAAATTACAGGGAAAGAAGTGAATACATAGACAGTTTAGGCTAGGACAAGTGACCTGGGAAGAGTATGAAGATGAAATACAGTTGTGCAGGGATGGGGTGAGGAAGGCCAAGGCAAAGCTGGAATTGAAGGGGTGCAAAAAATAATAGGAAGGGCTTTTACAGGTATGTTAAGGTATGTTAACCAGAAAAAGAAGGTAAAAGAATGTGTGCCGCAACTGATAGACAGTGCTGAAAATCTGATACCAGGGGATGAGGAGAAGGCTGAGGTACTGAACCACTTTTTTCCACTGTCTTCACTGACAACCTCTCTTGCCACACCTCTCAAGTGGATGGATAGCAGGATGGGGACTGGAGGAGCAAATTCCCTCCCACTGCAAGTGAACTGACCACACAACATCCTAATGTCTATGGGACCTGTTGAGATGCATCCCAGAGACCTGTGGGAACTGGCTGACATAGTTCCAAAGCCACTCTCCATGATGTTTGAAAGGTTATAGCAATCACAGAATCACTACGTTGCAAGAGACCTTCAAGGTCATCGAGTCCAACCCAGCCCTAGCACCTCAGCTAGACCATGGCACCACGTGGTCTGCCACATCCAGTCCTTTTTTTAAACACATCCAGGGAACGTGACTATACCACCATCCTGGGCAGACCATTCCAGTACTTTCAGGTGACATCCCAGGTGACTGGAAATGGGAAAACATTGTACCCATTTTTAAAAAGGTAGAAGGGAAGATACCGGGAACTACTGACCTGTCTGCCTCACCTCTGTGCCTGAGAAGATAATGGAAAAAAGTCCTCCTAGAAGCTCTGTTAAGGCACATGGAAGACAGGGAAGTGATTCAGGACAGCCAGCATGGCTTCATCAAGGCCATGTCCTGTCTGATCAACCTTGTGGCTTTCTGTCGTGTGGTGACTACATCAGAGGACAAGGGAAGGACTACAAATATCATTTATGTGGACTTCTCTAAAGCCTGTGATGTGCTCCCCCATGACATCCTTCTCTCTGAACTGGAGAGAGATGGATTTCATGAGTGGACTGTTAGAAGGTAAAGAAAGTGGTTGGATGGTCACATCCAGAGAGAGGGTAGAGGTGGATGGCCTAGAGTCCCAAAGGTCATCAATGAAAAGTGCTGTCCCTCAGGGGTCCATACTGGCACCAGTGTAATTTCATATCTTCATTAATGATTTAGATGAAGGGATTAAGTGCTCCCTCATCAGATTTGCAGGTGGCAACAAGCTGAGTGGCAAGGAAAAGTAGCAGGATTCCTATTTGTCCTGAACTCCTAGCCTGCCTCAGCCCCAAACCTTCAAGTTTTATGAATGACAGTGCTTAGTAAAAGGAGATATTTGGATCAGTACTGCAGCAGTTAGGCTAGGTAGACTTCCCTGCTTCACTACATCATGTAATATGAAGCATCTTTAAGGTACTTAAGTTCAATTTTTTAGAGGGAATACAGTGCTCATAATCTGGCTTTCCAATGGATTATTCTTCCTGAATGCTAACCTTTGGAATGTGGATTTTGATGATTTAGTCTTCATTTGCTCGGATAATACTTACAAGCACAAACCAAACTTCCCAAGAATGCCAAGCTTTCTGAAGAAGGAGAAAGTTTCCCTATGAAAGTTTCCATAGCAAACTACATTTTTACTCAGTGTATCCACTCAGCCTCCAAGCCTCCTCTACGGGGGTCGTGGGCAGGGAAGAGAGAAGAAGAAAAAATAAACATGTAAAATGGAGCTGCCAACTGTTCTGCAACACAAAGGTTTTTATGGCCCACAGGTCCATTAGAAATTCAAGAGAAGCAACTAATTACAAGAGCAAAACAATCTTTCTCCCCAAAGTGCAGCATGCAGAAATGACCTGTTAGGAAGATGGATGCCAAATATGTTTGCCAGCAGCAGGGCCAGGGTTTGCCCCACACTGGAGCTGGGAGGGCACTGCTGGCACAGAGACTGCCTCCTGCCCTACCTGTGCATCAACACTTCCAGAATAGTCTGCCATGCTGTGCACTACAAACATGCTGAGGCTCTATAGCATCTGTGCCAGCACTTCTGCATCCTTATAAATCATTTCCCAGCTCTTTCTGGGGCAACAAGGAAGAAAACGTTGGCATATAAATGTAAATCACTGTATGTCCTATGGAATAGAATAATAATTGTGTTGATTTACTAGCCATGCATTGTTTGCAGGGATGGATGGGAAATATTGGCAAAGAAAGGACTGTACTTCCAGCAAAAGAACAGATTTACTGAACTATATAAAAATGGTTGGAATGGATGCTTCTGTCTAGGAAATTGTTTCCTGTTAGCCTGAGCATGAGGGCTTCACCTCATTGCTGGTTGAAATGTAATTACTTCACCTCTAGTCATGTTAAAAATAAGTGTCCAGAGACATTATTTAATCAGTTACATGGTGAGCATATATGGGGAACCTTTTTCTCCTCGTATGTGGGGCTGTGGATAACTCTGAAGTCACTGGCTGCATGTATTCCCTGTGCATTTAATCTCAGTTGAGATCAATGTTAAAACTTTCGCTAGGACCAAGGTTTTGTCTACCAAATCTAAAGTCACTTTTTAACCATAACTGTGAAGCCTATAACTGACTTTGCAGGGGTTTGTATGTTTTTTTTCTCTCAAATTTTTATTTAAGATGAGTTTCCTATCATGTTCAGTGTCTCACCACCTACAAATGTGTTATGAAAAGGACATGGTAATTCCAGCACAGAGTAAGAGCATCAACCTAGAGCTACACCAATGGGATAAAATGCCCACTAGTCAATTCATACTTTCTCATTAGCTTCCAACAAGAAAACTTTGTTTAACTTTCCATACCACATTGACTACAATAAATTATGTAAAACAATTTTACAAATGTTTCAGGATTTTTTGGGAGATTGTCAGACTACTTTTCTTGCATGACTGCTGCATGATGCTAACAATTTCTATCAAGATATACAACGACATTTCATAACTACTTTTCTCTCAGAATTCCCTGTGCTCTGCACCTGTACTTTTCCAACACCCAACCACCCAAATACACATAGTCCAGTACATTACATCACATTATCTATTCTAGTTGTACTGCTGAAGCTGAAAAACTTTTTTGTCACACTGTGCACCAGAGGCTGAATTCACACCTCAAAGCATAAGCAGAAATGTATGAAAAATCATGTGATACAAAATTTTGTTCTAAGACATCTAGAACTAAGTTTGAAAAATATATGTATCACCTGTGAAATAGCACATTGTACTCCAAATCGGTATCATAGTATTATTCTGAGTACCTTAACAGTATTATTTTCTGTTTCAGCCTACACCTGTGTGACAGATATTTTTGTAGATTTTCTTAGGTTCCAGTACTTTTTCCATGTATATAGCTCTGTTATTGTGAAAGATCCAAACGCTTCATAATGTTCCAGATCAAAATTTAAAATTATGCAAAAATCATAACATTTTAATCAAAACTATGTCAAATAAAAGCTGTGATAGTGGGTATTATTCTTGGTAACAAATTTTTCATAATTATATACACAGAATAGTGTATATTATGTGCTACTTTATTCTTATATATTTCATTCTTTTACATTATACAGTGTTATTATGTACAATTATGATATAGTATTTCATGATTGATCAGTATCTTACTGTGAAGAAAATCACTAAAAGTCAAACAAAGCAAGGCAAAAGGAAACAAAGCCAAATATCACAATCTATTTTTACAACGAAAATATGCCAGAGTGGCTCTAATATGTAGCACCCTTTATTCTAATGCCTCAAGTGAATGTCACACAATAATTGCACAGCAATCAGGGTATCCAGAATGATAAAAAGATCACGTAGTATTTCAAGAAGTTAAACCTTAGACTTTCCAACACTGTGGAATCTCTGCAGCCCCGTGACATAATACCTAGGGTCTGGCCTTGACAGAACAGATGGGGCCTAGGCTTTGCTCCACTTCCTTAAACACACCCCACAAGACTACACAACACATCTCAGACCTAAAAATATTCTTTTACTTGATGTAAATTACTTTAATTCCCATCACATAATCTAAGCAAATGACATAAAATGCATTTTAGGATGGGACAAGTCATCATCTGGCAGTGCTGGCTTTCTCTTCAGGGAAACCAAACAGCTTTTTTAGGCTAGAAATTAAGTTCAACTTCAGACAAGCAGCTAGGATGCAGGAAGAATGCATTGGGGGGCAAAAAATAAAGAGCTCTACAGCAGTTACCCTTTTGTTCACTAGAGACACAGCCAAACACCAAAAAAAAGAGCTGGGTTTTGTTTTTTGGGTTTTCTTTGAGAGCCTGATAAAGGTGGAGAAACTTTATACAGCTTGTGGTTTGCAGGTTCATATACCCAAACTGAACATAATTGATGAAAAAGGTATGGCAGGCACACATGTTCATGACCTCAGAGTACATGCCCAAGAATTAATTAAGCACAGCTGAAGAAATGGAAGCTAGTTGTATGGGTCTTCACTCTTACCACACCAAAGAAATGTGGCTGACTAGCACGAATCTCAACTCACCTTTTCTCAAAGGAAAATGCGTTTCCTAATTTTCCTGCAGTTCTCCTAGTGTTGATGATGAGTATGTGTCCCTATCCACCCACCACTGGATAAAGAGGTATTCCATACTTACAGTACCACAGCTCTAATCCAGGCTTCACACTCTGTTTTCTAATGAGAAACAAAACCAAGAAACCAAAACCATCAGTGCCATTTGGCAGATGTTTGAAAGCTCTGACAAGCAGATTTAGAGCATTTTTGTTTCTCACGTGGTCATATGTCTCCTTTGTAAGAAAGACACAAGTGCAGACATTCTGTGCAACAGATGAAATGCTGTCTATCATCTAACATTCTACTTCTACCTCCAAAAGACAACAGAAAAATGGAAATGAAATTAAGAGCTTCAGTTTTCCTACCAAACCAAACTCATCCGCATATCAAAGATAGGTTTCCATTGACAATGCAGCTGTCAATGAATTTCCAGCTCGTTTCTCAATTCTTTCTGCCTCAATACTTAATGTCTGATTTGAAATCAAACTGGTGAGGTAACATATGCAGAAGTTAAAGCAAAACAATATCTAGATAAGGCCATCTGGGAAAAGTAATTCTCACATCCACCCAAATAGACCAAACCTTATAAGCACTGAATAAGATAATTCTCATACATGCTATTAAAAAAAAAAAAAAAAAAAAAAGACATTGCTATTTATTGTTGGGATTCTATCTATTTAAAAAAATTGTGGGATATGCTCAGACAAAAAGAGAGGCACAAAAAAAGAGAGGAAGAGAGAGGGAGAGAGAATAAAAATACTGAGTTTTTGGAAACGAGAGTCACTTTATTGAAGAAATAAACATTTCCTACATAAATGAAAATACTAGTCACTGCAGTTTGCATAAAAGCTCTGCCTACAGAATCTGAACAAGAGATATTTCTCTAACTTCTGTGTTTTCCCTGCTTTCTTTTTATTTATCATTTATTTGTTCTTCTGTTCTCATGATAGAAATAGAGAAAGGAAAAGAAAACACAAAAGGTGGGGAATCAAGCAGCTAGGAACTGTAAGCTAAGAAATAAAGCTTTTCCTTTGTTTTAGAAAAACAAAAAAAGAAACCCCAAACAAATCATCCAAAATCCCAGAATAATCTCACCCATTACCTTGTCCACATTCTCAGTCATTACAAATGGGTTTTCTTCTGTTGGTGAAGTTGTGCTTTTTGCTGGGATCTTTTAGAAGACCAGATTCTGGACTCTGGACTCTGGTATTTAGACTTGCTACAATTCTCCATGGCATTCAGGTTTGTG
This sequence comes from Aegithalos caudatus, assembly GCA_013389925.1. Classification (NCBI taxonomy): domain Eukaryota; kingdom Metazoa; phylum Chordata; class Aves; order Passeriformes; family Aegithalidae; genus Aegithalos; species Aegithalos caudatus. Next base: position 153,905 of record WEIU01023141.1, read on the forward strand.
TGCCTGGTTGTCATGTCTTCCACCTCTGTAAGCATAATGCCAGTAGATACTAATAATAATATGCCAAAACCAAAATGCATTTCGATTTAGAATTATTTTGGAGTTCAGTTTTGTTGCATTTATTTAAATACAGAGAAATGACACTAGCTTGAGATGATTTTAAGCTTTAAAAATATTTATCACACCATTTTTATTTCTCTTAATCCTTCCTTCTTGATCCCCTGTTTTGCTAATTTATATTTTGCCTGATGCACTAGGTTCAGCAGTGAAGAAATTTCCAGTTTTTTTCTGGAAAAATGGGAAGCCAGGTCCTGTTCTGCTTTTCTATCTTGTAAATATTTAGACAATTATTGAAACAAAATTTGTATTTATGTAGGTACTTCAGATTCACTCACTAATTATCTGCAAAAGCCTAGAAACTCGCTCATGGAAATACAATGGAGAAGGGACATTACTTGATGTTTTCTCTTCAGCATTTTCAATTTTAATGAAAAGTCTTTTAATGCAGAGTAATTCCTGATCAGCAGCAGAAAAAATCTGCTTCAGGGATTATTTATTCTGCTTCTGCTACCCCAACCATCAGTTTTCATTCTGAAGTACAGCTGAGTTTAGCAGTGCTACAGACATTTTCTCTGAGGACACAAAAGCATCCTGAAGAGAGGCAAATAGCTGTGCTATATTGCTGCTTTGCACCAAACAGGCACCTAAGTTCACTACTTCTGGTGTAGCATTAATCTGTGCTGTGTGGATGCAGCCTAATCACCAGGAAGCAGATTTTCACCAGCAATTATACTGACATGAGTCAATGGTCATTGGTCAGAGACATGCCAAGGCTCCTCAGATCCTGGTGTTTAACAATAGGCCCTTTGCCTTGAATAATTACAAATCTTATATGGCTGACACATCTTAATTCATGAGATCCTGGTGTGTATAATTGGATAGAAGTATGAACTTGATTACACTAGTGAACTTGCTTTCCAGAGGGGGGAAAAAAGTGATAACAGGCTTCATTGTCATCAAAGGGTAAAGAAATGTGACAATCTGGGAACCAGTTTTAGGACCCCATCTGCTAAACCAGAGAGAAATCAAGATTTTACAGTTCTATAAATATTTTAGTGTATGCCATCATTTATGAACTCTGGCAGCTATCATAAAATCTCTCTGACTTTTGTTACAACTGCATATAAGGCCAGAAAATTGCATCTCATGGTAAACCATAAAAACCTAAGTAAAAGCACCATTCCTTTCAGTATATTCTAAAAATATACAACCTCCCTGTCAGTACATGGCAGGGTTGTTACCATCCCAAGATGCCTGTTTCTTTCTCATTTTTTTTTTATCTGATCTTACTCTGGTCTTTTCAAACCCTTTTGTATTTCAGTATCCTTTTATGTTCCATAAATAACAGCCATCACAGTATAACAGCTGAAGTAGCTTTTACTTTGTCACAACGTACTGTAAGCAAGAGACACTTGGGTGATGCTAATGCCCTGGATACAGGAAGAATTTATGCGGACCTTCTCTCTAATTGTTCCTGAAATGATTTTCATTCAGTCGTGAGTTCCTTTAGAGCCCTGAAATAGAGCTAGCCTCAGAACAGTTTTCGATGCTTTAATCACCCAACTAGAAAAGAAAAAGAAAAATCTCCGTAAAAGAAAGGATATAAATAAAGAATTATCCTGAGATTAACAATGCTCCTTCTAAACTTAAGCTCCCAGTCCAGCCCTGTGTTATAAAGTGTCTCTAAATGACACAGAGATCAGGAATCATCAAGTTTTTGATTGCAAAGGCTATTCTGACATTCTAGGTAGCATCTGCACAGCTTGAATTATAGGACAATATTGTCTAGAATAACCTGTCATTCTGAATAATACTAATTTATATTTTACCTCTATGAAGTTTCTAGAATACATTTAGTTAAACAGATT